>BLKR01001089.1:0-342253 GCA_011170035.1 Teleogryllus occipitalis
TCGTGACGTAACTGTGACGTCATCGCGATGCGTCATTACTCTTATATTAATTCTAATTACATAAATTGGTTTTTAATTTCTACTGCGGCTCCTCGATATTTCTCAAAGCTGCGAGTAATACCGTAATTTTCTGCGAAATTTCCTCTATCAATTCTAAAAGTTTCGTCGCGATAGCTTCACGCGTTTTCTTAATATTTGAAAAAATAGCTCTTTCACATTAAGCTTCCCATAGTTACAATGGCTTTTGATTTCCAATTTCTTTGCCAAAAGTGCAATTCTAAATTTGCTTATATCTTCCGAACCCCTAACGCGATTTACTTGAAACAACTTTTAACTGGTTCCTGATTGTGTACTACCGATTAATACTGTCTATTTCGGTTTTTCATCGTGCATTCTTTTAATTTGTAAAAATTGTTCATGCGCGATGCCGCCCTCTCTTGTCTTCTCACCTCCCACTCTTGTTATTTTCTGCATATGTTTACACTTTAAACCAAAACTGTTTTTGGGGGATTCTGGATTATTACAATATACTAACTGAATATATAGTGTTTTAGTTGTTTAGATTTAATAAATTAATTTATATTTTTAAAATTGATTGTCTTTAACCCGACTGTCAAAACGAAGTTGATTCCCTTTTTGCAATCAAAGAGCCCACTTCCCGGTATCTTCAAGGTATCTCATTATGCCTATAATTTTTTCTAAATTTGGCAAACGGATTTATCCACTTTTTCGTTACTAGGGCCCTGCAGTAAACGTTTTTTTGCCGAATATTCTTCGTTTTTCGCACAGCATTACATAACTTTCCCTCTACCACGGTTGGGGTACCCTAGACGTAAAATGTGTGAGAGCGGAACTGTCAGTGAATGCTGCTATCGCGTAAAAAACACAAGTACACAGTATTTTGTTTTATGGATTTCATTACAATTAATTTGTACCTGTACTGATAATGGTAGATAGACGTAATTCCCAGATATTTATTTATAATTGGATGTATATTGTTTTCGTGTGTTTTGATCATTAAGAGCATATTATCGGTTAATTTATTAACAATTTGTTGCTTATATGAGTTGAAAACAATATCCAAATTCCACAGGTCTATATCTCACCATATAAATTATATCCTTCATATTTAGGAAAACTGTAAAATCATTTATGTAAATTCAATTTTAATTCCTGTGTTAACTTTAAAATATTCTAACACGATATTAAAAACGGATGGGAGAATTTCTCACCCCAATATACCCCAACAATCTTATCTGGGGTTAATACTTTGAACTATTATTATTCTTTCTGAATGTTAGGAACTGTCTATTGACCCAGCACTAGCCAGTAAAGTCTATTGTTACAAGATAGCTCACCATATCAAATAGATAATTGTAACGAAGGTGCTCAAGTAAAAGATCGTGCTTTAAAATTAAATTAGTTGTTCAGTATATCTTTCTAGATACATTTCTGTAATTTATATTTCATATGTGTTAGGGGATTAAGGGTAGCGTTCTTTCTCGGTTAGTCCAGCATAGTCACACAAACGAAAACTATTATGCCAAAAAAAACATTAATTGTCTAAAGAGAAAGTAAATGCAATTGTATCATTTATAATACTCATCGTATCAAATTTGCTCTAACCGTAACTGCCTTCCCAGCTATTCTTCACACTTGTGGTGGCTGGAAAGATCCGATGCTGGCCTGCCTCGGCTTGCCTTTCGTGGCCGGAATCAGTATGGAGTTGGCTGTCGGTAGACCATGTCACCTGTGCCCGGACAGCCAAGTACATACCATTTCTCCATAATTTACGTAGACACTGTTTGGAGTCAGATTTGACCCCGCATGCTTTACCCAACCTGTACTTCAAACATGGATGCTGTTTGGAATTATCAATTAGTAAAATGATGCTATTTATTTGATTTATTTACTATATCCTACTAAAAAACAAAGAATATTATTTCCAGAAAAACATGCTAGCATATCCTCATAAATATACATATGGTTTTCACTATGCCCAAATGACAATGCTGATACCGTATACTAACTTGTAATAGACAAATACGGTAGAAAAAAATCATTCAGAAACAAAAACAAATGGAAATAAACACGTTTTATAAACGGAAAATTATATAAAAAATTATTACTTATATATAAAAATTATATATAAAATGGAAATAGGTACGTTTTTAGAACTTTCATTTCAACTCGCTCTCCATAACGCAATACCCTGTTCGATTCCCGGTCGGGTCAGATTATAGTGTGCGCTTTCCTTGCAAAGACCCATCTTCTGTTGCTGTGTGACGATGAGAAAGCTCACTTCTCATGTTGAGAAGACCAGAATAGATTCATCAGCTACGCGTGGTACCGACAAAATCGTCCGCTCTGCTCGCGTGTGCGTCGTTAAGTTCTTAGATTCTCTGGTGATATTATAATTGCATATAAAATCTTACATTAAGTGACATCTCATAAAACTGTTTCACCGTGTGCTTGCTGTCTTTGCGAGCGGCACTAGCCGAAATCATGACCACCGTAAACAACATCAACTTAACTGTTGGCTGTTTAGGAATGAGCAATTATCAATCAATAATATGCTTAGCTGTTTGGAATTATCAATTAGTAAAATGATGCTATTTATTTGATTTGTTTACTATATCCTACTAAAAAACAAAGATTAATATTTCCAGAAAAACATGCTAGCATATCATCATAAATATACTACACATGGTTTTCACTATGCCCGTATCACAATGCTGATACAGTCTACTAACTTGTAATAGACAAATACAGTAGAAAAAAATCATTCAGAAACAAAAACAAATGGAAATAAACACGTTTTATAAACGGTACCACCCACCATCTGATATTATAATTGCATATCAATTCTTATATTAAGTGACATTTCATAAAACTGTTTCATCGTGTGCCTGCTGTCTTTGCGGGCGGCACTAGCCGAAATCATGACCACCGTAAACAACATCAACTTAACCTCAACTGCTCATAATGCACAAACGACATCATACACTGGAGCTGCTACTACTGATGTCTTCCCGACCAAGGACAAAGCAATCATTATCGAGGCGCATGAAGGGTTAACACTGAAGGGCTATGTGAGTAAACAAACTAATATTATTTCAGGAAGTGATATTCGTTTTGTGTCACGTATCGCCAACAACAGGATATGTGTATTCTTAAGCTCAAAGAAACTTGCTGATTATATTACACATAATCATAAGTCTCTCACTGTTAATGGCATTGGAGTAAGTGTCAGACCCTTACTTAGTACACATCAAAGTTATAATATCCAATGTTTTCCCTGTGATTCCACATGAAGACTCTCAACCAACTGATTGTTAAAACTTAATCTAACATTACTTTTATAAGAGCTGGTATGTCATCCTAATTTGTCTCGCATTTTCAGTTTTAGAAGGCAGGTGTTCATACACCCTGATGACATTCATAAATTACCTCATCTATGTTAATCCAATATCAAGACACATCTTATAGATTATATTTTTATACTGATAATATTACTTGCTTTAAATGTAAATCGGAATGTCATATTGCTAGTCAGTGTCCAAACAAAGAGGAAAATTGTAGCCCAATTATAAATAATGTTTCAGAAGGCAATGATGACACCTCAAAAGAAAATTACTCCTTGGATCATCCAATAGTACAAAATTCTAACTCGGCTAATATGTATTGTGATAGCTTCCCTAAGCTGCTCATCAGAATCATCTCCCTGCCCTAAGCCTCCCCTTGAACAAAGATACAAACTGTACAGACCAAATTCAGAAATTACCCATGCTCCCTCCCTCAACTGACCCGATGAGCATTCCTCCTCATAACATAAGTTTACTAACTGAATCCTCTTCCTTATCTGTAACAACTCTCTCTAATGCTGAAAATAATACTGAAGAAAACAACTTGAAACAACCAAAAGAGAAAAAGAAGAACATAAACATAGTTGAATCAGACCAACAAGGTAACAATCCTGGTAAAAATATGGAAGATATGATCAGTCCAACAAAAGCTCTCATTGACAGCAATCCAAGTTATTTTCCATTAACATATAAACAATTTCAATTATTACTGGAAAATGCCTTGGGCTCAGTTGACCCCATTGCTATAGTTAAAGATTATTCTAATGACATTCCAGCAATTATTAATATGCTCAAGGAAACTTATAAGGTATTAACAGACAGAAGTCTCAAAGGTAGATTACTAGACTTATAGGAAGAAGCTGCTGAAACAGTTACCTGATTCAGACTTGTCTGAGACTGAATCCAGTAAGGACAGCACCTTTGTATAAAATCTATGTCAGACATTAATCATTCATATCTTTACCAATAAATTGGTACTAAGATTATAAAAATTGTTCAATGGAACCTTAATGGATATCACTGTAGCCTAGAAAATCTTCAGTTACTGTGCAATAATATTAATCCGGCCATAATAGTCTACAAGAAACCAATTTTAAATTTAATTATTCAGCCAATTTTAATAATTACCAGTGCTATTATAAAAATAGAACACAGTGAATATGCATCTGGTGGTGTTGCCATACATGTCAAATCATCCATTCTGGCAGAGAATATCCAGATCTCGTCAGATTTAGAGGCTTTTGCTGTGAAAATTACCTCACCTATAAGTTTCCATATATGTAATTTATATATTCCCAACAGTCACAATATCGAGTACTCGAAACTTAGCGATGTCCTTCAACAAATCCCCAAACCATCACTGATTATAGGTGATTTTAATGGTCATCATGCAGTATGGGGCACATACAAGACTGAAAAAAGGGGAATATTGCTAGAAACGTTCGTGGAAGATTCTAATTTTGTCATTATTAACACGGTTGAGCCCACCCATATCAATCTTAGCAATGGTAAACTTGGTGTCATCGATCTGCCCATTGCTTTGACTCCTTTCGCACAAAAATGCACATGGAATCTACTTGAATACCCGTATGATAGCGATCATTTTCCGTTTATTATCGACATCGACACCCCTAGCTTCAATAACAGTTCTTTCCCACCCTTTGTCAGACTGAACTTTGACAAAGTGAACTGGACCTTGTTTCAAGAAATTATCAGTTCGGACCTGACCAACTTTGGGCTCGAGGATGTTTCTGATATCAGTCATGTGGTCCAGGACTTTACTAATATCAGATACTTCCAGATAATATTATCACGGAAGCTGCCCACCAAGCCATTGAAAAGTATCGAATTAAATGTCACAAGAAGAGAGTTCCTTGGTGGAACAACGAATGTAGGGAAGCCATTAAAGAAACAAAACATGCTTACAATAGGTTTAAAAAGAAAAGTTCCAAGAATAATAAGATTGATTATAAGAGAACCAGAGCCTTTGCTAGAAGAATTTTTAAAGAATCTAAAAAACAATCGTGGACTGCTTATGTTTCATCGATCAATTCACATAACTTGTCAGTCTTGGAAGAAAATTAAGACCATTCTTGGCAACAAAGTTTCCAACGACATTCAATATTTGCAATTTCATAATGGTGTCATAAATGACTCTGCCACTATTGCCAACACTCTAGCTAAGACCTTTCAAAGCAACTCTAGCTCGGGGAACTACGATAAAGACTTTGTGAAATCAAAAAAAAAAGGAAATGAATAATCCTGTGGCAACTGTTTATACCCACTTCCAGCTCGATCTGACATTCTTAATGCACCAATCACAACACAGGAATTAAACGAAACAATTAATTCATCTAATAACTCAGCACCTGAACTTGATGGAGTATCCAATATTCTTATCAGAAATCTACCCGCTGAAGGGAAAGAAATCCAGCTCAAGATATATAACTATGTTCTCATGTCAAACCTTTCCTAATACATGGAAAATGGCAACTTTTATCCCCACCCCTAAACCAGGTAAAGTACGGTCTAATTTAATCAATTACCGTCCAATTTCCCTAATTTGTAATCTCTGTAAGATACTCGAAAAGATTCTTGACAGAAGAATAAGATAGTATTTAAACCGATCAAATATATTTGAGGATTATCAATTTGGTTTCAGACCCGGGTACTCCATCTTTTAACATCTAAGTGTGTAGACACCTACGTTGCCGAAACCATTCGTAGCAGACAACATGTTATTGCTATGAACCTTGACGTTCAAAAGGCCTATAACATGATCTGGATACTCCGAATTATATGGGGTCTTAGGAACATTGGTATCAGTGGTAATATTCTTCAATTCATCAAGAATTTTACAAGTAATCGATGTATTAAGGTCCGAGTCAATAAGGTTGTCAGTTGTCGGATACAGTCATGCTAGAAAATGGGCTCCCGCAAGGTTCCACCCTAACTGAACCTCTATTTTTAATAGCAATTAGGGATGCTGGTAAGAGAGGAGAGAGGATAAGTATGCAGATGACAAAGGAACTCCTCCTCTACTCAGGCCATTACTTAAAAAGCTCAATCCATAGCTGCTCATTAATTTCAGGATTTATTATCTCTCCAACTAAATCTGAATGCATACTCATATCTAGACATCAGGACTCGGGGGATTTACACCTGCAAATGGGCAATGTAGCGATAAGAAAAATTTTTTCAACCAAAATTCTTGGTTTTGTATTCGACAGCAAACACACATGGTATCATATTAAGGAGACCATCACTGAATGCAAGAGAAGAATGAACATAATAAAATGTTTGAATTATAATAATTGGGGAGCAGACAAACGTACCTTGTTCCCTACCTACAGAGCTATCATCCGCAGTAAAATAGACTGCGGAAGCATACTATAGAACAAAGCTAACAAACAACTACTCAAAAAATTGGACCCAATACATAACACTAGGCTCAGGCTATGTACGGGTGGTTTTCACACTACGCCAACCGGTAGCATCCTTATAGAAGCCTCGGTACCAAACCATTAATTTCGTAGGGATTACCCCACCATCAAGTACCTAAGGAAAACCATGTCATCCAACAACAACATAATTCTTAAGGATACTAATCCATTAATTAAAGCTCATACTAGCCACCTGAAATCATAACCGTGTTTCCGAGCGCGTCAACTGCTTTGATCATTAGTCCCGTAAGTGTAGTGCATGTTTTTCGCGTTAGATCTTCCCCCGCTGGATGGCGAGATCCGGCTCCGACCTACTGTCGGCTAGTGGGGTTTCCCCTAACCAGGACTCTCCCACCAGCGGGGCACCGCCCCAGCCGGGACAAGCTCTAAGCTCCCGACCGGTCTCCCGGAATATGTGGTAGTGTAGTGTATGTTAGTGTAAATGTCTTTGTGTATGTAAGGGGAGAGGATAGGACAAGGAAGAGGAAGGAAAGATCGCGCGCGGTCCGTGGCCCATTTGTTAGGGTTGATCGGAGAAACCACGGAAAACTACCGATCAGAGCAGCCGGCGGTAGAAATCTCCTCCAGACAGCGACGGAATTCGACTTAGCTGAAAATCTAGTGTCGAGAATCCTGTCGCCGTCAGCACACGAACCTAGGACATCACAGTCAGAGATGCTGCAGTGACAGTTGATGCACTGAGCTACCGCTCCCGATTTACCGAACGTCACAATACCAATTGAATAAACTTCAAACAGAATTTGGGCGAAAACTAATAATATTTTCAAAGCGTTGCACATGACATTAATTAAAGAACTAATTGTGGAGAATAAATATTATTCAAAGATAAATTATCTTCAATAATGTAGAAGTATGAGGAGATCTAACAGCTTTCAAGCTTTTGCAATTTTCCAAACTTTTGCGTTAATAATAAAGTCCAGACCTATGACATTTCTTTCAGTGCATTTCACTCTATTCTTATAAGAAATTTAAAGAAAAAAATTGGAGTAATTTTAGAAAATTTATAAAATGTCTCAGCAACTTCATGTATCTCCAAAATCGAAAGAAACCTTTTCCAAATTACAGAGTTGCTATTGGGACCAGATGGATAATTATTGGGCCAGATGGTTATGTAAATATTCATTTTGGAAAAATTTTCGCGAATAGTTTAAGCACCAGTACTGTTTGCAGGCAGACAGGAGAGACAAACATTTGGAAAAACCTGTTTCGGTATATAATTGCATACCAAACGAGTATTTCGGTTGAAATCTAGAAACTGATTTCTCCCAGCATAACATAATTTTCTCTACAGTAAATAAAGAGAACGTATGTTTCGTATACATGCACTAAAGAAAATCTTATTTTTTTCAATTTTTATAAAAGTTTCACCAACGCATTGCTTTAGTCACTTCCCCACTCGCTGAACAGTAATAGTATTTGTAATCTCACCAGAAAATCTGGGAGCATATTATTCTCTTACTACTATCACACGTTAATGCGTTTCTTTTGTTCAGTCTGTTCTGTAAAATGATAAAGAAACTATGATTCTGTAGGGTATATCTGACGTAAATTGATGTAAACATAATTTTTCACCCGAGCACGCACGTTGGTTAAGCACCTCAAGTTATCCATCTTCATTAGTATTGACCTATTCGTGTTACACGGAGAAGATTGATCTGCATTGTTTATCACAGTGGTTACTTTCTTGTTTTAGTCAACGTGTTAAGTAATTACACGTGATTATGAAATTATTTCTTAATTTTAAATGTAAAACATTTCAGTTTATTAGTTTAAAATGCTCTAAAATTCATTTTAGAATTACTTTTGAGGTGGATAAGGATTACCATTTATTTATAGTATTATTCAAAATGAAATTTCGATTGAATTTGAAAAGTTGTTTTTTGTAAACATTGCTGTTGTATTCACTTATCTCTTTCTCTTATCATATTCGCGAGATGTGTAATTTAGACCTCTTATTCCGAATTTAAACTTCCCAAAAGATATGTAGTTATGGTCATGACGGTCCTCTTACATTTACAATAAGCATATGAAATCTGCACTAATTATATAACATAAAAATATTATCAAATGATTCTCCAAATGCTGGAAATTAATTTTTTATTAGATTTGTAAATTCTTATAGTCTGTGTGTACTTGGCGCGACAGCCCGCGTACGGGCCTTGTCCTACAAGCAGCGTCCGGCCCTCGCGGCCAGAGTTAAGCGGGTATGTGTGGTTAGCACGAAGGCATCCCATGTCTTCTCAACCTAAGAAATGCGTTTTCTCATCATCACGAAGCAAAATATACTGGGACATTGCAAGGAATACGCACATAATATTTCCCGATCGGGAATCGAAACCGGGGTTTTGTCATGGAAAGCGAGCACGCTGACCAAAGAGCTAAGCCGCGAGGGAAATTCTTGGAGTAGATGACTTGTATTCATTCACGGCGTGTTCTGGCAAGGTGTGTCGATATTTTAATGCACTAGTATGCTATAATTTACGTATCTAGTGTAGACACACTAGAACTGCTGCCGATTTAATACGTGTCCCAGTTATATGTTGAATTTCATGAGCAATGGCAGATCCAGATTTTCCAAAAACGATTGCAGACAAGTGAGTTTAAACGTTAAAAGTTCAAATGTTACTTCCGAGAGCGAAATTCAACAATGTTTCTTCGTCAACTGACCGGTGTATGCCAATGGGACTAGTCGTAGTGTCATTTCTCCTCATCTTCTGTGAAACTGACGTGTAATGGAAATATCGCTTGCCACACACTAGCATAATTAAAGGAAAAATTCCATTTTCTAAGTTACCCTTGTTAAATTCTTAATATTGGTTACATATTATCTTAGAAACTATAGGAGATTCCGAGATCTTTCGAGTTCATAGTCTGTCCTGTTTCTGTTGTAGTAATCTACATTGAAAACAAATGTTTGGTAGGAAACTGGAATATAATTTTTTTCATTGATCTCATTTTTTTTAATTTAATGACAAATTAAGTTAAAAATTGAAACAAATAATCGATCAACAATTTCACGTTATATGGTAGAGCAATCTGTAAAGCAATCAATAAAATGAGTTTAATCGTTTTTGAGGAAACGGGATATTTATGACTAAAAATTATTCTAAAGTGTTATTATAAATCACTCCTCATATTTATTGATCCATATTGCTGTCCAACCATAGTTCCGGTGAACGAGGCTGCCACTGTCATACGCAAACAACTTTTCTCCCGGGGTCTCACTACGGAATGGGCCGACTTAGCCGAGTTCTGCCTTACATCCACTTTCTTCCAGGGCTGAGAGCAACTCTATGGCCAAGTTAAAGGAGCGGCCATGGGTTCGCCTCTCTCTCCGGTGGTATCGAACTTATTCATGGAAGCCTTTGAAACGGAAGCCCTGGAGAATGCCCCATCCAAACCAACTATGGCTCCGGTACGTAGACGATACGCTAGCAGTGTGGCCCCACGATTCTCACACTTAAGCTGACTTCCTTAAGTACCTCAACAACACACCGCCAGATTAAGTTTAGTGTGGAGGTGGAGAATGAGGGTACACTGCCTTTCCTTGACGTGCTGGCGACTCGTAAAGCGAACGGCAGTCTAGAGCACAGTGTTTACCGAAAACCGTCTCATACCAACCGCTACCTGCACGCCGGGTCTCCCCATCACCCGGCAACTAAACGGGCTGTTTTGAAAACTCTTGCCACCAAAGCAAATAGAGGGTGTGATGAAAAAAAACCCTTTGAAATGGAGCTTCTCAAGACCACATTTCGAGTTAACGGATACAGTGCCAACGCTGTCAGCCAAGCTGTACGGCAAGCTACGACCACCTCTAGCCCTGCTGACATCACACCTAGTGACAATGCCAACCGCTAGATGGCCATTCTACTCTATATACGAGGTATCACGGGAAAAATTGGCCAGCTTCTGAACCGCTTCGACATAAAGACGGCCTACAAAGCCCAAGAAAAAGCTTGTACGCGTGAAAGATCGCGTCCCTCATCGTATGTCATCAGGGGAATACGAGATACCATGCAGCTGCGGCCACAGTTACATAGGGGACACACAGAGGCGAACCATAGAGGAACGTCTCCGTGAACGCATTTGCCATACAACAATGCCAATAAATCGGCCGTAGCCCTCCACGCATGGAAAACTGGCCACGCCATTTCATTTGAAAACACCCGCCACCTAGCCAGAGAAGACCGCTGGGGAGCTAGAAGGGTAAAAGAGGCTGTGGGAATTCTCAAACATCCCCAAGACCTCAATGCCGACGAAGGCCTAAAACGCCTACATTTGTTTTACTATGACGCTCGGTCGCGACCGTGCGCGGTGCCCGCTGCTCCACGACGTCGGACTACGGGCGGAGTGCCTTCTTCCACCAAGCTTAGGGAGCCCGCTTCTTCATTGGCCGTTGCACTCTCTCCGCATTGGCCGATCATCCGACCAACCGGCAGATTTTTTTTTTCAATCCCCCCCCCCCGCCAGTATCCCTGGCGAGGTGGGAATTTATTCAAACTACGGAGTACAAAATTCGCTCCAGCAGTTCTGCTTATGGAGCTAAGGAGAGAAATAACTAAAAAAAACAACTTAAAATTACATAAATCTACATACAAAGTGGCAATTATAACTGCTTTCATTCAGCTAAATCACGTCCCAATAATGAGACGTAATTCACAGAACTACAGCTGCGGGACTGAATGCCATTATCGCATTCCAATCTAATATTTCCTGAAAGGTAGCAATTTTTATCTCATATTACATTTAAATTTATTTTGAAGAGAGACAATCTTATTAGGCTAATTTTAATTAAGGTTTGCTAATTGTTATAAAGAAAATAGAACAATACATTAAAAATGCCAATACATTCTTCGCACCACGGACAAAAAAGATTATGGAATGTTTTGAATAATTTATAAATAATTAATTTAATTTGTAAACGAGTAACAAAATCTCCAATGTAAAAAACAAACAAATATGAAATAATAAACAAATTCTAACTTCCGTAGCTCCCAACCGCCTCCAAACACTCAAATTATGTTCAGGAAGCGCTGGAAATTCGAAGCGGGTCAAAGCGGGAACTATGTTTGACGTCAAATTATACAAAAAATATTCATTTATTTATTTTATGTATTTTCTAATTTCACACAGTCACTGGAGTACTTTCAAACAGAAATTCATCAATTAAAACTCATAATTGGATTTTATTAAAATGCTTGTGCAACATGTACGACATTTCGCGACACATGTTATCGCATCTATAGTTACATCTTTTTTTTTTTTTTATTTGTTGCATCGTTGTTGACGCAACGCATCTCTTTACCCCTTGTTGGGCGTCGAGCGCTTTCTATAGAGTAATCCTCCGTTACTGAGTAATTATCATCATTACTGTTACTGCGTAATTACTATATTTGTCGAGTCTCGTCCCGTCGCAGTCAGTCAGTGCCTTTTATCACTTCGGCCAGGGGCTCAACGCCGTTAGATTCAGGGGTTCCCAGCCGGTCACCCAACCCGCGAATCTTGAATTCCCTTAACCTCCGTGACCCCACGGTGCGAAATAAACGAATTCGGCTAGCGGCGTAGGCAATATCTCGTCAATATTTTAAAAAAATTACCTAAATATAACCTAATTAGTGTCCCCCATTGCCTGTAGACCTGAATAGTCTAGACTATCGAACCTAAAATGTTCGTCACAACAAAGAGCGTCTTGTAATACATCCATCCACTGAATATAGCATATTACGTAATTATAAAGTAATTATAAATAATATATAAAAATATTGAACACTTCACGAAATACCTAGAAAAAGAAGGTCCAAATTGGAGACAAATTAAAACGTTTTCTTCAATCTTGAAGATATGAAGATTATTTATGTAGGATAATCACTGTCACACTTCTCCAACGAATCAAGAAAATCCACTTATAAACTTTCAATTTTTGTGCTCCTGTCCGAAATAAACGCACTGCTCGTCTGACTGTTAGGTGGGTTAACCACATGGCAGCGGCCGAGAAAGTGTATTAGAGAGGGAGCGCGTGAGAGCGAGAGAGCAGGAGAGAGCTAGAGAGAACGAGAGCGAGCGAGAGAGAGAGAGAGAACAAGAGAAAGGTAGCGCGAGAGAGAGAGAGAACAAGAGAAAGGTAGCGAGAGTGAGAGATAGATAGAGAGAACGAGAGAAAGCCAGCGAGAGTGAGAGATCGAGAGAGCGAAAGAGAGAGAACAAGAGAAAGGTAAAGAGAGTGAGAGATAGAGATAGAGAGAGAGAACAAGAGAAAGCTAGAGAGAGAGAGAGAACAAGAGAAAGCTAGAGAGAGCGAGAGAGAGAGAGAGAGAGAACAAGAGAAATCTAGAGAGAGCGAGAGAGAGCGAGCGAAAGAGAGAGAACAAAAAGGTAGAGAGCGAAAGAGTGAGAACAAGAGAAAGCTAGAGAGAACGAGAGAGAGAGAGAGCGAAAGAGAGAGAACAAAAAGGTAGAGAGATAGAGAGAGATAACTAGAGAAAGCTAGCGAGAGTGAGAGAGAGATAGAGAGAGAGAACAAGAGAAAACGAGAGAGAGCGAGAGAGAGAGCAAAAGGGAGAGAGCGAAAGGGAGAGAGAGCACAAAGCGCCCGCAGAGCACGCGACGCCTCGTGCGCCGCCGCTATAAGTCGCCTCGCGCGCAGAGAGCGCACCTGCGCCCCGACACACGCGCTCCCACCCCACCCACCCGCCCACCCTCCCACCCGCGCACGCCGCCAACCGCACCTCTCACCACAATCACCCGCCGCCCGCCCACAACGCACTCGCTCATGGCTATTCCCCAGCCCAGCAGCACACAACACTCACCTGCTCCTGCCTTTCCGTGTTCAATCGCCGCCATTCCCATCCCCTAAACACGTCACACTGGCTCACAGCAATCCTACAGACACTCGGCTCACAAACCCATCAGCCCACCACTTGTCGTGCTCAACTCCGTCCGTCCTCTGCCCAACGCATTGCACTGGCTCACAGTGATCCTACGGATACTCGGCTCACAAACCCACCCGCTCACGCCAACCGTGCTCAATCCCCTCGCCCTCAGCCCAACACATCGCTCTGGCTCACAGCCATCCTACAGACCCTCGGCTCACAAATCCATCAGCCCGCGACTCACTGTTCTCAAACCCGCCCTCCCTGATCCGAACACATTGCTTTTGCTCACAGCCATCCTACAGACACTCGGCTCACAAACCCACCCGCTCGCGCCTCGCTGGAGTGCATTCGTCTCCATTCCGAAGCCGCATTTTTGCTCCCTCCCTCCCTCCCACCTTCCAATCCATTATTTACAGCTCTCCCGGGGGTCTTTCATGCTGTCTTCGTTTTCACTGCATCTGTTCTTCGTTCGCACCCCCTTTCTTCTTCCCGTACCTCTTCCACATCTTCGGCCACCCTGCTCTCTTAGCTGTGTGAATCGCCCACCTCGACCTGTAGAGCTATCCCTGGTTGCCTTCCTGTACCCACACCTCGCTCTTGACCCCCCTCTCTGCCTCGCCGTCGCACTCTCTCGGTGCTTTTTCCCGTACTTGACCTCGCATCCCAGAGTGTCACTAACCATTCTTTCAACAGGGCTTTGCAGATTTCGGCTCGTCTCAAGGTTGGATTCCAGACTGTACAGGATATGCGACATACGCTATATAGCTAGATCGAATTGAACCGCTTACTGTTGGTTTTTCTGATGAATACAAGGCGAATGTTGAAGAAATATCTTAATATACGAGCCTCTGATCTTGCGTCATTTCCCTTCCTCTTCGAGGCAATTGTTTCCTAAAAAGTTAGAATGTGTATATTACATAATATGTCTTTGTGCGTTTCTTACATTGGAGCTTTTGTCATAGGTATACAAATTAATAATTTAGAATTTATTTAAAACCTATTTAAAATAAATATGAAATAAAGATTGCTAGATTTCAGTTGCCCGCTCTCAATTTACAGAGTTGGATGCTACGTAAGCTAGAATTTATATAATAGTGTATTATTTCTCATTTCCTTTGATTATATAATATTTTAAATTGCGTCCTAATTGTGTTATATGTGAAAACGAATAGATGAGCAGTCACTGTTGGATGTCGTATCCCATTGTTATAACGTTGCTCTGCTCTAACGTTGCTCGTATAACTGATCAGATTAAGCGATAATAACCACTGTCTTGTTTTTGCGGTAATATAAATTAGTTCTTTTATATATTTGTAGAATATTACAATACCATAGTGTTTAACAATTACTATTATATATTTTTCCTTCCATTTGAACTTGTATGCCAACGTTATTAGTATCGTATTATTTATTAACTTTTAATTTTAATTTTAATATTAATTTTACTTTGTCGCATCCACCTTATGAAAAATGTTGTAAGGCTAAAAAAGTCGTCCGATATGTTTATGAAATATGGCATATCTTATACAATAAATTTAATGCCAGAAATAGATTTTCAATTAAAGATTTGAATAAAAAATCTATTGCTTTATCCTATTTAATTACCGCACAAAATGTTCTAAGATTTGAAATGAGTTTTACAAAAAATGATGACCGAAATGTGTTAATTTGGAAAGACTGTGGTATAAATAGTATTACATAACAATTACTAATGGCGAGAACGTACTGGATGTTTTATCACCACTAGTTTTCTTAATTAATTGTGTTCATTAAAAACAGATCTTTGAACGAGGTCATGTTCAATTTCATTTCACTGAAAGTTGAGAGAGCACGCGGGCAGAAAGCAGCGCCCCCACTGGTAGCTCTGAGGGCCGCGCGGTGGCCCCGGGTTCGGGGCAGCGTAGCATCCATCGATCGAGCCCTTGGCCGCACAGCAGGGCGGGCCAGCGGAGCAGCTTGGGAGCAGGGGAAGAGTTAAGCGGCGCCAACGTGGGTGCAATGTGGGAAGTGAAGGACAAATGGGTGTGAGTAAAGGAGGAGAAAGCATTGATAGACAGGGAGAAAGCTGGCGGCTGGATGGTAAGCTGCAAAGTGACGAGGGTGAGAGAGCAAGGGGGAGCGAAATAATTGAACGATCAGAGCAGAACAGGAGGAGGATGGGTTTATTCAGAGAAGAGCAGAAACCGTGCTGAACTGAAGCTAGAGGATGGGAACAGGGCAAATGGTACGGAACGGGTGCTGAACACAACAGCACACACTTTATCTTATTATTGGTTACAACTATGTAACGTGGCAGAATGTATGAACAACTATGTAACATCCACTTAGGGAGAATATCTCACGAAAGGATCCCCCGACATGCCTTTCTGTACAGACCACGGGAAAGAAGAGACATTGGCCGTCCACGACAGAGATGATGTAATGAAGTCGGAACAGGGAATTTCCCTAATCCGTGAAGTGAAAAAGAAGAAGAAGAACTATGTAACATTAAAATATTTGTGTAAGATTCGGACCGTAGGTAAATTCAGATAGGTAGGCTAATGCAAAGACCTACAGGCAGACAGAAGGACGGCCGTCACACAGACCGGCTCACAGGCAGACTGAGAAACGAACATGAAGACAGATGAACACACAGGCAGGCAGACAGGCGGACGAAAGATTCCCTCAAATTATGAGAATAACATAACAAAGTAATTTAACGGAAAAATCAAAAAACAATGTATCAAACTAATTTGTTCTGAACATAATAAATTACCGAATTAATATTCAACTCAAAACAATAACTTAAGAAAAACGATCTATTACATTTTAGAGCAGATTCCCACATATATTGTGATATACCAAAATGAAATATTTTTATTATGAAAATGTTATTTTATTTGACATAGAATATAGGGATGTCAATAGACGATCGCGAGAGGGTCGCTATGTGACAAATAAACAACCGGCGTTGAGGATCATTTTCGTTAGGTTGAAATGACAGAGCAGAGGCGGAATAAACATTGTTCTGAGAAGAACATTCATTCGCTAGAGCAACGCGGTGATGTGCGGGCCGGCTCTTCATAAATTTTACTAGATCGAGGAAATACTGTAATTGATAGTTGCATAAAGTTAACTATCCTTTCTTATATTAGGATATAGCGTTCTTGTAAGAAGAAAAATACGTATCTAGGCGTCCACCCGAGACGTTAGTGAGGGAAGTCACGGATTATAATAGTATCGCTTGGAGAATTTGGAACCAGACACGGACATTAGGCGAGGACTTTATCCAGAAGCAAGATTTTGCTGCGTCGTCCGAGAAGGTTCTACGGAGCGCCATCGAACGAAGAATTGTAGAGCCCGCGAAGACCCACGAATGAATAACAAGGTTTATAACTATTGTAATACAGAGAAAACTGGTCATAACCAAAGAATAATTCATTTTTGATTATCATTATAGTAAATTACAGCTTGCTAAGTTGAAAGAAAGCTGATTATCATTGTTCATTACATGTAATCCAACGTTTTAATAAGATTTTCAGATTATTCGCCACTCCGTATGGATGGCAGATTGAATAATTGGTTGCAGAGTAAGTAGCAACAATTATGAACTTTGAACCCCAATTAACTGAGCTAGCACAACATAATTTTGGAAGGAGAGATATTTAAATGACGTAGGAATGTTTATGTTATTATATGTATGTTTATATTATTATACGAATGTTATGTAATTATATGTATGTTTCAAGTGTAACCTTTTCCTGACGCACAAATTTATCAGTAATAATTATGTATAAAATGTCCCTCCAAGTGGGGCTTGTTTTTAAATATAAACACGGGGCTTGTTTCAAATTGGCACCAGTCAACGTCGGGCATGTTTCAAAATAAAGACCACACTAATAAAAGCTCTCCTTAGTATTTCAAAACTTCATCAAAGACGAAGAAGTTAAAGATGCTTAAGAGAATATTGCAGGTCTCATTTTCGTTAAAACCCCTGATTTTTCGAAAATTGCAAAAGTTTTTCGGCGTCTTCATTCAACTATAATATTGAAGAAAGCTGTGGAAAATTTGTTTTCCTAACGAATTCTGTTCACTAACAACAGAAACTATTGAAATTAGAGCACATATTTGTTCCCGAAAATATGAGTGTATTTTTTGTTTTATTGCGTGAAATGTAAGTAATTTTTAATTTTGTAACCTTTTTCACAATAACAGCTACAATATTGATTCTTTTCTTGAAAATTTTGCTCGTATCCATCGGAAAACATTAAATATATGGTGTCAGTCTCATTTCCGGCAATTCAGTGTATTTTAAAAAATCGCAAAAATGAATCAATTCAAAACTTCAAAATTGAATATTTGGCCCTTTACAAGGTCATGTACAATTAAAAAAACGAGTAATTTTGGGAAAATGTGTATTTGAAATTTTTGCAATTTATCAGTACTTTTTTCCAAATCGCTCGAATTTTTCCACGGATATAACAAGGAACGCTTAAAATAATAAGGCAGGTCTCTCTTTCGTTGATCTCTGCAAATTTTTCAAAATTGAAAATTTAGAAATAATGGGAGAAAGTATGAGCTGAAGTGTCTCTAATAGTTCTGTATCTGAGACACACACACACTAGTTCTGAGTGCGCAGTGTGTTAGAGGAAGTAATTTACTACATATAAGAACAAGATTTATCCACTTTCATGTTAGTAAAACCAAATAAGAGTGTTTCTGTTAAAAATTCTACATTTTCTGGTGCACGATTACAATACATTCCCTTCTAATGGAATAAGGACGAGAAAGTAACTAGAGGTGAACATAATGGCACAGACTTTCTCGTAGAAAATTATTTCTAATTACCTTGTAGTAGTCTGGCTTTAAAGTCTTGCTCCATTCCCTATCCAGCTGCCATCTATCGTCACCAAGAAAACATTTTTTTGACATTTTCTCAACTTTTTGCTTTCTTAATAGTACAACCGAAATAATCCTTCAAGAATATTAAAGAAGAGTAAAACCTTGTCCTAAATAGAAAGTGTCATTGAAACATTTGAAGCCGTTTTTAGGAAAATGATGTTTAAGCATTACTGTAAATGCGAGCTTTGAAGCTCCTTTTCAAAGCAATCTATTTGAAAAACTTCATTTGAAGCACGTCCACTCACAAATGTAATAATGTATACAAATTGATGGAAATGTGCATGTTAACGACGTGAGAGATATTTAAAAAAAATCATTTGTGTAATTTTTGGAAAAACTAATGAATACACCAAAATGAACACGTCACATTAAACAATGCAATTAGCACTATCCATTGGAAATATTTGAAGAAAAAACTGGAGCCATTTTTTGAGAAAATGGTGTTTGAGCTTTTGTGAAAATGTAGAATATTGAGCTCGTACCCACAAAAAACTGCTGAGTTTTCGAGAAACTTTATTTGACATTATTTAAAGCACATGTACTCGTTAATAAAATGATGTGAATAAATCGCATCTCATGTATGTATTACCGACGTGAGAGACAAGTCAAAAAATTACAATTTTTGTAATTTTTGAAAAAGCAAAATAATAGAGCAATATCACGTTTATGTGATGTTAGTGTATACATTTATAGGGTTCGTTTGTCACTAACCACACCAAAAATTTAAAGAAAAAATTTGGAGCCGTTTTTGAGATCTTGTTTTTGTAATTTTTTAAAATTGCAAATATTGCATGCACTATTTAAAAACTATTAAAATTTCCGAAACAATGTACATGACCTTATTGAAAAAACTATTTATGCACAACAAATTTCATTTGAAGGAAAAATCTGTCTTCACTTTAGTCGTTGTAGAAGACGCCGAAAAAAATTGAAACTTGCAATTTTCGAAAATTCAGAGTGAACGGTGAAAATCGGACATAAGCCACCTTCATAAATGTATTCTACTCAATTCTTACAAGAAATTTAAAGAAATAAATTGCAGCCTTTTTAAAAAAAATTGAAAATATCTGGGGAACTTCATATAAAGTACTCCCAAATCTTAAAGAATGTTTCTCAAATTTTCAAAGTTTCAACTAGATCCATATCGACAGGGGACTATTCAATTTGGAAAAAATCGTACGTGTAGTTTAGACGCTAGCAGTGTTTACAGACAGACGGACGGACGTTTTGTTTTCAGTTGGTTTTCATCAAGAACCCACAAAACATGGATTCTGACATTACATAACTTTCTCTGTACTACGTATATTACTCCGAATATACGTATGTATACGAGAAAGTAAAAACTACTACCGTGTGTTCGTATGTAGTTTATTTTGTTTTTAATTACTTGAAATAAATAGTTAAAAGGTGTTACAACATGTTTAATATTTTAACTATTAAAAGACGATCAGTACGTTAGCATTTGAATACAAGAATACATTTCCCTCCGGCATTAAATGAGTTTCGCTAATGCACATAAGAGGAAAGATTAGGGGGAAAGAGGGAGGAAAAGGAAAGGAAAGAGAGGAGAGGGGAGTGTGAGAAGAAGGGTGTGGAAGAGATGGAGGAAAAGTCGAAGAAAGCTGTAGGCCTAGGTAGAATGAGTGGAAATGGAGAAAAGGGAGAGAGAGAGGAATTGTGTGATAATAGAAATGGAGGAAAAGGAAGAGAGAATGGGAGAAAGAATAGCTGAAGGATGAGCAATAGAAGAGAGCAATAGATAGGGAGAAAGAGAAGAAAGGGGGAAGAGTGGAGGAGAAAGAGAAAAAAGAGGTAGGAAAAGAAGAGACGAGGTAGGAAGAGAAGAAACGCGCTAGGAGAGAAGAAAAGAGGTAGGAAGGGATGAGAGGGGAGAGGAGGGGAAGTTAAGAGGGACGAATTGGCAAAGAAGATGGCGGATAAGAAGGAGACAGGGAGAAAGAATAGGAGAGAGTAGGATGGTGAAGGGACACAGGGAAGATGAGTAAGAGAGAGAGAGAGAGAAGGAGAATGAGTGGCAGAGAGAGAGAGAGGGAGGAAGAGAAGAGGAGACAGCGAGAATGGAGGGGAAAATGAAGGATGCGAATGGAACGCAAAAGGACGAAGAGGAGAGAGAAGGAAAGAGGAGAGACGCGGAGGAAAGGAGAAAAAAAATAGTGAATGGAAGATGAAGAGGGGAACACGTGGAATGATATTGATAGAGAAGAGATAGTGAGAGGAGAGAGAGAGAAGGGACTAAGTGAAGAGAGTGCGCGAGTGAGCGAGCGAGAGAGGGCGAGAGAAAGACAGAGACAGAGAGCGAGTGAGAGATCGAGAGAGAGTTTTAGGGCTGCGGGCAAGGTAGCGGAATTTGATGTTCGTGGGCCAGAAGCCGGCCCCGGAGCATTTTTACGCGTGGCGAAACGAATGGAAATTGTCGCAATTTGTCTCGTCAGAGGAGAGGAGGGCGGAAGTCGTTTTGTTTTAGCGAATTTGCGCTGGAGTTCGCAGCCTCGCTTTTTCCCAGAGGTCTTTTTCCCGAAAGTTCGCAGTGACGCCGAAGAGACGGAAATGTGCAAGACGGACGGAAGTGTTCAAAGGCAAGTCAAGATTACAATGACTTCCCACAACACAAACAGGAAAGGTTTAGAATTTTTTAGATACAGAAAGTACTCCAGGGGATGGAAAATATCTTCTAACAAATATTTTTGAAATAATTGAAACTAGTGTTGCCACAACACCACACAATTTCTTGCATTCTAACGGGTACATAATGTGAAATTAGTATATAAGCTGAGAATCAGGAATGTACAATAAGAATATTTCTGCAAAAAGTCGCCGTTTTTCATAGTAGATTTACAGAACTACATAAGTGGTATGCGAGAAAAGGAAAATAATTATTTTGGAATAAAAATAAATGTAATATTCCTTATGGGAATATCATCGGATACGATGCGCTTATAATGCAGCATTGTAGACCGGTTTAAAAAAAACAAAAGTTGACATTAAAACAGAATTTTAATTAATTTTGATAATAAACTAGTGGTATTACAACAGTACATACTTTCTCGTATGGTTTTGGTGGTATTTAAAACAAGGATTTACCATTGGAAATGCTAGGCAACAACTTTCTTAACGGGCGATTGTCAAAGTCGAAAACAAATATCTTGGGATAAATTATCATCAAATTATTCAAACGGTAGTCTATATATAACTTGTAAGTTCTTTACGTTTCGATCTCGTACTAGATTTAACCCTTAGTTACTCGCGCTGGCGTACTTTGTACGCCACGGGAAGTCTTATCGCCCTAGGTGCCAGATAACATCAGCGCGCGTTCTGACATTTGGCCCAACCTCTCAGAAGGCATTCAGCTGCATCCTCCTCGACACTCGGTTGCGTATCACTCCCTGCAGTGGCCAGACGATTGTATTTCCGATGGAAATTGTGTATTTTGGCGTGCTTTTTACGCCGCGCGGGTAGCAATGTGAGTTTTCATTTTCGTTTAATTATCATCGGATTTTTTTATTTATTCATGTAATGAGACTAATTTATTTTGTTTTACATTAATAACAATACAGAGAAGAATAACTTATCGGAAAAGCAGATATGTAAATGATTACACGAGGAACCGTCAAAACACGAAATTTACGATGCTGCGATGATTCTGAGAAAGAAGCTGTAGTGTCCGAGAGTAAACATCACACGTATTCTGAGTTTGGCTATGCTAGTGATTATTCAAGCAGCGATTTAGAGTGTAGAGATGATCTCATTGGCAAATACAAGGTTACAAAGTAGAATAAAACACTGCTTGCCAGAAAATTGACAAAAGTTGGAAGTCGTGATGACTAAGAATAACCACAACAAAATTAAGAAATTACTGTCACATTTGCAAAATAGCAATAAACTGCATTACTACATTTATTACTACACTTACTTCTAACTGGTGCTATAAATTTGCAAGCAACGAACATATTTTTAAAGTCATCAAATGTAAAAATTGTTGTGAAGATTAATATGCCAAAACTTATACTATTTATTTAGTTAAAATTGTAATATTTATAATATCAAATTAAACTAAATAAAAATTATATCCAAATATTATTCAGGTCTTGCAGAGTTAATTTTTCTAACAAAATAAACTTGGCGTACAAAGTACGCGGCACGGTAATTTGTAGGACAAAACAGCGCGAGTATCTAAGGGTTAGAATATGACTTTAAGAATGTTATAGAAAAATAATACATGTTCTTATAAGCAAATTTTTGAATTCCGAGACGTTTCTAATAGAATGAAAGGGTTCCTGAAAATGCAAAATACTGAGTTTATTTGTACAAAAAACGTTTCAGTTTTAGAGAATCTTCCAAAGAAATAATTTCAAGCATTTCTGCCCACGAATGTAGTAATGTATATAAAACTCTCGCAATGTAAATATTCTCGACGCGAAAGATATTTAAAAATATTCAATTTGTGTAATTTTTGAACATTCAAAATTATATTTAATGGTGTTTATGTCAGATTCAGCTGTTCACGTTCCAAAAGTAACTAGAGGTGCAGGCTATCTCGTATTTAAGTTTTCTAATTTCCTTAGTGCGTACTGGCTTTATGGTCTTGCCTCATCATCTTGCCAGCTGCCATCTATCGCCGCCGAAAATACATGTTTTTAACATTTTCTCAACTTTTCGTTTTCCAAATAGTAGAACGAAAATATGACATCAATAATATTAAAGAAGAGTATAACCTCGTTCAAAATAGAAATTTTCATTGAAAAATTCGGAGCCATATTTAAGAAAATGGCGTTAAGCGTTACTGTACATGCGAAATTTGAAGCTTTTTTTCACAAGAATCTATTGAGTTTTGGAAAAACTTCATTTGAAGTAATTTGAAGTGTTTTCACTCGCAAATTCAATAATGTATTCAAATTGATGGAAATGTGCATATTATCGGCGTGAGATGTATTGAATAAAAATTACATTTGTGTAATTTTCGAAAAAACAAAAGAATACCTCAAAATAAACTTTATGTCATATTAAACAGTGTCATGACCACTATCCAAAGAAAAAATGTGGAGTCATTGTGGAGAAAAGGCGGAATTTGGAGCTCAGTTTTCCAGAAAACTGTCGAGTTTTCGAGAAACTTTATTTGACATTATTTAAAGCACATGTACTCATAAATACAATATCGTGAAGAAATCGCCTTGTAAATGTAAATATTGCCGACGTGAGAGACAAGTCACAAAAACTACATTTTTGTGATTTTTGAAAGAAGAAAATGATTCCCCAAACTAAAGTTGACGTCAAATTAAACATTATAATAAGCACTATCCACTGGAGAATTTAAGAAAAACATTGGAGCTATTTTTTAAAAAAATGGCGTTTGCGCTTTTCTAAAATTCGGGATTTCGAGCTCATTTTCAAAGAAATCCTGTTTTCGAAAAACTTTACATGGCATTATTTAAATCACGTCTACTTGTAAATATAACACTGTGCAGAAATCATCTCTAAAATAAGTATTACCGACGCGAGAGACAAGTGAAAAAAAAAATACATTTTTGTAATTTTTGGAAAAAACAACAACAAAATAATAGGGTAGTATGGCGTTTATGTCAGCGTATAGGGTTTATTTAGCCCTAATCGTAACAAAAATTTAAAGAAAAAAATTGGAGCCGTTTTTGAGAAAATCTTTTTTTATTTATTTTATTTAAAGTCGCATCAACGACAAGGTTTTTAGATAAATTTAAAAAAGAGAAAATCAGGTTTTTTAATGTTTTAAAATTGCAAATATTTCACAGAAGTTTGAAAAAAATATTCACGACTGCATATAGAGATCTAATGTAAAAAACAAAGTACCGAAGAAAAACCTCGACCTTAAATATTGTAGTTGCAAAATGCAGTTTTAAGCATTTTCATCGGTAAATCCTTGTTTTAAGTTTTTATTTTCGTTTGAACATTTTAGACGCAAATCGGAATGCAGTAATTAACTATGCATTAAATGCAATCTACAAATGAAACAATGCATTCTAATTATTTGTAAATAGCCCGTATGATAAAGGGTATAGCCGAATAAGGCGGTGAAAAGTGCCCCCAAACCAAATTGATAATCGCGATGCTCATGAGAAAGAGAATACAAAATAACGTATATTCACAAAAAAATCAGTCTCCTAGGGCACTCTGTTACAGGGATGCAATGAGAAACTTGTTTTATTTTTTTCTTAGAATCTATGGCGTATATCAGGCTGGAAAATTTTGCAGAGATGGAGAAACATAGTTTAATTTGAAGATATTTTTGTTAACGAATTTTGCGGCCACATTTATATAGAATAAAAATTAATAAATTTTTGAAATTCATTTTCGATGTAATAACGTTGGAGTTTTGTCTCTATTTTCCTCCTAAAATGGATCTTATAACATTCTACAACATATATATTTTTTCAGATTTTTAAACAAGGTGGACGGTTGTGAAAAACTAAAGTTTGTTAGTTTAAACATTTGGAATTCGCGCCTAAATGTGATTGGAAAAAACGGTTTAACCGACATTTAAATACAGGTTTAAACACGAAAGATGAACTCAAAATCTTATAGGTGTTTCATCGATTATATATGACATACTAAATCGCAATATCTTTGGTGTAAATACATGGTGGAAAGAGATGCCTGGCCTCTTGCGCATCCAACTTCAGCCAATGAGCTTTAGGTGCCAGTGTGCATCGTATTATTAGCATGGATTTTAAATTTCAATATTATCAGAGTTACAAGTCTTTGAAACAGAAACAGATAAGCACTTTTTTAAATATTACATCTTTTATTGCAATCATCCCTTCATCGTGTTATTTCTGGTCGGTCACCGTCGAAAATTGTCCATTTATGCCACTTAAAAAATGTTTATCAGCCCTTCTTGCACTCCATGAAACATGGCGGCCGACGTCTGGTCTTGCTTTTCAAACGAAGTGGTCACATAGTTCGTGACGGACACTGGTGCTGTGCAGAACGGGCAAAAATCTGTGTACTGGAGGAGCCCATTCATCTCTTTCCATCATGGGAATATCGGGAGGGAAACGATATTGTCAACGTGCGAACGGAAGTGGCACTCTGGGAGGCTGGTCTCACATAGCTGCGATCATTTGAACACACATTTGGCACACGCTAGTTACTTGGCGAAAATTGTTAAGAAGAAATAAAAGATGTCATCATCGTCAACATACTATGTACATAGTATGTTGACGAAAATTACCTCTTTTATTTCTTCTTATAAGAACGTCAACAACACCAAATCAGAATTCCCGAAGATTGTTAAACAGGTACTTTTAAACAGAAATGTTGACAAAAAACAAATTTTGAGTAGACATTTTATAAACAAATGCGTGATCCCAGTTATTGAAGAAAGTTACAATGATTAATTGTCTATGATTGCCTAATTGTCAACGATTAATACATCAAGTAAGTAATTTGATTTATATTATAAACATAAATGAATAATATACCTAAAACCAAGTAATTTGATTTATATTAGAAACAATAAATAAATTTAAAACCAAAGGGCATTGATAATTTTATTTCAATAATATAAAAACTTACAACATAAAACCAACATCTGTCAGCAAAAAAGTTCCAAATCATTCTGGTAAGCAATACCTTTCAATACTTTTAATATAAATGGTTTAAACATTGGTGAAAAAAGTTTTTCCAATCACATTTTAGCCCGAATTTCAAATGTTTAAACCGAAAAAGGGTTATAATTTTTTTCACTACCGTCCACATTATTTGAATATTTGAAAGACATTTATCTTATAGAATGTTATAAGACCCATTTGGGGGGAGGGGGGGAATTGAGATAGTACCCTAACGTTATCACGTCGAAAATTAACTTAAAAAATGTATTTATATTTTCCATGTGAATTTGGCGTTAAAACTCATTCATAAAAAAAATACCTTCATATTGAATTGTTTTCCCGTTTTTGCTATTTTTTTCAGACTGATACACGCAATAGACGCAAAGAAAAAAATTAAACTTGAAAAACACGTTTCTCTTTGTATCTCTGCAACAAATTGTCCTAGGGGACAGATTTTTTGTGAATCTGCGTTATTATGTATTATCTTTCATAAGGGCATCCCGATAACCGATTTGGTTTGGGGGGCACTTTTCACCGCCTTATTGGGCCATACCCTTTCGACCTCACCTTAGTGGTTTGATTTTCGTCATTTTAATGTTCCTTCTTGACTGAACGAAATCTTCTTCACTGAACAAAATCACGTCATTGAATATACTCGTATTTTGGATTTATAATGAACGCCAATTACCCCTTCGACTCTGTTTCTCAATTACTTTCGTGGACTCAGTTTGGGGTCAGATTTGATCCCACACGCTTTACCAACTAGTTTATTTCTATTTCGTGCACGGATGCTATTTGGAATTATGAGTTAAGGAAATAATGCAATTTATTTGCTTTATTTACTATATCATTCTAGAAAACAAAGAACAATATTTCCAGAGAAACATTCTAGTATAGCCTCACAACTGTGCATAGTTATCTGCCATACCGGAATGAGAATGTGTGATACAGGGCTACTAACTCGTAATAGAAAAATACGCCAGATTGTCATTCGGAAACACTAACATAATATTATCAAAGGAAATGGACACGTTTTTAGAATTTTTCTAATAATTACTTATTTTGATTAATAATTAATTAAATTATTATATTAATTAATTTCTTATAAACTATTATAATTTAGACATATAACGTAGAATCTATTTGGAAGAATTTCTGCCCTCCAACTGCATAAAAATTTAATTACGTCAAACCAAGAAAACTGAAATGTTTACATCATCTGTAAAACTAGACATAAATAGCGTATCTAAAAGGTGTTCATGTGAATAATTTTAGAATGTTGCAAAACATTATTTGTGCCTGGGGTCAGAAAATACCTTTAACACATGTTCATTAAAATTGTGCAGATGTAAATTGTGTCTTGAATTCATTCTCGTATGAGTAGATGGTTGAGTTCATACCGATATAGGGCCTACAGAGGCTATTATCGTAAAGACTTTCAAGTAAGATTAAAAGAGTTTGTTCATTACTTTACGCCTCCAGTGTTCCGGAGGGAAGGGTAGATTTGTTTCATTCTACTATCGTTCTACATGTATTTTTAAGGAAACTCATGGTGCAACAGGAGCACGTACTTTCTCGCATTAGTAACGGATACTTGAAATTGTAAACCATCAGAGCTTTCAGTTGTACTCATTACTCATTATTAATTGCAGCGCATTGTGCACAAACACTCAATTTATTTAAAGATAAAACATCAACACAAATTCGATCATCCAAAATTACTCCATGCACCCAGAGACACCCCCCGACAACGATAAGTTATTCTGAGAATTTCAAACTGCCGTGTTCTGGCGTGACCAATGTATTGTCATATAATACGTGACCTTATAATACGTGACCATTACACGTGACCTTATAATTTCTAAAATATTCTACCAAAGGAAATTGAATTTGCTATTAAGGGAAAATTGGAATTGCTATTAAGAATTTACCGCAAGTTGAAAATTTGCAAACATTATGAAATTCCTATTCATTGTTTACCCGCTAGTATTGATTACATACGAACAGACAGATGGACAGACAAATTTCTTCCAGTAAACTCTTTTTTTTTGGTATCTAAGACCCACAAAATGTAGATTTTGACTACACAACGTGTTAGGTAATGTAATTTACCATATATTAGAACAAAGGTGTATCCATTTTGTATGGGTCAGGGCCCCAGAAATTCAAACTTTTTCGGTTGAAAAATTGCTGTTTTTGACGTATTATTACAATACTTAAAGTAAATGTTATGACAGTTGTCCATGCGAACTCATGTTGATTTAAGCTTACGTTCACTCACAGAATAAGAATAATGGTTAGGTCATGTTTGAAATGTTCACTAAAAATATTATTTGGAGTATACATTGTTAGTGACTTCTGTACAAAGTTCATAATAGACTATAATAATTAAGTTTTTTTTTTTTTATTTTTTATTTGCCTTTATTTTTATTATTACTTTTCCATTACTCTTATTAGTTTTCCTCGCTTCTCGTTTTAACATTTTTTCGCTTCCGTTATACTTTTATATTTCCTGC
Source organism: Teleogryllus occipitalis (assembly GCA_011170035.1). NCBI lineage: Eukaryota > Metazoa > Arthropoda > Insecta > Orthoptera > Gryllidae > Teleogryllus > Teleogryllus occipitalis. The sequence continues at coordinate 28,700 of BLKR01001089.1, forward strand.
ACTCATTCTTTTTTCAATTGAGTGTTTTTCTTCCATAACATTGACCTCCTAACATTCTATCTCCCATCAACACGTTAAAAAAATAAATGTCGATTTAAAACCCGAGGCAGCCATGTGCTTCTTTTAATCGTATCTCACTTCCATAATGTCGTGCTGTATTTCAACAACTCATCGACGAACACTCTGCAGTTCTTGCACGCAGCGCTGTAATGTATGGTTGAAGAGCGAATGACAGACAGGAGGCATTTGTTTTCACGCTACTTTCGACGCCGCCATGTAGTGAGCACTATCTCAAAAACGCATTACGGAGCATGTAATAACGTGCTGTGAACAGCAGTGAAAAATCGGGGAAGTATTTACATCGCTTTTTGTAACTGTGTAGCTGCAACGCAGATGTGTGTTGAAAGCACATTCTCACGCACCATGAGTGCTGCATCGGAACCTCATGTTGGACATAAGCAACAGGCCCAACTGTTTCAAATTTAGATCAATGAAAACATAAATTATCAAATGCGTTGTAAGGAAGGTCATCATAGGATTCTTTACGTAAGTGAACTTATGTTACTGCATATGTCTTGTTAAAATTAATTTAGTTATTGGACGACATTAATATAACCATGTTTTCAAATACAATGTTTTAGGAAAATACAATAAAGGATCTAGTATATAATAGGTAGGATATAATCATTCTGAAAAATATAATGATTAATTGATTGATTTTTTTTCGTGTTTCCGGGCCCGTCAACGGCTGTGGTCATTAGTCCCGTTAGTGTAGTGCATGTTTTTCTCGGGAGATGGCGGTGATCTTCCCCCGCTGGATGGCGAGATCCGGTGCCGACCTACCGTCGGCTAGCGGAGTTTCCCCCTCACCAGGACTCTCCCACCAGCGGGGCACCACCCCAGGCGGGACAGGCTCTAAACTCCCGACCGATCTCCCGGAATATGTGGGTGTGTAGTGCATGTTAGTTTAAGTGTGTGTGTGTAAGGGGAGAGGATAGGACAACGAAGAGGAAGGACAGATCGCGCGCGGTCCCTGGCCCGTTTGGTAGGGTACTGCTCCGGCATTCGCCAGGTGTTGATCGGAGAAACCACGGAAAACTACCGATCAGAGCAGCCGGCCGCTAGAATTAAAACTAAAATGAAATGAAAAACAGTGATTTCGAAAAGGAATGACTCATTAAAGAATGGTTATTAATAAATAGAAATGACAAGGGAGGGTCGGATTCAAATTGAAATTAGTGGCACTACAACAGCATGTTCTTTTTTTCACGATATTGTTAATGGTCGTGTAATATTATGATATGACAATTTCTGCCTTAAACTTCAACAATCATTTTAAAAAAATCTTAAACAAACGAAACGTGAAAAATATATATATTTTTTAAATTCAAATGCTTAAACGAAAACAGATTTCTGCCATTCAGTGTGTTCAAGTTCTATATAAATGAATCAAAGATGGACGATACGTATTTTAGCCGTAAATAAAATTATTAGTTTTTATTAACGCGAAAGAAGTACAGCAGTCATTATTGCCTTTTGTAATCAGTGATCCATACAACAATGGCTTACAAGCAACAATTACCACTAATTCGTATGGAACACACATTTTGCCAATTAGCATTGTTGATACTAATAGCCCGAAAATGAAAATAGAAAAATGAATTATAAAGATTTTTATATTTATCAAAATTACTCGGATTTTATATTCATTACTTTTCATTCCGACACCTCATTAAACACAACGAAATCATCTATTCGATTTCACATTGAACTCAATTAAAGAACGTAATTTAAATTAGGATATAAGTAATGTCTAAAAGATTCATTTGTAAACGAATTCCAAAAGCATGAAAAAAAAGCAAAGAAATCTAATATTATACACAAACTGTAACTTACATCCAACTGTTTAGCATCACTTTTCATTTTAGTTCACGAAGCGCAGTAAATTGGGGGCATGCAACAATGTTTGTCACCAATTTATACAAAAAAACTAACATTTTCAAAACATTCGACATGACCTTCATTGAAGATTTGTTTTTCATGAACACATTAAGAAAACTAGAGATGGGCAGTCTTTCTCGTAGCAATTTTTTCTAATTTCCTAGGTGTGTTCTGGCTTTACTGTCACCCTCATTCCTCTGGGCAGCTGCCATCTTCTTCGCCCAAAATATTGTTTTATACGTTTTTTCAACTTTTCGATTTCTTAATGGTAGAACCGAAACATTACTTAAAGAATATTAAAGAACAGTAAAACCTCACCCAAAATCGAAATTTTCATTCAAAAATATGTAGCCGTTTTTTAGAAAATGGCGATTAAGCATTACTGTAAATGCGAAATTTATGCTCCTTCTCTCGGAAATCAATTGAGTATTGGAAAAAGTTAATTTAAAGTGATTTGAAGCACTTCTACTCACAACTGTAATACTGCATGCAAATTGATAGAAATGCCAATATTAACGGCGTGTGAGGTATTTAAAAAAATTACATTTGAGTAATTTTTGTAAAAAGAAATGAATATCCAAAAATAAACTTTACATCTTATGAAACAGTGCAATTAGCACTATCCATTCGAAAAATTTGAAGAAAAAAATCGCATCCGTTTTTGAGAAAATGGAGTTTATGTGGTTCTGAAAACGCGGACTTTTGAGTTCATTTTGATAGAAAACTGTTGTTTTCGAAAAAATTTATTTGACATTATTTAAGGCGAATGTACTCATAATTACAATACTGTGAAGAAATTGCTTCTAATATAAATATTACCGACGTGAGAGACATGTCAAAAAATTACATTTGTGTATTTTTTGAAAAAATAAATAAATAGAGCAATATGGCATTTATGTCATCGGACAGGGTGCATTTGGTGTATACAATTTAAAGAAAAATATTGGAACCATTTTTGAGAAAATCTTCTTGTAATTTTTTAAAATTGCAAATATTTCAACATATATTGCAAGAAATGTAGTAAGATTTTCGGAAAATGTACCTGATCTTCATGACACTTGTTTATGGGCAACAAATTTCATTTGAAAGAAAAATCTCTATCTTCAATTTGATAGTTGTAGAAAGGCGCCGAAAAAAGGTTTGCAATTTTCCAAACTTCAGAGTTAACCGTGAACATGGGACCTACGCCACCTTTATACGTGTATTTTACTCTATTCTTACAAGAAATTTAAAGAAAAAAGTTCGAGCTGTTTTTGAGAAAATTTTAAAATGTCCGGGGGGCTTCATGTAAAGTACCACCAAAAATTAAAGGATGTTTCTCAAAATCGCAGAACTTTGACTCAGGACAGATTGGCAGAGGTTTCTTTAATTTGAAAAAAAAAGTACAAATAGTTTAGACGCTAGTGTTTTTTACATATACCAGAGAGACGGACAGACAGACGGACGTTTTGCTTTCAAATTGGTTTTCGACATCAATGACCCACAAAACAGGGATTATGGTGACATCACGTGTTAGAACATTTTTACTTTCTCGTATACGTTCGTATGTATATAGTAATGAACGTAGTATAGAGAATGTTTTGTAATGGTGCGCGAAAAACAGTGGATATTCGGCACAACACATTCATTAGCGGGCCCCTACAACGAAAAAGTGTAGAAATCCAGTTGTTAAATTAACGAAAAAAATCCCCTTACTCGCGAGAGTAAGCCCAAATTCCTGTTTTGTGGGTCCTTTTCCGGACATGTTCAAAATTTTCTCAAAAACGGTTACAAATTTTTTCTTTAAATTTCTTGAAAGAATAGAGTAATATTCTCTTATAAAGATGGCTTAGCTCAGATTTTCACAGTAAACTGTGAATTTTCGAAAATTGCAAAAGTTTGATTCTTTTCGGCATCTTTCCATAGGTACAAAATTGAAGATAGAGATTTTTTCTTTATAATGAAATTTGTTGTTTATAAGTAGTTCTTTCATTAAGGTCATGCACATATTTTTTTAAATTTTAGTAGATTTCGTGCAATACTGCGCGCAATAATTGCAATTTTAAAAAATAACAAACACAAGTTTTTCTCAAAAACGACTCCAATTTTTTTCTTTAAATTCTTGGTAGGCGTAGTGTTAAATGTACCCTATACGATGATATAAACGCCATGTTACTCAATTTTTCTGCGTTTTCAAAAATTACAGGAATGTAATTTTTTTGGCTTGTCTCTCCCATCGGTAAAATTTACATTACTGATGTATTTGATTGTATAATGCGTTTCTTAACACATGAGCTTCAGAGTATCTCTAATAATGGTTTTTTGAAATATCCGTAAGTTCTCCGTAAACCTTGTGTATAACTGAAGAAACTAGCAAATTTTCTGAAATGTTTGAACCTAATTTTCTCAAAAACGATGGAAAATTTTTCGCCGAAATTCTCCACAATGGGAAATAGTTCAACTCTCTCCGATATTCTAAAAGCTTGATTTTGGTCAAGATATTTGGGACCCTAAAATCAAAATAATGCAGAAAAAAGTAGGTGTTTTTAAATTATAAATAGAATAAAAAGTATATGTTGCAGAAAAAACGAAAAGTAAACCATCATGCCAATTGATAACATTTCTAAATATTTTGTTTTATAACATTTTCTGTAAATATTACCGCAATTGTGATTTTTCTGCATTATCTCGCCTAGAGAATTCGCCAGTGATTTATGGATAATACCGTTACCATTACAAGAAATAAATTGTTATTAAACAATGTATTTGTGTTGATACTGTCTGAACACAATAATTATCAGTGGAATACTGAAAAATATTACATATAAGTGTGTGTGTCAGACATAATACCGTAGCGTCGCCTGGTCCGGCGCCGGTGCGTCGGGCCGCTTCGGGGAAACCCGCGTAAAGCCGGATGTGGGTGGAGGGTGGCGGCCCCACGCCGCGCCGGTTGGTAAAGCCCTCAGGAATCCCGGCTGGAATTTCCTTCAAAGGGACGCGCGCGGATGCGAGTCTAAGAGGTGTCGGTTGTAGCTCTGGAAAGGCTGGCCAGCGAGCCGCTGCTTGTAGGGTGGGGGCGAGCCGGCGGATATTTAAGGCCGCGCCGACAGGCGCCTCGCGGGATACGCTGGGTGTCGAAAGACGAGAGGTATCTCCAGTGCAATCCTTGCACGTGATCTTCGGGTCGAAGATCGGTTTGGCAACAAGCCATGTAACTGGTGTAGTTACGGGACTCTATGTCCGACAGCTTCGCACCTCGCGTAGCTTTTTGCTGTTTCCGAAGCAGTGGTTCTGGGCGAGGCCTAGGGGACGGTCGCGGGGTTTCGCGGCTAAGAGAATTGAAAGGTTGCCAAGGGGCTAGATTTTTGTATCATATCATTGTACATTAATTGTAAAAATCTGTAAATATATTGTATTTATTCAATCAGAACAGTCGTCTGTGTTTTTCACTCTAGTACGTCACAGACTCGGAACCTTTCTTTTCTAAAACTGGTGGCAGCGGTTACTGTTAACTCACGTCGGGGTGACCGCACCAATTCCTGCCATTTTTCTTTTCTAAAACTGGTGGCAGCGGTTATCGAAAACTCACGTCGGGGCGCTCGCAGCAAATTCTGCCACTTTTATTTTCTAAAACTGGTGGCAGCGGTTATCGAAAACTCACGTCGGGGCGCTCGCAGCAAATTCTGCCACTTTTCTTTTCTAAAACTGGTGGCAGCGGTTACTGTAAATTCACGCCGGAGTGCCTGCGCCAATTGTTGCAATTGTAGTTCAAAATTGGTTGCAGTGGTGCTTAGAACTCACACCGGGTGGTTGTGCCAATTGCAGTTAATAATTGGTTACAACAGATTAAAGACTCACGTCTATCATTCAGCTTTGTGGAAGCAGTCACTACGTTCGCAACGAACGGGGAACGCGGAAGTCTGCAGCAGCATCCGCGGGACATCAGTGCGGCATCAGAGCCATCGGTGCGCGCTGATTAATCAGAACAGCACGCGTAAAGACAGTGTACGCAGTTAAACGTGAATACGCGTCGTAAATACGTGGCGCCGGCAGTGTCGCGCACGCCACGAGAAACCGAAAAGTGCGGTGTTTCGGTACGGTAGTTTCGGGACGGTACAATCCGACTCGGAACCTTTCTTTTCTAAAACTTGGTACTGGTAATTGGAACTGGTACTGGAACGAGCTGATATTGGCACTGGAACTTGATCTGCTAATATTTGCATCACCGGAAGAACACATCACGGACCGACCTGAACGAGAGGAAGGAAGGAGGCCACAAACCGGATTCAGAAGGCGCTCACGCGACACCGAGGTCAACTGAACGTAAGTGTGTTTTTTGTTCTGGCCGGGGATCAATTCAGGCAATATGGCTTTCTTAGCGGGTTATAGGAAAGAGGTGCTTGTTAGGGTCGCGATGGAGATGGGGGAAACATTAGAAGGGAACGAGACCGTGGTTAAGCTTAAAGCGATCATTACGGAAAGCGAGCAGTACGAGGAATCATTCGTGAAACAACTCGCTGACCAAGAAAAAGAACAGGTTGCAGAAATACGAGAGCAGGAAAGATTACGCGATGAGAGAGAGCAGGAAAAGATACGCGAAGAACGCGAAGAGAGAGAGCAGGAAAGAATACGCGAAGAACGGCAATTTGAACTTGAAAAGTTAAAACTAACGAATCAGGCTCCCACGCGTGTTTCCATAGGTAGTAGCGACACGGGAAATCGAACTAATATTGGTATCAGCCAAGTCATGGACAAATTCAAAGGCGAAGGCGACGATATTACGTTGTTTTTAAGTGTTTTCGAGGCGCATGCTCGCCAGCTTGGCATTGCGCCGGTCGAATGGGTAAGCCATTTAATGGGTTTACTTCCTAATGAGGTGAACAACTGGCTCGTAGTAGGATCCGATTCACCGGATCAAGATTATGACCTAATTAAAGAACAATTATTAGATATGTACAAGTTCACGGCAGAAAAGTGCCGGCAGATGTTTTGTAGTAACGTAAAAGGTGCAAAGACCACTTGGAACGTCTATGCACGTGAATTAGCTAGTTATTGTAAAAAATGGGTCTCAGGTTTAAAGATCGAAACATTTGAGCAATTGCTAGAGCTCATTGTAACGGACCAGATGAAGCGAAAGGTGCCGGCGGTTATGCGTGACCATTTCATTGATGTGTGGGGTGAGGTTTCTGCGTCCCAAGATTTGGCACGAAGGCTGGACACCTACGAAAACAACCGGGCTAGCGGATATAAGAAGGATTTCTCGCGGTTCGGCAATAAAGAGCAGGCAGGCGAACGGAAATGGCCGAAGGCGACGGAAAGCGCGCCGACCACTTCCAAAACGGCAGTGCCGAAGGTAGCTAGTAACGCGGAGTTCGAGAAGCCGCAAGAACGGACGTGTTACTTATGTAAAAAACCAGGTCACATAAAAAGGTATTGTCCTCAAAATAACAATAAACCTAGCGAGAAGATGTGTCACGTGGCCGACGCTAGTGCGCCAGAGTTATTGTCTCCACACACATTTTCTGGCCAAATTTGCGGCGAAACTGTAACCTTTCTCCGTGATACGGGTGCGACGATTGACGTCATCAACGCAAAGCACGTCACGCCGACACAATACACCGGCGAGTCCGTATGGGTTCAGCAGCCCCTGGACGAAGCGCCGAAAAATCTACCGGTAGCCAAGGTAGAGATTGTAGGGCCATTCGGTACTCTTGTTACAGAGGCCGCAGTCGCGAAGAATTGCGACTTGCCTTATTACATTTTTAGTAATCGTTCTGCTACGATTTTGAAAGAAATAAAGCAAGGTTTCTTAGAACCACAGCCTATCTGCGCGTGCGGACTAGGGCGCAAGCAGTTGCTGAGCGCGTAAGGGCGGAAGGGCCCCAGACAATAGAGGCGGTAGAGCCTGCCGAGAGTACAGGAAACGGCCGAGATCAGGACGCGTTCCAGGTAACCGCTTCGGAGGAAACCGAGGATGACAATAGAGCTGGTCAGGGCGAGGTCGACGCCCCGGGCAACTCGGAATCAAACGATCAGGAATCTGAATTAGATTTCGGTAGCATTGCTTTGGCTCGTTTGGACCCCACCGAATTTGCTACAGCTCAGAGACAAGACGAGGAGCTCGCGCCGTTGATTGAGCGTGCGGAAGGACCCGAGACGGATCGGCGCGATTATGTTATGAAAAACGGCCTATTGTTTCGTGTCCGGCTTAGTAAGCGCGGAGAGCAGTTCACTATGTTAGTAATACCGCGGGTGTATCGTGGCACGATCTTAAAACTCTGTCATGAAGTTGCTCACGGCCATTTAGGGGTCACAAAAAGCAAAGATGCCATGGCCAAATATTTCTTCTGGCCGAATTGCTATAAGGATATTGAAAACTATGTGCGTAGTTGCGACAGTTGCCAACGAGTAGGAAACGGCGGCGAAAAACTTCGCGCGCCTTTGAAAATTGTTCCTATAACGGGCGAGGCATTCGAGAAAGTGAATGTCGACGCGTGTGGCCCATTTCCAGAATCGGTCACCGGAAACAAGTTTATTTTAACGGCGATGTGTTTAGCCACGAAGTATCCCGAGGCTATTCCGATACGGGACCTAACTTCGGTCACTGTAATTGAGGCATTACTAGAATTATTCAGTAGAATAGGATTTCCACGCGAATTGCAAACCGACCAGGGCACTTGCTTCACGAGTGCTTTGACAGCGGAATTCGCCGAGCGGTTTGGCATTAAACTGGTGAGAAGTTCGCCGTATCATCCTCAATCAAACGCAGTCGAAAGAATGCATCGAACTATGAACCGGCTTATGAAGGTTCTGTGTTTGGAGGCAGGGACGGATTGGGAATGCCAACTTCCCGCTATTATGTTCGCGTTGCGCACGAGTGTGCACGAATCATTAGGTTTCTCTCCTGCCGAATTGGTGTACGGGAAGAATCTCCGTACCCCCATGACACTTCTTTACGAAAGGCTTGCGGGAACTGCGGAAGGTGAAGAAAATTCTGTAGTTGAGCATGTATTCAAATTAATCAATCGTTTGAAACGCTCCCGTGACCTAGCTCACAATAGAATGGCTGAAGAACAGCAGAAACGTAAAGTGTGGTATGACCGGAAGGCGGTCTCACGTACTTTCGAGATAGGCGCGAAGGTGTTGGTTCTCGCACCTAACAGGACGCGGAAGCTCGCGGTTCAGTGGATAGGGCCGGGCGAGATTCGCGAGAAAATTTCGGAGCATAACTATGTGGTCCAGATGCCGGGGCGGAAGGAACCCCGCGTCTATCACATTAATATGCTTAAGAGATACCACCAGCGGACAGAGTACTTGAATGTGCTTAGTTCTGCGACTGTGACAGACGCAGGTGACGAAGACGCGCTTGATCGCTATGCGCTTAAATTGGATTGTTGCGACTTTGACGCGGAAGAAATGCTGAGCGGGACTGAGGTCGAACCGGAGTTTCGCGACGCTCTGAAAACGGTCATTTGTAAGTACAGGTCTATATTTAGTGAGAAACCCGGATTGACAGATATCACAACTATGGATATCGAGTTAACCGATACTAGCAAAGTGGTTCGAAGCGTACCCTACCCTACATCGCCTAGGCAGGCTAAGATATTACGGGAAGAAATCGATAGAATGCTTCGCGACAATATCATTGTGGAGGCGGAGAGTGATTATACGTCTCCCATGATATTGGTTGAAGCACCGGGCAAAAAACCACGGCCCTGTATTGATTATAGGCGCCTCAACGAAATTATTAAGACCGAATACTTTCCGTTACCCAATCTCGAAGAACGGATAGAGCAGGTAGCTGCAGCTAAAATTATAAGTGTACTGGACCTTTGCAAATGTTTTTGGCAGATCGGTCTTACGGAAAGGGCACAAAGGTATTCGGCGTTCGTGACCAGTTTCGGCACGTACCGGCCGCTTAGATTACCTTTCGGAATAAAGAACGGTCCCTATCAATGTTGTCGCATTATGGGCACCTTGTTGAATAAATGCCAAGAATTCGCGGTACCATACCTTGATGACATCGCGGTTTTTAGTAACACTTGGCAAGAACACATTCGACACCTAGAGACGGTCTTTCGAATATTAAAATCCGCCAAATTGACAGTGCAACCGCGCAAGTGTTTGTTCGCGCGGGCTAACGTAAAATATCTTGGATACGTAGTCGGTAACGGGAAATTGCGACCGGCCGAAGCCAAGATACAAGCAATCCAGAACTTTCCCAGACCAGAGTCAAAGAAACAAGTGCGTTCTTTGCTCGGTTTGGTAGGATACTATCGACGTTTGATACCAGGGTTTGCGGAGAAGGCGGCGGCGCTGACCGATGTGCTGCGTGGGCGCGAACGCCAGGGTAAGATCGTCTGGACAGAGGCATGTGAAAGATCTTACAATGAGCTGCGACAAGCTCTCAGTGAAAAAACAGCGGTATATGCACCTGATTATAACAAGGAATTTCGAGTTCAGGCAGATGCTTCTCGGAGAGGCTTAGGCGTGGTTCTCTACCAAGTAAATGACGAGGGAGTAGAACAACCAGTCGTTTTTCTAAGCCGTAAATTAAATGATGCCGAAATGAATTATGGCACCACAGAACTAGAGTGTTTAGCGCTGATTTGGGGGTTGGATAAACTTAAAATTTATCTCGACGGGCAGGCCACAATTCAGGTCGAAACCGACCACAATCCGTTGGTCTGGTTGCGTAATACGGCCGGCAAAAACCCCAGATTATTACGCTGGTCTCTGTTAATCCAGCACCTCGATTTACGCATCAGGCACAAAAAGGGCTCAGAAAATGTTAATGCAGATGCGCTTAGCCGCATGTTTGATGATGTGAATTGATCCACCGGCGAGAATAGGGAACACGCACGTTCATGACATGTATAAATGTCGGTGAAATTCTATGTAAATAAATTTGTAAATTCAAGGGTAAAATTGTTTTGTTGTTTTTTTTTGGATATTTTTATATGTAGATACATACATGTGTCAATAAATTCAGTTAAGAACGGCACATGATGTATGTAACGAATTCCACAATTATGTAATATTTCAATGTAAAGTAAATGTTTGTATTTCAGGATCTTATGTAATTCAAGATGCGTCAAGAATTATTATGTAATATTTCAATGTAAAGTAAATGTTTGTATTTCAGGATAATATGTAATTCAAGATGCGTCAAGAATACTTATGTATATTTATGTATATAGGAGTAAGGTTTAAATGTACTGGCAACATAGCTTAGGTGAAAAGGGAGGGGGGACAGCCCAGAGATTTATTTCACACATTTCAATTAAATAGGGTTTGATATTTTGCTATAATTATGTTCATGTTCATATAAAAATTAGGATGTAGAGGTCTCACGACCAGGTAACTTAGCAGAATTTTTTTCCTGGGCATATTTTGCTGCGAAAAAAAATTCTCACCCCCCGGCATGGGAGGGTCTGTAGCGTCGCCTAGTCCGGCGCCGGTGCGTCGGGCCGCTTCGGGGAAACCCGCGTAAAGCCGGATGTGGATGGGGGTGCGGCGCCACGCCGCGCCGGTTGGAAAAGCCCTCAGGAATCTCGGCTGGAATTTCCTTCAAAGGGACGCGCGCGGATGCGAGTCTAAGAGGTGTCGGTTGTAGCTCTGGAAAGGCTGGCCAGCGAGCCGTGTGTCGCCCGCTGCTTGTAGGGTGGGGGCGAGCCGGCGGATATTTAAGGCCGCGCCGACAGGCGCCTCGCGGGATACGCTGGGTGTCGAAAGACGTGAGGTATCTCCAGTGCAATCCTTGCACGTGATCTTCAGGTCGAAGATCGGTTTGGCAACAAGCCATGTAACTGGTGTAGTTACGGGACTCTATGTCCGACAGCTTCGCACTTCGCGTTGCTTTTTGCTGCTTCCGAAGCAGTGGTTCTGGGCGAGGCCTAGGGGACGGTCGCGGGGTTTCGCGGCTAAGAGAATTGAAAGGTTGCCAAGGGGCTAGATTTTTGTATCATATCATTGTACTTTAATTGTAAAAAATCTGTAAATATATTGTATTTATTCAATCAGAACAGTGTCTGTGTTTTTCACTCTAGTACGTAACAGGAGCTTTGGATTTAGTGTTCATCGTGGTTTCAAATTTCTCTTAGAATTGTCAAAGTTACTTCTAAGTGGAATTTTGTAAGATACTTTTGAATCCTGGTTCCGAAGATACCTCTCAGAAGAGGTACACACGAAGATGTCAGGGGAAGTTGCAAAGTTTCATGACTTTGGAGGATCCCAACAAGGATCTCATTTAACTTAACGGCGGGAGTACCAGAGAGGAGTGTAGGTGTGAAGGAGAGCATCTAGTTTGCATAGCCGAAGGGATCTGTAGGTTTCCTCTGAAACGAGGTTTCTATGCACTCATTGGAGGTTCCATAGTTTCCGCAACATCTTGGATGCAAATATCTCTCTGCGTTTTAAAAATAACCTCTCAGAGATTCCAAAGTTACGTCTCACTGAAGTTCCCAGTTACATACCTTTTAAACAACAATCGTAAAGTGTTATCAGCGGCGGTATTAAATAACCCTTTAATTGGAGGTTCCCAACCCAAGTAACATCTCAGTGGAGGTACCAGACCGGAGTGAGGTTTTGCAGAGAAGACTCCAGTGCTGATGGCCACAAGAAGACTTCAAGGGTGGTTTACTAAAGTTTACTATCAAACGCGGTTCCTAAGATGCCTTCAGTAGATGTTCCAAATTTTCTACTCCGTGTGGATATAAATTTCTTTCGAGTTCCACGTAATTTCTCATTGAGGTAGCAAAGTTCTTCTCAAAGATACTCAGCGTCGGTTCCTTTCATTGGGGATTCGCAAGTAACGTCTTACCATCCAAAGAGAGACGAACCACGCGACAAAACATTCACTACACTATCGGAACCAATGACCATTACAGTTGACGTGCCCGGAACCGTCAATCAATCGAGGTGACAGTGCGGAGAGTAGCCAGAGGCGGATCCAGTGCGCGAGGCCGCAGGGAGGGGGGCGCTGTGGAAGCGAGGGATAGCGGAGGGGGGAGAGGGGAGGAGGGGAAGGCCGAGGAGTCTTCAGGCGCTGTTTCCCCCCCCCCCCCGCAGGCGCCGACGCCTCTTCCGCTCGCTCGTAAATAATTGGAGCGCCGCCGCCGCCGCCTCTTTTTTGCCTGGAACGCCGCGCCGCCCCACTCGCCTCTTGGGGGAGCGCCTCCGCGGACGCAGCTGCCCGGCTGCTAGGACTCTTGGGTCTACGCTTCGAAACTTCGATTATTGTGAGGTCATGGGAATCGCACTACAAATCACAGACAAGAGCTCTACTGTTTACAGAGGTTTATTTACAACATTATTTACAAGCAATAATAAGTATATGTATACAGTTCTGGTTGACTGTTCCCGGATCGCATGAGCGATCCCTAACTACCTGCAATTAATTTGTTTGACTAATCTAAGACAGCCGCACACAGCGTACTACCAAGTATATTTTGGTTTAGTGGTGAGTTGTAGGCAGTCGTTTTTGTGACTTCCAGACAGCAGAAAACTGATGATGGGCTAAGCCATCGAAAGCTGCTCTTATTGAAATAAATAATATTGTTGACAATGACAACGTCTTCAATCATTTCGAGTACCGCCAAGTAACCCATTTCACAAGTGGAATTGATATTCAATGACGGCTTCCGATGTATGGGTTTCCCCACGAGCATCGCTCGTCTACGCACTGCCCTGGGTGCACGTTTTGAGCATCCGCACGAGACCTCTCATGCTGCTCAGGACCCGCCCTCGAGACTCGCGCTCTGAGTTTTATACTCTGAGCCTACGTGACTCCCAACGTCATATTTTGCGTTCGCGCGGCAACCAACATCACATGGTCGCCGCGACGCCTCGCAGTTCCGTCAATAGACATGCCTGCTGTTGGTTCCTAATTCCGAGAAGTTCCCAAAATACTTCTGAAATGTTTTACACCTGCCTTTCCAGCATCCACCCGCTTGCGACACCCTAACGGCGTCTAAGCTCTAATCCTAAGGGTTCGGCGCCTGCGCGGCGCCAGACTTCCTGCCTCCGTTTGCAATGCAGTACATTATATTGAAATTGTGCACTTGTTCATGAAGTGCGGATCCAGGAAGTGCTCATGAGCCCTTTCCCCGTTCCCCAAGCCAACAATCTCTTTTTTAATTTTACTTAATTTATTTAAAATAATTCATGTGTATTAATTTTAACACATTCAACACAGTAGTGCTATTATAAATACTATTTATTTCAAGGTAAAAATTTAAAGAATAATTAAAAAATATTTGTGATTGCTCCAAACTGAAATTGACGTTCCCTCACTGAAAAACTTTAGATTAGCCTCTAAGTTATTGTAGGTTTCAAGAATCACGATGGTAAATAAACTCGTAAAATTCACTGAGAATGCTCGCCAATTCGATATTATTTTCTCTTCTTTCGGTTTAATTTGTTCTTTTCCATTCGGCTCTCAAAGAAATTGACTTGATGTGCCTTGTTACTGTCATAATTTTGTACTTTGAGTTTTATTATTAACTTCTGGTCAGTACTAAACCGACTGCAGATAGATTTATATAGCTGGTTAAAATTGTCCTCGACTGTAACTCTTCTCTCTTTTCTCTGTCCCTCTTCAGCATCAAACACTTGGGGAAGAGAACATGCATTGTGTGATTCTTCATTTGTCTACTTTTATTACTATCTACTTCTACTATTACTGTTACTATTACTATCTACTATTACTATACTATGTGAATTTTCTCTTTCATTCCTATTTTAACCCGATATTTTTAGGTGTTTTCCTGAAACTAATATATTCTCACCAGTCTCCGTACTGTACATTTACTTGCCTTCTCCACTTCTATTCCTTTTGGACTCCATCTAGCATTAATTGTTTGCCCATTGCATCTTCTCATCTCCATTTCCGCCACCTCCCGGCCTTCGTTGTCCCCGCCTTTTCCGCCAGGGGCGCTGTGCTAATCGCGGCGCATGGGCTGCCATCTCGCGCTCGCTGCCAGAGGAATCGCTCTGACAAGTGCTCGCTCGTTAGTCGCCGCCGCCAGCGCCCGGTTTCGCGCTGCGGTTTTGCTCATCAACTTGTCTCTCGCGCAGCGTCCGCCAAGCGCTGGGTTGCGACTGGGAGGCAGCGATACTCCCCGCGGCCTGGTTCGTTACATGACTACTTAACCCCACCCTCCTGCTTTTTCTCACGGCGCCGTTCTGGTGATTTTCGTATGAGGCCAATAGGTGAGCTCGGGTCCACGTCTGGAGTCATTTCATGATCATAGGGTTAGGGAACATCTCGTCAAGGAATCTAGTGTTCAAGCAAAAGCCATTAATGAAATATTTTTCTGAGAATTCATAATAACTGGAACACATCTCGCATAAAAAGTAATTTTAGTAGTGTGACGTGTTGAATTTGTTTTAAGTTTAGAACTTTATCAGACGTTTATTAAACCTGACAATTGTATTGCAAAAGTTAATTGCCTACCTGCTTTTATTCGTTGCTTTTTAATGATGACTCAAACAGAAGAAAATCGAAGATTTTTAAGAAGTATCAGCTGATATTTCACGTCTTGTGTGAACTCGTAATGCTATATTTTATTCTACAGTAATCAAAATTAAAATTTGAGCCAAAGAAGTTATTTTTATCATTCCTTTTTAATGATAATGTTACCCACTATATTGATTTTCGCTTCTCAGTGACATTTTCTGGAAATTGACATTTTCTTCAGTGATCGAAGAATTAATTTCTGATCAGTTTAAGTAATTATTTTTTATCAAGTCCAGAACCACTAAACATTTTCTTTCGAATTTCCGAATACTTTGGTTAATTTTATCACTTGTGGTAAACATTAACTAAAAGAGAATTGAAGTTTTTGTAACGGAAACATGACAAACTGTGCGGGTGAAAATAGTAGTTAGTTTTTCTTTACAAAGCAAATAATTACGTATTGCTGACTGATTATCATATTCACACGGCGAAAATGTTCCATTATGAAACTTTGCTTACGAAAGCAAGCACAGGACGGTACATCCTTATTATAGCGTAATAGGATAGTGAAGATTTAAAAAAAATACCTAGAAGCCTTGAAACATTCCTACTGCTCTTCCTGTATCCAACGGAGGTTTTACGCAGCTGGCAGTAATTCGATCATTTTCCTGAAAGTACGATGAATGTCATCTCCATTTTCGTTTTACAGATCGCATGCGACAAGTTGTCAGAAATTTCCGAAGCGGACATAGCGAAAGTCGTGGCATTGTGCAAAGCAAACCCAGGGATCTGCTACAATGTCTGACACTTCGACGTGAGTTGTAAAAGCTCCGGAATTTTTATGAAATATCGGCAGAGCAGATCACGTTACTCGGGCTTATTGAATCCACGTGCCTCGCAACAGAGATCAGCGCAACGGCCTGTTCTCTGTCTTCCTCTTCGCCACCCCCGCCGCCAGTTCGGAAGCAATAACGGTCGGGCGGGGAACAATCAATCACCCGGATTATGATCTCGATGGGACGCGTTATGTGCCGCGTAAAAACAATTTTTTAACCTTGCTGTGGCTCAGCAAACACGCCGATGCGTGAAACTCGATCTATTGATTTCCCTGGGTGACTTTACGTCCTTGATCACTAAACGTATTTTAGGGACAACTACTGTTATCATGCTCGTATTTTATATCAGTAGTAAACACGATTCTCTAGAAATACAAGGATACGAAGGAGGTTTTTGAGAAGAGTGTTGTGTTCCCAGTTGTGTGAAATTGGCAAATCCCGTGTACTTGCAATAGAAATATTTAATATTTAATGTATTTTTGTTCATTTAAAAACCTCTTTTTATACTTTCTGCTGTGAATTTTCCTTCTATTATACCTCAATCAAAGTGGAGAAGTAAATTTCATTGCATAATCCACACACAAATCAATACTGTGCTTTTCCTTGAATCCTTATCAACACAGTTAAATCCAGAATTGGTTGAGGACATTTAATTTGATTTTGGATTTTGAATGGACAGTTTTCTCTGATGGTACAGTTTCTGTAATATTATTGTTAGGGGTAGCTATGAAAATTTGTCAAGGAACACCATGCAAAAATAGTTCAGAATCAATGCATAATACTCCTTTTGGTAGTTTTTGTGTGTTACTTTGTTAATCATACATGTACTATGATTACATGCTGTCAGGATTATTTCAAACGTTTTCCATCAGTTCTTTTAATTACAGCTTTCTCTAATACTCTTCTCTCAGTTATTTAATTTGAAATGTGTTTTACAAGGTACTTGTCGCCGATATAATTACTCTAAATGCTGATGTGGTTCGACTGGCTCTCTACCTACCTTTGCAAAAGCACACAGAGCTACGCCAATATTTGAATTGAACGAATGCGTCGTCTATGAAAACCGCGAATGGGGAATAACAAGGACGGTTTTCATTAGAGAGTAAAGCTCCTCTTCTTCAACCCACTAATGGGGAATAAAAGTCTCTTTCATTCGAAGAGCTCCGCAATTACGAAATGGATTCCAGCATGAAATGACACAGACCGAAAGTAAATTGAAAGGGGAACCCTGCCGGAGCGAGAGAGCCTTCCGATTCGCTTTTGCCAATGCTGTACTGCAACGAGAAGTTGAATACGCAGACGAGCGTTATAAATTGAAAGGCTTTGGTTTTATGTACCTGCATCAACACTAAATAAATGTAGTTTATCGCCAAGAAGAGCAAATATTTTTATAACAGTGTTTAGTATTGGTTTCGATGAACTTCCAATTTCATACATTTTGTTACAAATTTCAAATTTGATTTACTTGAGGGGTGGTTGTCCTCGCTCTAAGAAAAAAATTCATAATAAGACAATTGTTGCGGTCATAAATGCAAGTATTACTGAGAAGTATTTTAGGATTTTATTTTATTTAACGCTTTCTTTGAGTAGTTTATTTGTAAGACGAATAATGTGAAATATGTCTTGAAATTGCATGCTTGGAGAACAGTTGCTTCAAAATCTTTAAAAAGTGTAGTCCTGGCCATTGTATTCCTCGTAGATTTTCTTTGCAGTAACCTTTCTTACAGTGACACTTGCGTTCGTGGACAGTTGAATGGTGGAACTGCGGTCAAAGCGGCACCCGAAGCGCGCGCCGCGGCGCTGCGTGGACAAACACGATGGATGACGAGCGCGCGCACAGGCGCATTGCGCGTTTGCGTCCAATGGGCCTCGCATTCCGAGCGCCCGCTCATCCGCGCACCACCGCACGCGACCCGCCCTCACGCCCCCGCCCCCGCCCACGCGCCCTCTGCGTGTTGACATTCCCCGCCGCCCCCGCGGTTCCCGGTGCCAATCGCCGCCGCCAATGCCATCGCTGTTGTCTGTCTCTTCCTCGTCCACCGCCACTGCCATGTTCCATCGCCGCCACCACCAGCCACTCCTCCACCAACTACTTGTCCACCAAACCACTCCTCCACCAACCACCTTCGCCACCAACCACTTCTCCACCAACCACTCCGCCACCAACCACTCCGCCACCAACCCTCCGCTACCAACCAACCAACCCTCCGCCACCAACCCCTCCGCCACCTACCAACCCTCCGCCACCAACCCTCTCCGCCACCACCCCTCCGCCACCAACCCTCCGCCACCAACCCTCCGCCACCAACCAACCCTCCGCCACCTACCACTCCGCCACCAACCCTCCGCCACCAACCCTCCGCCACCAACCCTCCGCCACCACCTGCCACCTACCACTCCGCCACCAACCACTCCGCCACCACCCCCCTCCGCCACCATTCCGCCACCAACCCTCCGCCACCAACCCTCCGCCACCAACCCCTCGCCACCAACCACTCCGCCACCAACCACCTCCGCCACCAACCACTCCCGCCACCAACCACCCGCCACCAACCACTCCGCCACCAACCCCACCAGTCACTACGTAACTCCGCTGCCAATTATTGCAACCTCTTCGCCACCGTCGATCCTCGCGACTCGCTACTACTCCTGCAGCTCCTCCCATTCTTCCTCGCCGCCCGCTCCCACCCACCTGTCCTGTTGCCAGCGTTTCCCTTCAATTGCCTCTCTTACTGCATCTTCCCTTTTTATTGCCCCCACGGTTCAAACCGCAGTTTCTCCAGTTCCACTGCCCTGCCCGACTCCGTCCCGACATGTCCGCCAAAAACGACTTTCTCTCTCTCTCTCTCTCCCTCTCTCTCTCTCTCTCACTGCCGTCCCCACAATCTTCGCGGTGTCTCCCGATATCGCCTTTCGCGCCTCCTCACTACCCCTTGTTCGTCGACCAGCCATGCACTCCTTCATTTCTAACTGTATGGAATAACTCCAAAAGCCCTTGCCTGCCAGGCTTTTCGCACTCTTACTACCCCACCCGCTATCGTTCCTTCTCTTCCCTTCCATCAGAACTCTTCTGCATCCATTCTCTCTACTCATTCTTTGACGTCCTCACCACCCCCTACACTTGTTCACTAACACCTCTCCGCCACCCGCCGGCGCCTCGCTCCCACCCACTCCCCGCCAGCCCCGCCCCCCCCCGGTGTCCATGTGAGTGGCGTTTATGGCGGTCGTTGCCTCCAGCGCCCTAATTGCCGGCGGGCGGCTTTGCGGCGCGCGAGGAATTTGTTAGCGCTCGCCCGCGCCATTGGCAGCCGCGGGGGCGGGGCAGCGCGGAGGGGAGGGCGTTGGCTGTGGGTGGCGCTCGTGCTGGAAGCAAATATGCAGGTAGGGGAATTATAGTAGATACGATTGTGATTATGAGCTATAATTAAAATCGCATTGTTCGTGATGGTAGATTAAAAGAAAGGGAGAGAGCAAGAGGGGTAAGTATTTAAGGTGTGAAGAATTGTCACAGAGAAAGAACGGGCAGGATGTACGCTCGTATAAAAACTTTATCGATTTTGTAAGACATAAAATTTGATTAATTATTTGGAGTTAACGTGCTTTTTAGAACGAATTAGGGGAGACGACCACGTTGCGCTGTCGGCCGACTGTGTGCGTAAAGGGCGCCGCAGACTGCACGAGTTGAACCTGGGTTGAGGCGACAGCGGAGAGACAGCGGGCGGCCGCCGGCGGGGGCGGGCGTCGACCGGGACGGGGGCGGCGGCGGCGGCGGCAGCCGGGGTCCTCTGCGTGTTTGGCGGCAAACCGTCGGAATGACAAACGCGCGTCGCAGCTGCGCTGTAAACAGTGTGGCGGCGGCGGCGCCGCCGCAGCGCTGTCTGCCTGTGACGTCAGCGGCGCCGCAGCTCCCGCGCGCTTCCGCACCAATTAGTTCTCCGCTAGGACGCTGCAGAGCGCTCGCATTCTTCTGTCGAAGGATAATTGCATGAGCGAACGCTAATTATGAAGATTCACAGGTCAGAAGAATAATCAGTTCCACGTGACTGGAGTGATAAACAGTGTGCAATGTTTCATTGACTGCTGATGGAAAGTCCTCATTAGAAGAGAGAGCTCAGAGCAAATGCAATGGAGCTCAGAATAGAATTTGTGTGAATGTTATTGCAAGCAGGAACTTGAGTTTGATTGACCTGCAGCTTTAGTTAAGTTTTATTTTTTTAGCCTGTTGTAAGTACAACATTCCTATTGTATGAAATAGACCTGTGTTATGTAAAGTACTCGCATCGTTCTGGGGATTACAAGCAGCTCCAGCCGATTCAGAACTAAAGGCACTCTGTCAATTATAAATTACTTTCGTGCGTTTATAGAAATGAACGAAGTTATCTTGTGCAAGGTTTTATTTTTGTTCCAACCGAAGTTAAATAAGTTTTCTAGAAAACATCTTTTGCACCTACTTAACCAGCAAGTTTTAATTTAGCTTCTACGATTTTCCTTTAAGCAATCTCTCCGTTTTGTTTTTCTTATATTTGAAGTAAATGAAAATATTGTGAAGATAGGTATTTTGGCTTATTGTGATTACATGAAAGCGGTTGATATCGTCCAGAATGATTGAATCATTACTGACATTCATTGCTTTCGAGGTCTGTTTATGTAATGTAATACACTGAGATTGAGATTCAGATTAGGCGCTTCACATTGTTAAATTAGAGAAGATTATTCTCTGCTTCCGGCAGAGATATGTAATGAAAACATCTCCAAGAATTGGAATTAACGCATTCCAAATGGAGATGTAGGAGAAAATGGTAGTTTCTATTGTATATGTACGTTAAAGATAATCTTTTCGCCATATATCCGGTACTTGTTCCAAAACCAGGCATTATGGATATCTCCCTCGAGCGTCGTTTACAGTAATATTTCAGTATACTCGTGTAATATAATTGCGACTTACCCATAAGGGATTTCCAAATTTACTGTCAGTCCCTCGTGTAATGTAATATATAGGTGATAAACCGTAAGTTTCCCTCTGGTGTCTTTGCTGCAGTATTTTACTACCAAGAATTTGGGAATTTTCATTTGTGAATGATGTTTGGTCATGGTTGATGGAATGATGGTTTGATGGAATGATGATTGGTCTTTGGGGAAGAGCAATGCTTCATTTAGTAAGATAAAGTCATGACTGTAACTATATTTTTACAACAATTTTCATTCCTTATATCGAGTAAATTCCTTGTAAATTCTCTCTGTATTGAAAGCATTATATTTTGAAAGGTAATGCCCAATGCGGGCAAATAAAAGTCAAGAATTTGTCTTTCAAGATTAATTGTAGAATGAACTACATGCATACAATGTTTTAAAATTATTTCATTGTTATTTACGCCCAAGGACACGACCAAAGGTCAAGAAATCCAAGGCGGTGAGGGAAGCTGGAAAACAAATAGTTAGAGCCATCCGCTTCTTTGGGGACTCCTTATTCCCCCGCAGTCTATTTACCATCCCGAGCTCATTTGCCTATCAAATAAAGGCCGGCCAGCTGGCGGGTGCGTGCCGTAACTGCGTAAGTGCGTGTCGGAGCCGCGTTCTTCCGCTGCGAGAGCTTCCGCAGCGGGCGACCGCCCTGGGCGGGGGCGCGGGCGGGGGCGCGGGCGGGCACGCACTCTGGGCACTGCGTCACTATCGATCTCGCGAGCTGTCCGGACCATAAAACTCGCGCCAGCGCCGCCGCCTGCGTGCGTGTGTGAGCGTGGGGTGCGGCAGGGGCTGCAGGCCCTTCTCCGTGCGATCGCCCCTGCCGCCCGCCCCGGCAATATTCAGCCTCCCCTTTCCGTCCAGTCACTGCCTCAACGTGCAGACTGAGGGAACTCAGGAGGCGTTGAACTCTTTTCGTGTTATGCATGCCGTTTGGGTTCTAAGTAGTATTTCGCGTCTAGTGAACGGGTGCCTTATAACAAGAACGATCTGGCGACAGGACACAGCACTATAGCATATTGTGTACGAGAGATACTCTTTGGGACTAATCAAAATTTGCTTTTGGAGTAGTGATTATTCCAATTCATATCAAATGAAGTTTATATTTCACACATTTTTCTCGAACCTGATTTGCATGTTGAGACCCTCAAATTGATTACTGATAATTGTTATAAACAACGGAGATAAAACCGACCCTCTGGAAATTATATTCGATGTTTTACTGGTCATAGATTAACTTGTTGAAACAGTATTTGAAAACGAATGTAGCTATAGAAGATAAGTCTTCATCTTCTGTCATTAGTTAAAGCGGAAAAGGACGAACGCACTGGAGATTATTCACGAAGGCTATTTCCTCCCAGAGTAGAACTCCAGTGAAATACCTCTGCGGCTGTCGTGGCGTGTGTGTGGGGGGGGGGGGCTGGCGAGCCACCTCCCGCCAAGGCGACGCGTGCAC
Organism: Teleogryllus occipitalis; assembly: GCA_011170035.1. Lineage (NCBI taxonomy): Eukaryota > Metazoa > Arthropoda > Insecta > Orthoptera > Gryllidae > Teleogryllus > Teleogryllus occipitalis. Next base: position 51,333 of record BLKR01001089.1, read on the forward strand.
CTGCGTGCGCTGGGCGCGCCGCGTGGGCCGCACGCAAAATTGGATTCGCGCAAAGTGCCCCGCTCTTTTCGCCCGCGCACGCACACCTGCGCCACCGGTCCGCCCTCGCACGCGCCGCCCCCGCGGCCCCCCGACGCGACCACCGCCGTCGACGCCCCCGCCACACTCACCAATGCCACCGCCGGACAAAAGGAGGTAGTTCATCATTTGAGCGGTTGTGACGTTTCAGATCAATTCTTTTAGTTCCTAAAACTTTCAAACAACATCTTCTACATTCTTTCAATTTTTTTAAATAATATGTACATCAATATTCATTGATTTCAAGGTACAATTTACTGTTCTTCATTTAGCAGTTCACAATATTCTTTACAAATCGTTGTCTTGCAACAAATTCTCTGTCTCTAGTCATCACCAACATCAATGTTGCTGTCTTAATAAAACATATGAGGAACAATATTCGTTAATTGTATACGAAACTAAAATAACCATGTGAGGAACAAGAGTCATTGTATAGGAAACGGTGTCGTTTGGAACGCTGTATCGAGATGTATACACACGTGTGTGTCCCATCTGAAATTGGATATTATGTCGTAATTTCAAACTAAAATAATAGATTCAGTGTAATAATTTAAAATCTGCACTAGTATTCGCATTACATTTCAACAATTCTATGTAATATGATGGGAAGGATTGACTTTCAATGTTTTAATCAATATTTTAGATTTTAACGTAGTGTGAACAATGTAGTGAAAAGAAAGGGGAATTGTGAGGAAATTATAAGGTAATGGACTTCATTTATTGTTAAAGCAAATTATTATTGTACTGTATTACTTGAAAACTGATAGGATTTTTAATTAGTGATCTTAAATTAGGTCTTATCCAAGAACGGCAAAACAACGAAGAATTGACAGTTGCTTTTAGAGCCGATTGGGAAATTTTATGCAGTTACAAAATAGTTGTTAACTTCATTAGAACGATAAACAGCTTATAACAGGCGCGGTTAAAGTTTGTAAACACCAAAAGATGACCCTGTCGATCAATACTTTCGTCATGTCATTCAGTTCTTCTCGAAATTAAACCAAATGAATAAGAAATATCATTTCTTGGAAGAATTACTCATACGCCATTTTTTTACAACTAATTTGCTTCCATTGTTCTTCATGGACGGCTAACTGTCAAATCTTTAAAAAACGCAGACCGTTAAAACACGCTTTTCGTTTCTCTGTTTGGTTGCTTTAAGTCGATATTATAACAGTACAGAATTATGAAGGAAAAAACAAAACACAAGACACCCATCGATTGAAATATAGTGCATTTAAAACTTCTTTCAACACCGTTTTATCTCTTTATCAAATTCTAGTCGTTGGCATAAAAAACGCACACACTTTGTCACTAATATCAATTATCACCGTGCAGAAATTGATATTGAATGGTTTCCGACCTCGGTCGCCATTGTGCGTGGTCGCCTGGAGGCGCTGGTGGGCGAGGCGGCGGCGGCGGCGGCCTCGGTGCCCACTCGAAGGCGTGGGCGGCCCTGCCATGAGACAGTGCCCTCTGGCACGACGCGAGATGGGGATTTTAAAGGGGTGTGGCACTTGGAAGACGCCTTTTAGTTGATAGAGCAATTTAGCGAAGTTTGTAAATGATCGCCATTAGATAAACGAATTGCGAAGATTGCGTGAGAAGGAAGTGAGAAAGGAATTGATTGAACAAATTGCGCCTGTTGATTGCTAAGTCGTGTAGGCCTATTCGATTTTCTTTTAACTTTCCTGCTGTGTCGTTGGGTTTTAGAATTTATTTTTCTACTTTCAAATTGATTGTAATAGTCTAATTTATCGAGTCTAAGCAATTTATTTGCATGCCTGAATACTTTTCTTCTCTCAGAAAACATGAAAAAACATTTTGTTTTTTAAAGTGCTATACCGTTTAAACAGCACTCATGTCTATAATTGGCAACGTATAAATGACAATTTTTTCGTATTTTTTTCAGATTATTTGGTTAATTTACGTTTCAATTCAAAAAAATATGTTTAGTGTTCAAAACATGAATGCAATTAATAGCACTCGGCACACTCTGACTGGCCACACCATGACAATTTCCGGCAGTTCAAACCAGGCTTATTGGAATGTTTGATTAACGGACGGTAACCATTGAATTTATGATGAAAGAAATCTCGGACTAGATATGTCCTCGTGATCATCATATGCTTACTAATATTAAGTTAGGGAAATAATTTGCGTGTAATTGAGAAGTTACATCATTTGTATTAATTAGACGAGAAATTAGTTTAATGCCTGAAATTTCGAAGTCAAACTCCGCCTCGGGTCAGACTATAAGAGACTAAATTTTCATATTTAGTAAATGCCATTTACACGTTTATTAAATGCGATTAAACCAGAAAGGAGAGAAGGATACTTTAGTCCGGGAAATTAAACATTTTTAGGGCAAATTCTATTTACATTCCCAGAACTTTTCCGTTCAGTGTACTAGTACCGTACTACATTTAAAAGGACCTAAAACTTGACATATCAGCCGTCAGATCGCGCCCATTGCCTTCCTGTGCACCTGCGCCATTTCCTGGCCAGCGGGGCCGGCTGTCGGGAATCGACCACTGCGGACCCGCCCCGAAGGTTGCACGCCTCACAACACCCTCCTGTACTAAAACTGATTACGGAGCCGATGCTATTGAATCAAGGCTGCAGCCGAATAGATTAATCTTGGAAGAGGTCCAGGAACAAAGATACAGATCCAGCAATACAGAATATTCAATGAAAAATACACGCGAAAAAACGTCGCGAAGTAACGCGAATGAAGATGTACTTCACAATCTACTTTTTTTCTTCAAAACCCATACATTACAATTTTGAGGAACGTGACTAAGAAAAGGGAGTAATGATCTAACAGACGATGTGTTATCACTCTTGACACCGAGTAAAGAAAGAAAATAATATGTAGATTATGGAGATCCATTTCTGAAAGTGAATCGTATTAATAAAATTAATGTTTATAAGGAGACGCATAGCATGTATGTGTTACTACATTTCGAAATATACTAATACACATACTAGGACAAATATACATAAATACTACATTAATTGTTATATATTAATACTTTGTGCTATAAAACTACCGTTCAAAATGTCTATTAAAAGTTTTTTTTCTCGTTTTGATTGCACAATTTCCTCGAGAAGGAACTGCAATTTGGAGTACTGGAATTTACTTTACTGTAAGTCTTTTATTCCTATATGTCGTTTCAGTGGAACAATGGATTCGTAATACAATCTTCAGTTTATTTTGATGAATATCTCAAGTGCCTCAGCCCCGCTTCGCATTTCGGTGCCTTCCAGTTTTCAAGAAAATGCTTTTGCCCGGCTATCGACGCGCAATTGATCAGTGTGCGTCGACCGGTCGCGACGGGGAACGGTAATGGACCTATCAAGAAGAACCGGGGCGGGGCGCGGGGCGGGGAGCGGTCGCTCGATCTTCGACGTCGTCGGCGACAGCGGCGGCGACAGTTCACCGCGCGCTCCCACGATCGGCCGCGGCGGTGGACGGCGGGGGAGGGGGAAGGGGAGACGGGGATGATGACGAGGGGCGGCGTCCAGGCGGCGAGCGGCTGCTTGCGACGCCGGCCGCGTCGCCGGGGACATGCTCCGCCGGCAAAGAAACGGCGACGTGCGCCGCCTCCGGATGCGGCGAGTGGGCGGCGGCTGCAGACCCCTTTAATGCACACAATTGAAATTATATTTTAAAAGATTTTCATCATATAATAGTTCAAAATGATACATATAGTTTGCATATTTTGAATTTTATTAACGATCAAAACATATTAAGTTTGTATAAAATGTAATTTTTTCTGTGTTGTCACTGAGTTGAAATTCAAACTGTTTCCTCAGAAAAACGAGTTATTCATAAATATTAATATAGTTGTTAATAAAATATTGTGGCTTGAGGAACGTTAGTGTCCAAGATGTTGATTTTTGTTAATTGTTACTTACTCTTTGTAAATAAAGTTTACAATTTGTATTGAAGATTAATTATATAAAGTATCAAATGTATCTTCTGTGAAAATGCGTCCAAGAGAGCTTTCTTCAGACATTTACCTCAGTCGAGAGCATTCGCATTATGTGAGACCCTGTTCCACGTAACATTGATGTCGTAATATGCCTGATAATTTGGATGATCTTTAAGATTAGAAATAACTCCGCTGAAAACTAATTTAGAATAATTAGTTTTAAATGTGTGTCAATATTTATCAAAATTCGGTGTTATCAATTTGGAGAGGAGACAATTATTTCACTCCAAACATGAACACACAACATTGTAGTATGATCATCAGACATCTCATCATTCATCTTCAGATTAATCCTATTTCATTTAGAAACAAAAATGTTCGACTAAATAAATAAGATTACCAAAAGCAAATTATAAGATGATTTCTTTAAAATAATGGAAGCATATGTAGGAAGTATATAATAGTAGGCAATAAAAATAGTTAAGAAAGTTTGGTACGAGTAAGATGCGGAAGTGTTTGTGTAGTCAGTACGCAACTGATATTTCGTAGTACAATAGGTCCCAAGTTCGAGTCCCGGTGTTGGCAAAGCTTCGACGCCACCTGCGTAACTGGCCTAAGGTCCGGCAAGGACCTGTATGGAGATATTTTAAATTCCGACCGCTCCGATCAGTCGTTTCTGTAATTTCTGTCGTTCAAATCCGGGCTGCAGCAGTAGGCCGAAACTGTAACTAAAGACAACAGGTCATGGATCTCTTGTGATCCTTCCTCCCATCCTATCCACATTGCTCTCCTCATGACCGCGATGGACTGAACATAACGTCCAATAACCCTTTCTGCATGATGTCGAAGTCTCAGAGATCGGGAATATTAAATGTGTTCAATTCAGTCACCTCAAAAGCTCAACACGTTTTAACGTCACATTGGTGCGACGTATTATGTCATGCATTTTGCATTTCGTAACACGCTCCTGTACGGCGGATTGCCTTTGCAAGAAGAATCCAGGCGGCAACACAATACAACTCGTCAATGAGCTAGGAAACAGTTTCGCAAACTGCTCTTTATTTCAAATCTAAATATCAAAAACAACGGCGGCATTCTTCGTCCCTTCCACTCCAAGCAACTGCCAATCGATGACTGATTAGTTTCGAGCGTAATTTGAATCCACGAGAAATATTATTTAGCGAATTTCGAACAACATATTTATGAATAAAAATACATAACTATAAATTAAAAATATTTCCATATTTTTATTTTTCATTATTTTTTCATATTTCACGTTTTCATATTTTCGCGTTCATGTCTTCATCTTCTCTCACCTGTAAAATGGTAATCTCACTGATTCAATGAAGTAAAATTTTAAAAAAATCTTCATGTTCTTGCTCGAAAGAATTTCTTTTTATGCATAATTTTTACCGTCCTTTCTTACTTTTATAATTCTGTGCCTTCTCGTCTTTTATGTATCCCTCTGCAATAATTCACTGTAGGATCGAACATTGAGTTCGGAGCGTGTAACTGAAACGACTCCGGACCAGTGGCGGGGCGGCGGGTTCATCAGCGGGGGCGTGCGAGGGTGCGTCAATTGGGCTGATGGGCGGCCTCCGCCCGCGGCGCCCGCGCGCGCCGGGAAGCGGGGGCGGCCGGGTCACGCCTCGCGCCCCGGGCGCAGCGCGGCGCGGCGCAATCAGCGCACGCCCTTGTGTCGCGGGCGGGGCGCGGGCCGCACGTCGGAGGCCGCCCGAGGGCGACGCTGCACGCGCGCGGCCCGCCCAATCGACGCTCATCGAGCGCATGTGGGGCGGGGCCTGCGGGGCGTATGTCCTCGCTTTGATACGGGGATATTTTTCTTACTTTCTCTATTTTACGTATTATTCAGTATTTTTATGTTGGGCGATCGCCTTTATTTGCACTTTACATACGTGTTTTGATTGGATTAAGTTGATCATTATTATAACCATTATAAAAATAGCTTCTTGGAAAAAGGTAAAATGGCTCATTATTGTATCTGTTGTAATCAAGAGTGCTGCACAAGTCAACCTAATACCATGTATCATTTAGACATGCAGTTACAAAACATGCAAATGCTAAACACGCTATCTTATGGAATAATATGTGGCTGAAAGATCATATGTGAACGCTCGTTATTAATTATTCCAGCAGTACCGCGCACATGAATAATAATATAATGTGCACCTTAACCTATTTTCAAGTTATATAACTAAAAATTAAATAAAGTGTTATGGAATATTCAGATGGGTAAGGTAATTTATAATATCAATAAATGAAAGCTTTCTGTATAATATATGTTGTACTGTACCTTCCCTCCCCTTAAGTAGTTACTGGATACCCACCTGACTGTCGACTGCTTCTTTTGACCACGTAATTTAGTAAACAAATATTTGATTTCGAGTAGTTTAATCCTTTTCGTTTATAACATATCCTGATCGCAATATATTAAGGTTCACGTACTTTCTACATGCTCAGAAAAATATAAAGTGGTAATGTGCTTACATTTCAAGATAATATTTTCTAAGAATTTTGTTTTGTTTATTTTCTTAAGTTCGGAAGGAATGAGTGAACTCAGCTTTCATTACGTATAGTTAATGAATATTCTATCTCTAATTTGATTTTTTTTGTTCATTTTTGAATCATATTTAATAGAATAGTCAATACTTACTACACCATACTCTATTGTAATTTCTTTATGTTATTGTAAAGTAATGCCGTTTTCCCTCGATAAAAGTACAAACAACTTTTGGGTTACTAAAATTATCAATTTACATTTTTTTGCCTTTATAAATTCAAGTTTTAAGGTAAGTAAGCACAAGCGAACGGGGCTAGCAAACCTGGTTTGCGTGGGTTGTTAATGTGTCACCGCTGCATTGTTCCATTGTGGGATCAAATTTACCAATAACAGATTTACAACTGGCGTAAATCAATCGTCATTGCTGGATTTGGCCGTGGGTGGGCCAGGTGGTCTGCCGGAATGAGTGTGCCTTTACTATCATTTCAAGGAGAAATAGATTACTCGGCAATCCACTTCTTTTCAGAATTTCATTTAAGATAACGACGCTCAGAGAATATGATAATGAAATCGTTCTCAAACGTTGTTCCTAATTTGTGGTTTGCAAATTTTCGTTCCTTTCGTTCAGCCTCAACGTGAACCAGAGCATTTCGTTTCAAAATGCCTCTAGAGGAATCGTGTAAATCATGTTTCCTTCAAACTTCTTGCACCAATCTCTTCAAACTACCTTGTTTACTGCTGCCCATAAATCTTTATGCTCTGAATGAGAAGCAAACACTTCTCAATCACCGAACTGTCAAAGATGGTAATCTTTACTCGCCCATCTTCTGCTCAACAGGCACCCTTTGCTGGCATTTTCTTGTCCTCTTTCGACTCGAAGAAATAAAATTACAGAAAAATGCCTGGTAGTATTCTTTTCAAGGTGTTAAGCATTTACTTTTGTCGTTTATGTTACCGCATGAGTAGACGTAATGTTCGCTTAAAATACTCCCATAGATTCAATTATTAGGGGTTATTTTTACACTTTTGAACACTACACACATACGAGAATGAAAGTTGTGTAATGCTGAGCTAAAAATGACCATCTTTCGGGGGAAAATTCATATTTTAGGACTCCGATACTGAAAAATTGGATTTTTTATATGTAGTAAATTACTTCCTGCAACAAGTTTTTTTTAGTTAGAATCCACGTTGAGTGGGTCCTTGATACCGAAAAATTGGTTTATCGCAAATCCTCTGTCCGTCCATCAGAGTAAACAACGCTAGTGGCTGAATCGTAAGGAGGATTTGCACCCAAATCGACATTCCTCGATCCATCTGAATCGTGTCGCGGCTCCTTGAATTTGACTAGGATATTTAGATTTTGGGGGTACTTTACATGAAGCCTCGACAATTTCAAAATATTTTCAAAAACGGCTCCAATTTTTTAAATTTTTTTGTAGATCAGAGAAAAGTACGCTTATGAAAATGTCATAGGTTCAATTTTCGTTGAGTTCTCTGAATTGTGAAAATTTAAAAGTTAAAAGATTTTACGGAGTCTTCTTACAACTACGATACTGAAGATAGAGATTCATCTTCTGGGTGAATGTTCTGAGGTCATGAACAAATTTTCAAAATATGTTATCTATGGGTAATTTTGCGTGAAATAAAGTCAGTTAAAAAACAAGAAGATATTTTTAAAAAACGGCTCCATTTTTTTCTTGGAACACTTTTGATACGGAGCAAACCATCAAGTTTTCTGTGAAAATGTGCTCAAAATTGTACATTTTTAGGAACGATCAAACTTTATTTTTGCAAAAACGATTAAAAATCGTTCAATGGAAATGTACAAGTAGGGCCGTGCTTTCCTCTTCTTTAATACTCTCAATGTCATATTTCAATTCTACTATTAGGGGAGCGAAAAATTGTGAAAATGTAAAAAAAATGTATTTTAAGTGCTGATAGGTATCAGCTGGGAAGTGGGAGCTAGCCTAGACTATGGAGATTAGAAAACTAATGCGAGAAAGTCTGTACCATTCTGTACCATCACTAGTTTTCTTTAGCGGAGATCTCTGAAAAATTTCAGTCATTCATATTTTTTGAAGAAACGTCATTTTCAGTGGCAGTAATTTTCAATTACTTTTCGATAATCTCGTAAGTTGACCAAGGGACTAAAATATTTTGAGGTGTTGAAATTTACATTTAAGAAGTTTTGTTGCATTTTCAGGGTATTTTATAAAAATAATAATAATAATAATAATTATTATTATTATTGTTATTGTTATTATTGTTATTGTTATTATTGTTATTATTGTTATTATTGTTATTATTGTTATTATTGTTATTATTGTTATTATTGTTATTATTGTTATTATTATTATTGAAGTAAAACGTATGTTTGGTAGTCATTTTTCATAATTAAAGAAATTTACGCTTGGAAAAAAGTGTGGTTTGAGTTTGAAAACGGTTCCTTGAATGCAAAAGTCTGGTGTAGAATTTACGTCTGGGAGAGAGAATGGCTTGCGAATCTTCTCTGGAGAGTATGAGCTGATGCGGGGCTCTGCTTCACATACCAACCTCCCGTGGAACCATAGCCGCAGATGCCCCTGCTGGCGCCTACGATTCCCAGCTGGGAGAACTCTAGAGTCGTGTCTGCCCAGTGGTGAAATCGATTCTACGCCCCTTCCCCTTCTCTCTGCCGCAGGTCCCGACGTCCTCTGCGGGCTCGCCACTCCTCCCACAACTCTTGGCGCTCTGGCAACACGACTCTGCCGTCACCACACATTTCCACAATCCTCATCGTCAGCGCCGGCGCTAGGCATGGGCGGACTGGGCGAATTACTTTCACTTATAACATTTGTTTAAAATTTATTTCCAAAAACATTTTCTAGTTTAAACGTTGTAGTTTTTATTATTTGTTGAAACAAAGCAATTCGTATAGTTTCTTGACACAACTTTCAAATTTTTAATTTGTTTTCCGGGTAGGGGGGACTACGTTTCATAATTGCCCAGGGTCCAAAATTGTCTAGCTCCGGCACAGTATATCACCATGTCGTGAGAACCACGTCCTCCATCTGCAGTTCCCTTTTATTCGGCCCGGTCATAAGAACGAAATTCTTTTGACACTCGGGCATGCCAAACTTAATTGGTTAGTGTGGTCAGTGAGTAACTCGTAGAAATGATTTGGAATTCGTTTCACGATGGTTGGCTAACTTGTGTACGTCTGTGGTATTCCATCTTCAGAACATTTGCGCCAAATAAATTTATTCCGGTTGCTTGAATTGAAGAAACATGTATTTCAAAACCCCTATTCATTTTTTAAAAATATTTTTTCTTGAATTATTCTTTGATTAAAATTTGGAGGATTACAAGTGAAATTGTAATGAAAATTAACAACACGAAACTCTCGATATTCTGTAATTGAGTACTGTCTATATGCTTTCGATGCGCCTGGTTCCGCATTTAAATTATGTACCAAACAATTCATTAATACTCCAGTATGCTTTTCTACACGGTATATAAATGTATCAATTTTCTTAAATTATTATTTTTAATGACTATCAATACAAATGAAATCCCTCGTGAAAACTGTGCCTAGCCTCGAAATGAACACCCTGAAATCACATTTTCGAGGCATTGTCAGTTGGCGCTCGGGTCTTCTGGCTCAGAGAAGAACGCATTTCGCTGAGCGATACTGTTTTCAGCGAAGCTCAACTGTTTTACATCAAAATAAAATCGTTCAACAGACGTGAAGCGTCAGCTGGCGTGAACCGAGTATAACAGTCACCACGACGCGTTCGTTTCTCTTCCGCTGCCGTCTTTCCACCCTCGCTCCGCCTGCGCAACGGCAATGGAGTGGTCGATCTGCCTCTAACGGTTTCAAGGCTACCTGCTCTGACGTCACAAGAGTTACCGCAACATCTCGCGCCTGCCGCGCCATCGTGCGCGCCGCCAGCCGTCAGCGTTTGAGAAAATCGCAACACGACTTCGCTCTCCGCTCAGACAACGATCTGCCCTCTGAAACTATAAATAGAGATTCGTTTCTCTCGGAATACTCTCGGTGCTACGGTGCTACAATACGCCAGTGCTACGAGGAGGATGAGAGAAAGAGAATGAAGTGGGAAGCGTTCAGTTGCTTTCAGATGCAGAAATATTGAACTCAAAAGTTTCGAAATGGAGTGAAGGATGGATGAGAAATGCTTACATTGGTATAAAATGACTAAAAGCAAAATGATTTATCGTAATAATCCGATAATAATGGTATAGTTAAAGTTGTGAACACAAGCAATGGGAAGAGAAATTTACGTAACAATTGTAGGTGGTTGGTATAGTAAAGTTGTTGATATCTACCAAATAATATTTTTATAATTTATAATTATATTAATTACAAAACTATAATTATATTAATTATTTTTCCATTAATTTATTAGCAAAGCAAAGTGGTATTTATTCGTGTGTGTCATTTTCTGCTCGGTAGATAACACACAACTACCCAAACTTCACCAATAGCTTGCTAATTGGAATCATCACTCCACTGCCAGATACGATCTCTTCAACAACCTTGACCTGTTTCGACGGCGTGACCGTTAACCCATTTCCGAGTGTCCTTCCGTGGTCATTCCTCCCTTTCGGGCGACTACTTCCCTCTGAAAACGCCCTGCAATCTCGTTCCACCGACGCCGCGACGGCGGCGGCGACCGCGTCATGCCGCCGTCGCCACCGTCGCCGCCGCCGCCGCCGCCGCCGCCGCCGCCGCCGCCGCCGCGTCGCGCCGCGCGTCTGTGACTCAAGCCTCACGCATCCTTTGAATGCTGCGCGGCGGCGTCGCGCCGCTTCGCGTCACCGCGCGGCGCCTGGGCGTCGCGGCGCCGCGGCGCGGGGCAGACGGGCGTCTGGACATGTGCAAAAAGAGCCCGCTCGCTTGGGAGCAGGCTTCGGAATAACATTGCGGTCGCGAGGCATCTGAGCTAACGGGGAGGAAATGATGAGTCTTCGAGACTTTTATCTTTTGGTTAGAAGCTCTCACAAAAACATGCACAAAGAAACAAATAAAGGAAGAAAATAGAATGCTTTTAACTAATATTATGAATTAACATTGTGTTAAACTAGGGGAAAACGACTCACGTTTTGACTAAATTTTAGTGACTGTTCTCAAAGAAAATGTATACCTCGGACTTTCAATTTCAGTCCCAAAAGAAAAAGAATGTTAGTGATAAAAAAATCTAGAAGTCATGAACAATTAATTGAATTTCATGTTATGTTTTGGTATCGTTTACTGGTAAATGGTAAGTTATTTACAATTAAAATATTGTGTGTGATATGGAGCTGCAGATTATGCAGGCCCCGGTAAATGGAATGTACAGTGTCTTATTTTAAGCGAAGTAGTACTTTTTAAAGTCCACGAAGTCATAGGAATGGTATACCACAAGGAATTTATTATCGTCTAACGTATCGTACATTCATCCATACCCATGACCAAAAATACGCGCAAAATCCGAAACAAAAATCGAAATAATGACACCAGTTTATATAATATAAAAATTGTGTACAAATAATAATATATTTATTTCAATGACTTTTTTTAAAATTAAAATAATTGTAATTAAAACTGTACGCCCTCGTGTTCCTAGCGCGTATGCCCGTGCCCGCGTGCGCATAAGCGGCGGTCCTTTTCATGGCGTGCGTGGGAGGCGTCGCCGCGATCTCCCTCCCTCGCCCAGGGCGATGCGTGGCCCGCGTGCGCGTGCTGTGAATGCTCTGGGACGCGCCTCGCCTCTCTCGCCGCCGCGGCGCTGGTCCGAAGTGACACCATCGCACGTGTACAGAGTATTTTAAGCCAGTTGGAAGCAAGGGGAAGAAACGAAGTCAATGAAACGAAACGCTTTTGTAATAGAAGTTAAAAAAACAAAAAACTTTAAGGGAATGTGTTCAGATTTTCATTCTTTGTTTTTTCGTGTTTTTGTTTATTTGTAGATTTTTTTGCGAGATATTGTACATGTTTCATGTAATCGTGAAAGGAAAATATTATTACAGAAGGTTTCATTCCGTGTATTCTTTTGTGAGTTCTCAGTTTAAGGAAGGATTGCGGTTATATATGTTGCGAATGCACTATTTTCTCTATATTACCCACCCTAAACTTTTAGAGAACCCAACTAAATTTCGGGAACCAAATGCTACTGACGGTCAGGTAGTCTCCACGAATTAGTGCGGCTTGCGGCTGGTGTAAATTTTGCGACAACGTTGATTATAAGGCTTATGAGGCACCACCACCGAACAAGCAAAGTCTGAGATTAAGAATGTTAGGGAGAGAGAACGTTGAAGATTCTTTTGAGCTAAAGCACACGCTGAAAGAAAGTTCAATGAAGAGCACTGAACATGTTTGCCCTCCGAACTTGAGGAGTGGTCTGGGACCCGTCTTCTAGAATTTTTTTTTTCTTCTGCCTGTCCTACTCAAGTATGGTGACCAGAGACAGGAGAACTGCACTTTGTGCAGCGAGGTCCCTACGATCTGGCACATGAAGTATAATTTTAAGAGCTACAAACGGAAATTCAATTGTATTCATTTAACTTCCCTGTCTAGAAAAAGCATAATATCTCAAACTTTATCCTAGATAATACCAGGAATGCATTGAAAACGTACCATACATTCCAGAGTCGTGAAGCGGAGAGGGAATTTATCTGTAAATATACAAAGCAAGAGAAATATTTAATAAGACTATTCGACGAATGAAATTATGTCCGAAAGAGTTTCAGAATGCGCCAAAATTGAAACTATCAGTGGAAGCCGCCTTCCATGACTCCTACTATGACGCGTCTTATGATGGGCTTGAAGAGAGAAGTGGTTTCAAAAAACGATCGTTTTTTTATAGATACACCGCTCTGTTTGTTTTATATCATATGTAAACGCCTTTTCGGAGATATTCATATTACGTTGAATGGACTCAACAAAATTTACCTATTTTCCGATGAATTTCATCATGTTTTGGTTGGCGAAGCTGTCTTTTTGGCCGTTTGGAGCCAGTGTTGGTCACCGGTGTTGCCTCACGCGCGCGGTCTCGAGCGCCGCCGCGGCCGCCTGCGCAGACAATGGGCCCCCAATTTGAAGATGCGCTGCGCGTGCGCCCGCTGTCATCGGAAAGCCCTGCTCCGCCGCGCCGCCCGCCGCCCGCCGCCGCCAGGATGGCCGCGGGAAGGTTTCTCCAGCTGCTGGCGCTCGGGGCATTGATTTTCTTTCTGCGTCGGCTTTCATTCATTTTGACACGTTACTCGGAGGGAATGTTGCTGCAAACTGTCGCTTCGTGTGATTCACGCTGTTCCTCAGGCAACGTTCCAAGAGTACGGCTAATGAGATTCATACTGTGGGCGTGATCTGAATATGTTTCGGGTCGCAGTTTGATCTTTGGAGAACTTGCATTTTGTTCCTTTTTTCAGTAGATACCAAAGCTCTAATTTAATGTATGTGATAGTGTCTTTTATTTGAAAGGATTGCATTCGAATTGTTTTGTCATTCTATGCTACAATTTGGCAGATATTGATATATTTCCTTCTTCATGGGCCCCAACCTTTCAATTTGTGGGTCAGTAAGTCGTATTAAGTTTCGACACTAAATCGCAGAAAAAACAGTAAAGTTTGTAGTAGTCCTTCTAGTTAAAAACATTTTATCTTAAAACTCATTTTCAGTCCTAAGAAGGGTATAATCTGTTTCCCTTCTCTCCATTTGCAGATTTTAAAATTATGGATGTAAAATAATATGTAATGACCTATCTGTATTGGAGATTACTAATGACAAGTATTTGAGTATGTTGTCTTTTGTTACATGTTTTTGTGAGTATATTTACATATTTTTTGCTGAGAATTAAAATATTTCTAAACTTGGTGGTTTGTTGAAATTGAAAATTAATCGAAGTTCCTTCGAGAATGAAATCGACAGTTTTTTTCTTTAATCAGAGGTGTAACTGCCAGTACACCTTCATTTACGTACACTGTTCATGTTGTTATTATAAATTATATTCCATTAACTTCAATAACATCTCTCCAAAACAAGCTCCATACAATAATTACAGTGTTTAGCCCCAGTGATGAAATCTCGCCCGAAATATCTGTCAGTTTGCCAATATCGGCCTTCTAAACTGTTAAACGAACAATGAAGCAACCACTTAGCGGAGCAACCTCATTAGCTAGACAAGAGGAGAATCAATTAGCCGCATTTGCGCATCGTTATCGCCCTCGCCTCCTCCTTCGCCCTCCCGACGCTAGGCGCGCGGAGGTCGCCGCACTGCGCAGCGCACACTTTCACCAGCGGCGCAGCGGCTGCCACCAGCGCAACACACGCCGGCGCCGGCCCCTCCCACCCTTCCACTGCCCATCCACACCGCCACATCGCATTGCCTTTGCCAGTAACCCCGCAGTCATTGTCGCCGACCGAGTGGCCACATTCCAGAAAACGTGGAAAACAGGGGAAATTCTGCGAATTTCATTGCCCTGGAAAAATCAGGTAAAAATCAGGGAATTCGCTGAAGAATAGTTAGAAGTCAGGAAAAAGTTTGATACGGTTATATAACGAAATAGTTTTCCTCAAAGCAATTAGTCCAGCAAAAAATGTTACTCAATTTATAATTGTTAAGAATTAAAAAAAAAATTACTTTACCTCTGAGAAATCAGAAAGCTGACAAAATAGTATCAGGTTTGGTTAATTTTTTTTTAATAATGTGAAATATTCTACAAATCTTATCTGTGAATATTTTTTTTAAATGACTGGAATACTGAGAAAGGCCAGGGTAATTTCAGGAAATGAGTGTCCAGGTAACATCAACACCGCCGCTGTTACCATTCGTTAAAGGAAGATCGCACATACACACACGACAGTTTTTTTTTTTTTTTCATGGAGAAACGTGATTTCAAGTTTGCGAAGAAATAGCAACCATTTTAAAATTACTGTATAAAGAAAATTTAAAAGATGTTCTTAAAAGGAAGTTCTGTGTTGCTGAATGAACACTTATGACTGTGCTGTTTGAATTGGTTAATGCAATTAGTCACGAAAATTTAGAAAGTGGAAAAATATATTAGACCAATTCAATATGTTTTTATTCATGTTTTTGGAAACCTTAAACTGAACTATTTGAAGAAGATTAATGAATATTCACTGTACCATTGACTTAAGTTGAGGTAAATGTGAAATCTTCATGATTGTGCGAAATCATTTCGCTCCGAACGTGTATTTTTAAACATCATTCATCCAACCATCATTGAACTTCGAAGGGCGTAACACCAACATCTGGAACGACTATTCCAACATTCCTACCCCACGGCCAGTGCCACCCATGTATCTCACCGCTACCCAGAAGAGGGTATTCCCACGGCATAGACTATCATTCGTAGACCTTGCGTGACGTCACCAAGCTGACAAATTGCACTACACAGAACAAACATTTGTTTCATGTATTGTGTTTACATTGACCGCTACCAACATCTGCACGCTGTTGCCAGTATTGCCGCCCGCCTTCCTCACGGCCGTGGTAACCACCGTCGCCATGACCATCACCATCACCGCTTCCGCCGCCGCCAGTGGAGCTCGGCGCCCACGCAAAGTGGGTCACCGCGTGGCTTGCGCGCTCGCTCGCCGCCGCCGCCGCCGATAGACCTCGCGGCGCTCGCCCCAGACTCTCACCTGACGGGTCCTCGTGGCGCCAGTGGGCGCGATTGGATCACCGTCATTGTAAACCTTGGGAGGTCTCCGCCAAAACTGTTTGATGCTCATGCGAGCTAATGAGTGTGGTGAAACGATTGGTGTCGGATATCACTTCCCTGTGGAATCGTGCGTATTGGTTGAAACATTGGGCAAGCTGCAATGCAACCTTGAACCTCCTATTTGAGAAAAGCTCGGTTGTGACAGTTTTTGATGTAACGCTTCAAATCTGTTTAGAAACTTATTCGTAAAGCACTGTAATATATTTTTATTTTACAGTGAAGTTGCGAAATTAAAACATGTTGTTAGGTTATTCTCTAGAAAATATCCTAACCGCCTCTCAGCGGTGAAAATAACTTGATTCAAGCTTTTTGATGCATGCAGTTAAGTAAAACTATTTCAGTCTGAAATCTCAGTCCCCTTTAATTCTCTATGATTTATCATTTTATTATAAAGTATTCAGAATGTACAAACTAATCTTAATTTTGCTCTGAAACAATTTTATATTCCGAATAAATAATTTTATATTCGCGCTAGTATACGCTCCTAGTCGAGATCGTGCTAATATTCGCGTGCTCTAATTGTAGGCAGTTTTCAAAGTGAAGAGGTGATAGATGTGAGCAGGGTCTCTAATGGTAGTCAAATCTTGGTATGGGAAGATAATAAACCAAAAGAAAAACGATGTAGTCATTTTTGCAAGTGATACGCGCGATGATTAGTCGAAAGATTCTGAGTAAGAATTAAACAAGGTATTTTTACTTGATGGTCAAATTAGTAGTTTGGTTGTAGTGGGTTAGAAAAATAATACGTTATTAGTAGCCTGGGCTAGAATTAGGTCAGTACGTAGTAATTTAAGTTAATTTCCATCAATAGACAGTCAATATATATTCATTTAATTAACGAGTGATTCCAAATCTGTGTTGGAAATCATTTAGGTAGCAAAGTTTCTCAAACATGCTAAATGTTTATTTCTTGTTAGAGCTTAAAAATCATTCAAACGTAACGGAGTTTTACGTTACCGGTTACGATTTTCTTAACAAAAGTAGCTTGAAATTTGTTGTGATCATACTTTCTCCTTGTAAAGAACCAAGGAGTGTAAGGGAAATGGTCTGTCAACGGACACCTCTGGTTTACTACCCTACCCACTCCACGTGCGCCCGCAAGTTCCATACAGAAGCTTGTTGTAAAGTATCCCGGTTTGTCCAGGAAAACCTGCACAGTGTTGTTGAAGACGCCAAAGAACCGATATATCCATTTGAAGTGAACAAGAAAAGAGTCATAAATCCAAGGGTCTTGAACAGCGGTCGATTCTAAAGTCGGTTACGGACCAAGAGGATTCAAGAGAGCTGCGAAGTTGAATTCTACCTGTTCTTGCAGTCGCATTACATAAATACTTTAAATGTTGGGGAGAACGTTTCACACTTCTTTATCCCGAGTGGAATCAAAACAACAAAGGAAGTATTGTATGGGATGGGAGTAAAATACTATGTTAGGAGTGTGACGAATATCTTGCTACATTGATACGATGGAGGTAGCTTGGTGTAAATTCAATTTAGGCAATTACTTAATGCTTTATAATTACGAGTCCAGGTTGTATTGCACAATGAGAAAATGCTACCATTGAAGGAATGTCAATGCGTAGAAATGGCAAAGTCGTACTTGAGAAGGTTGTGCATCTATACAAATAAAACAAGAAAGCGTCTTCAGAACATCTTTTATCTTCACGCCACTTCATTTTCATCACGTTGTTTAGCCAAATGCCGCCGGAAACAGCGCCACCGTTGCGTGCGCACTGAGAGAGAAATCCAAGATTCTGCCAACAGGTAGCGCTCCTGGCTGTTTTGCCTGAGGTAGCTTCTGTGTGACGGCGCGCGTCGAGCTCTTTCGATAACTCAATTTCCTCTCCTTTGACACTTGGAGTATTAACCTGGTAATATGAAGTAATCTTGAAAATTGATGAAGTAATCCAAATAATCGATTTCATCAAAGTCTATCACTATAATCGAAAACCCTGCGGGAATGCGTGAATATCTGAAGCCTTTTTGAGAAACGTCAGAAATGGATACCGGTTTGTGAACTATTTGTAATATTTTTAACATGTAAAACATTTTGGCCAATTTCATTGAAACCAAACTGGCTGAAGATTAAATTAATAAATAATTTAATAATTAAATCTTTGAGATTAAAATAGACTTTCAACGATCTAAAATTTTCCAATTACATACGAGTGTGGGAATAAATTGCTAATAAGATAGGTTCGAGAACGTCATTGTGAGTACAATTTTTCTTTTGTTTTACAATCACTATACCTACATCATAAATCTGTCTAATTAGATATTGATGACATTTACAAACTTGACCTTAGATCACCGTAAAGGAAAGACTTGTTATCCTAGGGCTTGTTTCCTCTATGGAATCACATAACGGTTTGAACTTCATAAGCTCACAGACACCAATGGGTTTTCATTATTCTCTCGTTACATCAGTACTTGAAAATACTAAAAGATAAAACTTAAAAGTCTTAAAGTATGAAAGACGTGAAGGAACGAATGAATGGAGATTGGAAGGAGATCCTGCCTAAAAAGAATCTACTGCGCCGTACAATGATCTACCTCATGCTAGGCATTTCCTTTTGCCTAAATAATCTGTTCTTTGACCCGATGTCACTAACTCTCAATTTCCAGAAACGAGTGATCGTTCACGCTAAATATGTTAAATGACTACGAACATTCCCTCGAAACCATAAACACGCGTAGTAAACCTCCCTTCACTTTCATCTCCGTTCTCCGACCCGCGAAGAACTTCTCCAGGAACCTGCGAGGAGCACGGGGGGGTTCGCACGCACCTCCACTCGGCCAGGGCACCGCCCGCGGGCGCGGACCCCACACAGCGCCCGCGGCGGCGCACACGGCAATTGCAGAGGATGGTGGTGGTGATGGCGAGCACGGACGCGGCGGAGGCGAAGACGGTGGAGGCGAAGACGGCGGAGGCGAAGAAGAAGGCGGCGGAGGCGAAGAAGAAGGCGGCGGCGGCGAAGAAGAAGGCGGCGGAGGTGAAGAAGAAGGCGGCGGAGGCGAAGAGATAAAGGGGCGGGGGTGGTAGTGGCAAAGGTGCAGAGGGTAAGGCAGAGAAGATGGAGGCGAAGTCAAAGGGGAAAGAAGGCAGAGGTGGCAGCGGCAAGAGGAAAAGGAGGAGGCGGTGGCGAAAAAGGGGCGGAGAGGGGGGGTAGGGAGCAGGAGGAGAGGCTGTAACGGTGCTCCGCGAGTAATTGCGCTTTGCATGCGCCGCGCGCCTTCAGAGCCACAATAAAAGAGAGTGGATCGGGGCCGCCACGCCGCGGGCGGGCATCTGCTCGACGCTCCTCCGTGTCGTTGCCTTCTTGTTGGTCGTTGTCCAGGCCCCGGCGCTCTCTCTCGCCTGCCTTCCAGCTCGTCAGCGATCTCGCCCGCCAACCTCCAGTGAGGATGTTCTGGCAGCCCGTCGTCCTGTTTTGTTCCATTCCATCCTTTTACCTTTCTGTCCTTCCATCTCCAATTTATTTTTTCATTATCCCTCCATCCTCCCGAGTCCTCTTCTCGCCTTTCATTCGTCCCGACCTACATTCGTCGCGCGCTTCATCCTCTTCGCCCTTCATCTCTTCATTCTGTTGCCTTTCATTCGCTCCATTTTTTACCTTTTCTACCTTTATTCTCTCCACCCTTACTCCTCGCTGCTCTTCTACCGTCCTGCCATTTCCATTCAACTTCATTTCGTCTCCACATTGTCATTCCTTCACCTCGCCGTTTCTTCTCGTCTCCTAACTGTCACTAATCTGCAACATTCTCTTCCTCCTGCCAATCATATCATTTTCCTCCGCGCACCTTCTCCGTACCCCACTTCCTTTTCTCCCTCATTCTCAACATCGCCTTTGCCGTAACCGCCTAGCGCTGCCGAACTTGCCAGCACAATTACGGTCACCGTAACTTTCCCCCGGCGCTGCGCTGGGCCGTTGCCGGCCGCCGCCGCCTCCGCGTCCGCCCGTCTCTTTTTGCGGCGACCGCCCGCGGGGCAGCCCCGCTGGGCCGGACGGAGGCGGCCGGTTCCAAATCGCGATCTGCCTCTCGGGTGCCAGGGGCCCCCGCCTGCGAAATGTGGACTCCCTGCTCCTTATCAAGATCGCGCTGTGAAAGCCTGAGCTTCTTGAGTGATACCCTGATAAAATACGAAAGAATATTTTGTATGTTAATGTAATGCTGTTTTGTGATCGAATCTGGGGTGAGTTCTACGTTACAAGTTTTTGTTGTTTTACATATATCACGAAAAAGGACTTGCAAATGGTAAACGTCGAAGTAGAATTCGGAAGTAAATCAGACATTGGATGATTTGGATGATGAAAACATCATAAATACACGCACAACCAAAGGAAAATAAAGAGATACAAAACAATAATAACCAATTGGCGTTTTAAGAAAATAAATTCTAAGACCATAGAGCATTGAATGTTGCATGCTAATTTAGACATTTCATTATGAAATATGTTTAGTGATTTAAATTTAAAAATATAGTGGTGATTCCTTTAATTTATGCAATGGGGTTCTTAGATTTCAGATCTCAGTTTAACTCCTGTTTTCTTGTGAAAAATACGTTTTGGCGAAAGTTTTAAGTCTTGGAATGGAGAAAAATGTTAATTAATGCAAGTATTCTAAAATAAACAGTGCATTGTACTTCACGCAGATATATTCATCGCCTTTAATTCCTAGTAATTAGTTCCACAGTGATAGATGGTGGAGAGTTATTTGCCCTGGCGCTGTTAAAACAAGAAAGAGCATCCGTCTCGAAACAAGACGCTCGAAGTTCACAAAGAAGGCTGGTGACAATGAGGGTGACTGTTACAAGCGCTTACGAGGCTGCGTTTCGGAATGCTCTGAGGGAATCACGTTCCATTGTCAATCGCTTGACAGGATCATTAGTTTGCATTTGCACTCCTTGAGCGTTTTGGCTCCCGTAGCGAAGCAGACGAAGTTCGTGTCGGAATGAAAAATGAGAAAACAAGTTTTCGACGACGCGTCGGAAGGAACGAACCAGAGGAGTTTTCACGCATCATTACGCGGAACAGGAGGGGCGCGCTTCGGTGCATGGAGATTTCTCACTGCAACTGGACTGCTCTTCACGCCCATTTACGTATGCAAAACGCGTACGGCGGACCGGGTCGAATTGGTGCCCACTTTATCTGCCCTTCATTAAAATTTGTATCTTTCAAAGATGTTCATCCATTTAGCAGCGTCCGTGATGTCCTATATTTCATTCGCATGACGAGACTGCGATAAAGGCTAACCGCTGCAGGCCATGGCACACGGAGGGCTTCTTGATCGTCTCCATTAGCGGACTGTCAAAGGGGTAATGGGTCCAAAGGAGCCTCGTAAAGGCGATTCATTGTCTGTGCGATGAGGATTGCCCGGGAGGATACACGTGCAGAGAGACAAGCATCGCTTTTTACATAACCACTCTGCAGCATGCATAAAACATATATTAATTTACGTAAATGTGTCCGTCCGAGGAATACCTCGAGGAATCTCCGTTACTATTTGAAACTTAATAGATTAGAAGTGCAGTATAAAAGGAAAAAGTATTCCACTGCTTCATAAGTAAATTAATTTTTTTTTATTAATTCGACAGCTTTACGAACAATTTCCATATGATATGAAATACACATTCAGTACCATCAAACTCAGGTTTCGGCACTTGGTAAATAGTACATAATGAAACGATGATGTAATAATGGGTATTATACAAAAGTGTGATATTACGATACGAGCGAGAAACGAGCGAGTATCGTAAACTTCACACGAGTGTATTAATACCCATTACATAGAGTTTCATACGGTACTTTTTCTACAACTTATGGTAACTTTTATTAATTTAACTTTTACATTGAATCGTTCCGTGGCAGTTGACATGCAGGATTCACTCAAGGCCACCTAGCGGACAGCTACCCTCCCTGCCGCAGGTTACTTTGGCTGCCTTGTCCGCCTACGAGAGTGCAAAACTTGCGGCAATAATTCCCAGGTCACCATTTTCGCCTTTTCTCATTTCTGGATATGTCAACTCAACGTCTCATTCACTAGATATTTTAAACTAAAAAAATGGCCGGGTTTCAATGGCAAACACATGGCAACAACATACAACATAAACTGACATGCCTTCTATCTTAACTTCAGTCAAATGTTGCCTCTACCACTACGCTAGTCAAATAGGATCAAAGTGAAATTATGATCCAATTTATTTTAAATAATATTCCAAGTAAAAATTACTAATAATAAAAAATGAAAACTGACAAACTTAATATAATATTAAATTCAATTTTAATGTACACAATCTAATGAAACATTTACTGGAACTATTCTCAATGATTAATTAGGTGTCAATACTTGGTTTGTAAACTTCTGTGATGGGTCAAGAACCTATATCATAATAAAGTCTGTATCGTAATGACTCAATGAGTATCCACGTTATGCAACGGGTTGTGGTCATCAAATGACAGAATTATACAATGGGAGGTGAAAAAGTAATAATTTTTGTCAGTCGCTAATTAATACTATTAGCACTCATATTTATTTGATCTTATTAACAGGCTGAATTAAAGCCAAAATCGAATTACAATCATTACATAACATACATTATCATGTAAGTTTTTGCGTGAATAAATGCGAATTTTGCGCGTATGAACTTAATAATAACATATAAAATGGCCAGGATTACATTGTATTACACATGTAGAACATTTTTGACGTGATCCAAAATTGATCCACGATGCAAAGCACAAAAGTTACATTACATAGTGTACATAAAGGTTATTCACACAAGTGAATTTAAAAGCTGACATTCTCCTTTTTGCTGATGATTTGATTATCCTAGCAACCGATGTGATGGATCTTCAACACTAGGTAGACACGCTATCCAAGTATTGTCAGAAAAAAAATCCATCGAAATTGATCTCAAAATGAAATTTCAAAAGTCAGGCAGAATGAGATCAGTGAGGCCAGTGAATTATAGAGGTGAAATGATAGAAATTGTCAAGCAGTACACGTATTTAGGTATCCAATTCACAACGTCAGAGTTATTTAACTACGCAGCTGCCAATGACCAAAAGAAACACGGCATTGGGTTCAGTGTGGAAAATCTTAATATCAGGGAAAAATGAAAGCTGGCAGACTGATAGAAAACGTTTCGATTCCATGATAGCAACTACTGTGCTACACGCTGCAGGTATCTGAGTTCTAAGATACACTAATCAACTGGATAAGAAACAAACAAACTTCTATAAACGTCTTTTGGGGCTATCGAGAACAATTTCTGGGCACATGATTAGAAAGAAAACTGTCTCAACTAAAATAGAATCAGAAGTAATTTAAAGATCACTGACTTGTATGACAAAATGCTATCTATGGCGCCTTGTCGATACCCACGTATAATTTTCAACAAACGTTTAGAATCAGGAAATGCATATCCTAATTCTTGTAAATACAACTGGGTGTCCGTTCTGGACGAGTTGATGAATGATTTGGACTTTCATAACTTTATTAAAGAAAAAAATCATATTGTAATCAGAGATAATATTCCCTCGATGGTTGCAACAATTGCAAGTAAATTTTTTAAGGAAAATACACGTAGAATCATGAATTCATCATACAGTACAATATATCGAGAAATTAGGGATCTGGAATTTACAGAAACAGAGAAATATCTAAATGTGGCCCTCCCCACTTTCATTTCTAGAGTAGTCGCTCAAATCAGGATGTCCAGTGATAAAGAGATCAACATCAACAGTAGAAATATGTGGTACAAAATACACTCAAATTCAATCTGCTTATATGTAATATGAATACTGAAGAAAATCTTAATCATATTTTATGTCAGTGCCGAATCTATAAAGAGCTTAGAGTATCATATCACAATGATTCATTATCATTTCCCAATTGTATAGTTTATCTAAACTCCGAAAGATCTAAAACTCTGTATTACTTTATTTCATCAATTCTAAAATTACGGGCATTCATTATAAATTAATAGTTCAAGCTAAATTCCACAAGCACTAATGCATGACCTTATTATATCTGTAACGCGTCAATCCTCACGTGATACAGCTTGTTTTGTATATAATTTGTATGTTCTGTCGTCTCAATTATTTTGTATTTTATGTTATTGTTTTATTTTGTTATTGTGTTACTGTATCATTTGTATTTGTTGTGTTATTTATATTGTATCTTATGCTATTTGTTCTATCAGAAGTTATTTGTAAGCTATTTATAAGAAGTTATTTGCGCCTTGAATATACTCAGCAATTTGTAATAGGATAATCCTGTAATCAAATTATTAATAAAATTGAAATTTAAATTGAATTATTCACACTAGTTCTATGTACTTTAGTTTTACGTCGTTGATGAAGAATCAATTATCTATTACAGAAGACAAACTGAAAAACCAACATAATGTACGTTCGTGCAAGGCTTTAACAGAACACAAGAGAAAGGAATAAGAGACAATGAATGACATTTGGAAATAAAATTTATTGGAGTACTTGCCATTTGATGCTGTAATTCATACTCAAATGTCATAGAAAGAAATATTATTTAACCACCTAACTAGTTTCTCAATTTTACACGTTATTGCTTATACATATTGCCTGGAGAATCCAATTGCCCCAATGCGTTTTCTTTTTCTTCTAGCGTTGTAAAACGTGTACACCGAGGCGGTCTTTAAATGTTACCCCACCGGACGTAAAAAATGGTGAATTTTTCTTGATTTATGAGAAGTTAATATAGTGTAGTGCCCATAATAACGCAACATTATAGAAAGTTTCATCACATTGTTAAATTATCGCCCGAGAACTCTCCCATATAAAATCTAGACCCCCTCTCCTTTCTGTTCACATTATTGTGTGTGAAATTGTTCAGGTTTACATAAAACTGTAGATTTTGTGCGGCTCTGATCACCATTACCATGGAGAAGGGCTGGCTACTCAGAACAGACGGATTCCCCAAAATGTAATGAAGGTGTCAAAATATCTCATTTTGAAGGTTGCTGCTTGAGAAACAGTTTCAGGCCTTAAGCCTGGAACATTTGGTTGTAAGATCGTAGTACTCTGTTTTTGAGTTATCGACAATCAATGTGGCAGGAAGTTAACCGTTAATCGCGACGGGTGTTGTGAATTGATTTTGCGCCTGCCGGGCTGATTTCTTTTCTACAAATCTTTCTTATTTATAAAATGAATAACACATCTTAAAATTATCTTCATTTTGACATCTTGTTTTGTTGGGTGACAGTGCCTCAAAAAGGATCTATTCTACAAAAATTAATATATAGTAATAGTGCACCCCTGCGGGAACTCTGGCGTATTGCAAATCGCCGTTCTCCTTTATCCCCACGACGACGAACGAAATGGAAATTTCTTTAGTAAAATATGTTTTGATTGAATTCTGAGGTACTGAATCTATGTTTTGATTGAGGTACTGGATGATCTACCATTACTTGGAGGCGTACGCAGTAGAGTCGAACCCCAAAAATTAATTAATTTCAAAAGGTATAATTTTGTAAATAAGGTTGTGAAAACGTCAAGGTCATCTGACCCGAAAATCAGATTTTGGGGCCCTGAAACACGTTTTCGAATTATGCACTATCATGTCAAGCAACATACCCTGAATTGGGCAAGGTCATGACGGTTTCTGTAGTTTAGTCACGTTTGTTCAACGAATATTATTATTTATAAAAAGAAAATGTAACTCGTCCCATTTCCGTGATGTTCTCTTTTGACATCTCTTCTGTTACGATTGATTGATTGGTTGGTTGGTTTTGACAGCTGCCAGTCGTTACTTAACTACACAAATAATTAAGGTGATGATTATCCTATTAATTGCCTGACTTTCCCATTTAAGCAGCTATACATTATATTGATCATCATCATCGGGCGATGTACGTCTTTTTAACCGTGCGGTATCAGCTGACACTCCCTGTCCTCAGTTAAAACGACTGCCTTTTGCACCCTTGAGTCCCTAAACTGGGGTTGTCCAACTTGCAAGGCCTCAAACGTCTCAACTACAACCTTTAAAATGGTCGCGGGCCATATTTTCATTACTCGGGCACTCATACTTAACTTCCCCGTGTTGTTGATTACGGTATGCTGCTGTGCGGCATGCCCGTGTTGTTGAGCACGGCATGCACCCGGCTGCTCTGAAACGTGGGGAGGGGTGTGTATGAAGTGAACGGATCCATGCGTGATATCAGGCCGTGCTGTGCATAACGGAGTGTAACACATCCGGATGATTTTGAATATGTGAATTTACTAGAAAATATCCTTGAATCTAAACTTAACATATTTTTTCATTAAGGGAGTGTTGACCTCCACAGGGTGCGTACGATACGCACACAATGTTCTCGTCCGACATAGATGCAAGGGGCTTCCACGTTTGACTGACAAATAGCGGACCGCAATAAATGACATCGCGGGTTACATTACATGGTACCGCGGCCCGCCCATTGGACAACCCTGCCCTAGACTCTAGCCTCTACTCCCTAACTCCGTAGTGGCTCGAAAGTCGATAGAGACTGAGGACTTACTCTTGCCGCTTGTGGCTCATAAGCCCGTAGCTTGAACCCGTGTGCAGGTAGGGAGGTTTGGTGATGGCCAGGTGGCATTCACGTTGTGACCTTTAAGTCCATTACGGAGCATTTCTCCTTCTGACACTGGTAGTTACACTCGTCCCCCAAGTTTTTACAACACTCAGGCCGGGAGAAGTTTGGGAAGGAGTGGGATCTTGAAGGTGATACATGGTGGTTGGGTCACGCCTCTACGTATCACAACACTAAAACAAACATCAATACCCAGACAGGATTCGAACCGCAGACCCCGCAGCTCGCGGCTACCCACGTATTCTCTCTGCTGTGGGGCTCGGCTTTCACTTTATTATTAATATGTTGTTATTCATATTTTTTTACTTATTTAAGGTCGCTTTTCGACTACTAAGATCATATAGCAACCACTGTAAATACACTTGGCTTTTGCTAACGTGGCCGATGACATTAGGTCATTTTTACACCTCCTGCCTTATAAAATGAATCTTTTTACCAGTGGTAAGCACATATGTGAATCCATGAGCCCTGTTGAGAAGGGCGTTCGCGAATTAATTAAAACGATTCATTTTATAAGGCAGGAGGTGTAAAAGTGACCTAATGTCATCGGGCACGAAAGAAAAACCCAAGTACCGAATAACATTGGAGTAACGGTAACTGTATATCGACACACACAAACATCCATACCACGAGCGAGATTCGATCCGGCGACTCTTCAAGCACCAGGCAGCTATGACTACAGCTATCAACCTCGACAATCCGAGCCAGTTTGTTATTGATATTACTTTCTTGCCGACTTGGATGGCCGAGGTGGCTAAGAGCGAGTACCGACTCAGCGTTTCGGTCCGAAGGGTCGCGGGTTCGAGACCCACCTTGGGCATGTTTGCTTCTCCCTTGACTTTGTATGTGTTGTCGCGAATGGCCTCGCGTTCAGCTGAACCCAGATCAGAGGAGCCCGCAAGTGTGTTGGTCTAATGTATGGTTGAATATGCCCTTATGTCGAATATGTCCCATCGGGACGTAAAGGGTAACCGGCTGTTGGCTGGATAAAAGCCCTAGAAAAAAAACTACTTTTGTTTATTTCCGATACTGTGCGAGGCCATTGCCGTTGTCTCGTCGTCTCTCCGCTCCGTCGCTTGGTGGCTTGGCGCTGTCCCGCGGCGGGGGCGTCCACCGAGATTGATGCCCCGGAAGGCGCTGCGTCCGAACGGCGCTCGCGCAGCCGCTCGCGCGGGGCTATCTGCGCGCGCGCGGAGATAAATAGGAGCGACGAGATAAGTGGGGCCGGCGGCGCCGTGGGAGCGCGCCGCGGCAGCGCCCGCCGCCCCCGGCCCGCCCCGCTCAATAGAGCGCGCTATCAGCGTAATTGGAATTAATAAATCCCGCGCAGGAAGGCTCGCCGCCGGCGAATTCCGCTGGCACGCCACTCCGCCCGCCCCGCCCCCTTCCCCCGCTCCGTCCGCGCCTTGCTCTTCTCTTCGCCTTGGGAACACATCCGCTCAGCGCCTTGCAGCTTCTGTGCTACTTAGGGATGGCAAAAACATTGATGTGTTTAAAACTTCCATGTTTTCTACCAGAAACATCAATATATTAACATCGATATTTTGCTTTCGATGTTTTCTTCACATCGATATTTTGTTGCAAAAACATCGATGTTATTTTTAATTTTTAATTTTTTTTTTAATAAATGGATTTGGGCACGTTGTAGAATCCACAGAAATATCGTTGTTTTGCATCATCCTTTTTATCATACTGTACATTTCGCCTACTACGGTTGTTTTACTTCGATGGTGTATGGATGGAAGTGACTTAAGGGTAAAGTAGCGAAACACGATATTCTTTATTGTTAATTTTATTCTTTACATTCGATAATAATTTTTTAACATACTATTCACATGCTGGTTACCAAACAATAAAACATATCCCTTTTACGTACTGTAATTAAAAATAGATGGGAAGTAGCATGTTAATTAATGTATAATTAAAACATCGATGTTTTAAACATCGATGTTCTTTCGTCCATGTCTTCATCGACATCGAAAACTCTTTAGCGATGTATCGAAACATCCATGTATCGATGTTTTGATAAAATTTGTCATCACTAGGCACGTCACTCGGCCGCTCCGCCCCCTTCCCCCGCTCCGCCCGCGCGTTGCTCTTCTCTTCGCCTTCGGAACACATCCGCTCCGCGCCTTGCAGCTTCTGTGCTTCTCCTGCTGAATTTGCGTGTAGTGCAGGGGAGGTCAACTTCCTAGTCTCCAAGGACCACTGACGGGATGTGCGTTACCTGCCTGGAGGGAGATGGGCAGATGTATGGCCGACTGTAGATGATGTGTCGTAAGATGCATACATTGCTTGGTCTCCGAAGTAATTTTTGGGGAAAACTGCACATTTATCAGAAGAATAAAAATTTAACCTAATATTTTTATTCTGTTGCGCGCCGCAGAACGGCCCGCCAGCCGCCAGTTGGCCATCTCTGGTTTAATGCGTTTCCTCTCGCTCGCTCAATGTTTTCGTTCTCAGTCTGTCTATTCCTTTTCGTCTCGCCTTCCTCCTTTTTTTCGAGCTGTTGATTTTTGAGCTAAGCTACTGAGCTTCTTTATGGTTCTTTTTCCTTCCGGGTAGCTTTTTAGATGCTTTTAATTTTTTTGCCTGCCCGTTTCTGCTCTCATTTTGCTTCGCCTTGCCTCTCGTTTTATTGCGATATTTTTCAGTAACGTTTACAACCTGACGCTGTATTTTGTTCATTCAAACATCATTACATTTTAAAACTATTAACTCGCACTGTGATTTTTCTAATTATTTTTAAAATATTTCTTCCTGGCTCTGACAAGATCGGCGTTTGGTTTGTGGGTCGCCCTCAATCTTTCGTAACAATATATTTTCTCAAAAATCAACTTTGTGTGATTGTTTGTTTTCATTTGAAACTTTCAAATGATCAAAACAGGCATGTATCTGCTACAAGGCCTTACAGTGCTTGTCTTTGATTTTTTCAAGTTGTACACTTTTAATCGAATCGATTGTGAATTTGGTGGATTGCTGAAAAGAAAGAAGGCTCTATCGCACTAGATGTTTATAACATTCTGCAGGGACATTAAATATGTCACGTTGACGACCACGACGACTACCTCTCTCCTCACCACTACATATCCTTACAAAATTTCATTCTTTTTGTGTTGGAAACTTTTTTCCCAAGAGGAAGTTTAATCGAATGATACCTTTCAACTTCTCGAGAGTTGCTTTCGCCGATGTGCCTTCCTGCAGCCGCCGGCGTCAGCTGGCGCCCCAAGCGGCCCCTTCCATAAGGGGACTGCATCCGAGAGGCACTCCAAGGAATTGACTTGGAAGGTCATGAGCGAATAAAGGATGTTGCTGGGAGCACAGCCCGGCAATGTAATCGTTCCATTTGCTCAGCTGCCTCTCAGTGGCTCTCCTGATATTCAACCAAGGTCCATGCAATTCCCTGCAATTTTTGTGATGCCCTGCAGAGTGACGAGGAAACTGCGCACGCCACTATTAACTGCACGCGCAATGAGAGATTCCGTCGCGTTTTATTTATTCTTTAAGTTTTTCTTATCACAAGTGACAAAATAACAACTGAGAAATTTACATATGTGTATCATTTGAAAATTTGCGAGAACTCAGGATCATACTTGTGGATTATTGTGAGCTCTGTATTGAATTTAAAATAATCGTATGTTTTCTGTGTTAAAGGACTGCCGAATGTGTGTGGCTAGCTATTGTGAATTATTTAGCCCAATCAAGTAATGGGCGTACTAGAAATACATATGTATGCTAAATCTTTCCTTTAAATTACTAATTCATTTCCATTTCGCTGTAAACTAGTACGCATGTGCTAGTACGTAATACCGCCATCTCAGGGATAAAACACGTACTACACAAACAGTATTAATGACCATAGAAGTCGACGTGCTCGGAAATATTAATTAACCAATCAATAACTACCCACAGTCGCAAAATAGTCTGCCGGTGGGTACTCTACTTCTTTGTTACCACGCGAGCTACGCCCGCCCACCACCACACACACACATACAACCTCCCACGCAGCGTTTGCAGCCTTCCCCCGCGCTGCTCCGCTTTGCACCTCGGCCTGCGCCCCCGCGCGGCGTGTGAGCGGCGCGTTGTAGCCTTCGTGTGAAGTTGCCCGGCGCCGACTCGTAAACCGCCTCGCACGCCCACGCGCGCCCTCCCCAGCGCGCCCACCAACGCACTTTGCAACGCCGTTGTGCGCCACGGCTCGCCTTCGGGGTTGGTCGCCGAGACATGAAAACCTGGACGTAAAAGAGAGAAAAAAAGGACATTTAGAAGAGAATACTAGGGAATTTGTTCGAAAACCAGGATTATTTTACATTGAATCTAATTTGGGCTCTGACTCCTAGCACAGCTTCAGATACGTAGTGATTTGTATAATTATTTATTTGTATTTTAATTGTCAAAACATTTTGAAATACATCATTTTTTAATTTCAATAGCCATGATTGTTTATGTTGAAAATGTAGTCGTGATATCACGTAGGCCGTCGCAGTTCATTGTTTGTAACAATTGTATTCACTATCTATTTTTTATTAAAATGTTCAGTATATTCTAATGTCAATTAAACATAAACATAAAAATTTAATATGTTGCCTTTTGGGAAAATTTTCTTTAGCTAAATTTACCTTCTTATGGCTTCTGTTTTGTATTGCAAAATGGCTGCAAGATTCTAACGCTTCTTTTCTTATCAAGGGGAAAGATACAGCTAATCTATTCACAGACATTCCAATGCTGCACCGTCATTAAACTCCCTATGGAAGCGCACGACATGCACTATACTCAAATTAGCAAACATTAATTTGCATTTTTCTGGTAGAACTCTTAGCTTCTTAATCCTATGCCCTTTTGAATTGTAATGCATCAGTAACTTATAGAAACCTATGTTTTTCCATATATTCTCTATATGATTCAGATTATAAAATTTGCTATTACATTCGACAATAAACAGTAATGTCCCAAGATGAATACACTTTTAATCTTTCATCTTGTGAACTGTACTTTTCATTTTTAATCAATTGAAAAACTGGACATTCTGTCGGGGTTACTCACCCTTATATAGGCCTTCGAAATAAGCTCTTATTCTAGTGTAACATGATGCGATTCAGCAAAATAAGAGGAATATCATAAAAGTTTGGGAAATTGAATTGTAAGATACAAAGAGGTAAATTTTGCGAGACCAATCTAGGAAGATGAGAAACTGTTCGAGGTACAGAGCCCCTCTGGAAACATTCCCGCCCGCCCGCCCGTCCGGGCGGTCGCTCTCCAACAGTTTAATTAAGCCAGTTTCCTTCCTCTTGTTTCAGGTAAGCGGACGCCTCCCTGTCTTGATAACCGTCCTCTGCTGCCAAGGTAGGAGAGTTGGAAGATCTCATTAACAACTTCGTTATTGAATTAGCACGGGGGGTCCGAAAATTAGATTTAATTCCGGGCTGCTTGCGTTGAGTGGCCGCCACCTCCCCCACCCCCTCCCACCCCCTGGCGCAGCCGCTGTCCAAACACCGCGGAAGACGTGCGTTCTGCCGCAGGAAGTAGCCCAAGTGTGTGAGCCCGGCGAATGCTGAAGGAGAAAATAGCGGGAGGTCTAAATGAATGAGTGAATGGCACTGATGATATGCCGCCGATGCTGACACCAATAGTTGAATTGGGAGGAGGGCGTTTAGCTGAAGCGCCCTACGAGTTGTTTTTAAAATTTCAGATATTACAAAAATGAAAACAAGTGGGAAGTAAATTAATGTTCTCTCACTGATATCTGTAAAACAATCTGTTCAAAACATTTCCTGAAATACGTACACGTGATCCACTTGTGAAATTTAAAAGGAAGAAGGAAAGTTGTGTATCATAAATATAACGATTGCCATTAAACACTTTTCAACATTCAACGTTCTGCGATACTCTTGTAGCCTGTTTATTCACAACAATCTCTATGCCCATAATTGTATTTATGTTATATATATCGTATTTGATAACAGAATAGTTGGCGAGTTTTACTTCAATTATCGATACATTTACGGTATTCTCTGGAAATTTTAAAATAATTTTGATCGCACCATTCTATTTCTGCTGCTAAATCTCGGCGTCCATGTTCTATCGCACGCGATTCACAAATTAAGCAGTAAGATAGAGTCTAATGGTCCAAGTCGTGCCACATTACGTCGGAGAATATTAAATTTCGGTAATCTTTGCAGCCCAGTTTTTCTGAAGTAAGAAATAGTTATTGTGATAAAACCGAGGGAGAGTGAAGGAGGGAGGCGGGCTGTAGACGGTTCAATACTATTTTACTGAAACTTTTTACAAACTTCATTATAGTGTAGTAGTTAGTCAAGCATAGTAGTTAGTTGATCAATAAGATAGGGTTATTAAAAATATGCGGTCACTTAGGTTTTCTTAAAGAAATTTGCAATTTGGTCTGACGTACTATAAGAGAAAATTAAAAGGATGCAATATCGACGAGTTTACGAAGATGGTAAAAAGAAACAAAAGCAAATAAGGAAGATTGAATAGTGAAGAGAATGATTAAAAAAAGTTATGGCTTCATTTGCAGTAGATTATCGTGTCTAGAATTTGATGTGAAAAAGGAAAACAATTTCTTTAGAGCATTTCCACTTGATGGTAGTTAACAAACTTAATACGGTGTGTGTAGGGAAGGTGATAAATGAAAAATTAAGGTATCCAAGAATTCGACATATCAGACTCACACTTAAGCATGATAGATGAACATGTATATTTCTGATTCCTCTATGTATTATGTAAATGAAATCGACACCTTAAGAATTTCGACATACCAAAGGAAGATCTACGGCGTCTCAGAATAAATGTTAAATACAATACTAACTTCTGATGTATGTGGAGTAGAGGGATCGAGGGTCGTTATGATTGGATATATGATTGTAATGTTATGTTTAGTGTTATATGAGATGTTATATGATTGGTAATGTAATGATTAATGTTAAATTAAATTTTCCACCATATATTTATGGGCAAAAACATAACATCTTCGACACCATACTTCATACCACAGAAGTTCGTAACATTTATTCTGGCACACTCTTCTATAATCGTAATGAGAAGGCAGATGGTTGGGTTCAAACAGAACGGTGTGCAGGGTAGATGATGGAACAGATTACAAAAGCAAGGGAACAAAATCCAAGGCAGGCAGAAACGAGAGGATTGACAGGAGTGACGCGCGAGGCCGCCAACAGCGCACCGTGCGACGCCGAGGCGACCGGGTCAGGCGGCCAGCCACCTCCTGTTAGCAGCAGTTTACGCGGGGCGAATGCGAGGCTGTTAGCGCGCGCGGGCGCGTTATTCCAGTCCATTAGGTGGGATTAGCCGGCGCGGAGGCGGTTGCAGCGCCCGCCCGCCCCGCCCCCCTCCACGGCCTGTAATTCGTTCGCCGAGATTGCGACGCCGCTGTAATAATGCTATTTCTGGCCAGGAGGATCTCCGTTGAGCAGGTCCAGGGCCGGCCACGTGCAGCGCGTGGATTCAATTTAGCCTTCCGGCCGCAACGCGCGGTGGAGGTGAAAATGAGATATGAAAGTAATCTTCCGGTGATGGTGTAGCGCGTAGTTCTGAGTAGATAGAACGAGTAGATAGTTCTGAGTAGATAGTACACATACGCGCACGTATTTTAACTTGTTTCATAAGTAAGATAATACAACAAATAGCAACAAAATTGTTTTAATTTTTTTGTAGGAGAAATGAAATATTTAATGCGATAATTCTATGTGTTTGTCTCCTCTCTGTGACAAGTAGTTTTCTCTTTGTCTTACTTGAACTTTCAAATTGAAATTACAAATTCCATATCACTGCATACAGATTTCAATATTCTATAATAACTTGAAGTTGAGTATCGACTTCATGGATTATAAACTATGCTGTCACAATGGTGTGTATTACGTTTCCTAATTATTCCATGGAACATATAGTTGCAAATTGAATGCTGTTCATGGTGCAACAAACGACTGACCACTCTTTCTGATCCGAAAGATGTTCTAAAAGCTCTTATGATAAGAAAAATATATTTCCTTAATTATGCAATCTTTGGGTCATTATGTTACTTATTGTTTTGAAAATTATGAGTAGTAGTTTTTCCAAACCATGTTGAAATTGCAGATGAAACCAGTACTCTCCCAGCTTGTGCATTTGTTAAGGAAGGAGACGGGAATCCTTCGTTTCTTTAGTTTTCTATCCTGGAAGATTATATTTGCTCGTGAAGTGGACTTTAAATGCCACCATCTGACTTGTAAAACTAATAGGCGCCTTGTTGGGCCGTCGCCACTGTTCCGGGAACGCACTGGATGATCGGCAGCGGTGGCGGGCGGCCGTGGCTGGCAGGTGAATGGCCTTGCGCGCCGCGGCGTCGACCCGCACCCGACCCAACCACCTCCACCACTCCCGCTGCCACCGCCGCCGCCACCGCCACCGCCGCCGCCGCCGCCGCCGCCGCCGCCGCCGCCGCCGCCGCCGCCGCCGCCGCCGCCGCCGCCGCCGCCGTCACCGCCGCCGCCACCACCGCCGCCGCCACCACCACCGCCGCCGCCGCCACCACCACCGCCGCCGCCGCCGCCGCCGCCGCAACCACCGCCACCACCGCCACCACCGCCACCACCACCACCGCCGCCACCGCCACCACCACCACAACTCCGCCGCCACCGCCACCTCACCACCGCCACTACCACCGCCGCCGCCACCGTCGCCACTACCACCACCACCACCACCACCACCACCACCACCACCACCAGCAACATCACCACCATCACCACCACCAGCAACATCACCATCACCACCACCACCATCACCATCACCACCACCACCATCACCACCACCACTGTCCCCGCCACCGTCTCCGAAACACCCGCCCGGAAGTTCGCTCCTTAGACGAGATACAAACGAGTTGCGAACGACACGTCGAACGACACCTTTCGGGATTACTATAACTTTCTTTTGAAAACTGGAAGAACTTTTTACTACACACAAATATCACTATACATATCAACAACCCAGTTCATAAAACATTTATACCTACGACTTATGAGTTCAATCTCTTCATACTCTTCAATATTTTGGGGAGATTGGGGGATGGAATTGAACAAGGGTTACATTCAGAAACTGTGAAACAGTCTAAAATGTTTTGATATAAAGACAATCGATTTATTCAAAATATTTTTGTTCGCTGAAACCTCGTAATAAATGAGAAGAAACGGACAGATTGATCGACTAACAAAACAGTCTGCCCAGAAATACCAACACAAATGTTAACTTTGAAATTTATTATATATTAACTAGGTTAATATTACGATCCATCTTAGAAAGTATTTTTCAAAATTCATCCGAAGGAACAAAAATGTTTTTCGACCATTTTCGGTTGAATGCAATAATCAATGCATGGAGGTGTTACGGCTTGCAGCGCAGCGAGAGACGGGGCAGGCGGGCAAGGCATATGCCGGACGGCGCCGGAGGCAGAATAGTGCGTGCCAGGGGTGGGGGTGGGGGTACACGGAGTGAGGGGTCGGGCGGAGCAGTGGGGGTGGAACGTACTATGGGTAGAGAAATTGCACGGAACGAAAGGACGGTCTCATACATAAATCAATTCATTCACATTTTATGCGATTAATAGAAATTACTCCATTTCCTGTTCTTTATATTGTGAGATGGACGCGGGAGCAACGCCAGAGCGCTTCAACTAGTGAATGAATATTGGTGAGAAAATTATGTTGATATTTCTTTTGTGTGTATTACAAGGCACTGTAGTGTCGTGGTCTGTTTCAAATTCCATAAGGAGATTGACTGGGTTCTTTCTACCAGTAACTGCAAGTCATTACTGAATGCAAGTGAGGCGAGGTGAAAAAGGATAAGATGGTGGGTAACTTGATGCACGCCACTAGGTAACTTGATGGTAGAAGATCAATTAATTTCCTTTTGGAACTGTTTTGTATTTTCTTACACATTTAAGGTTAAAATTTCAGAAATAATACTATTAACACTGATATACTTTTTATTAATGATACTTTTAAAAGAGGTATAATTGTTGGCTAGTGCATTGAACTTTTCAACTTTTTATTAATATTTAATTACATTTTTCGTACAGAAACCTATGCAGAGCGTTAACGAGTTCTATCGACTATTTGATTTGAATGACATGAGTTTTTTTTCATTTGATATAGACCATTGAATATTTGATGACTTCCTCGAAATTAATTCTATAGGCTTATAATATTTTTCTCAATCATCGTGTCTGCAAAGCACGAAGCAACCATTAGAGCTTGCAACTGAACATCTTATAGTGAAAAAAAGATTTTGACCATTTTCTCTGAGCACGGACGAATCATTCGTTGATAAAATCGTCAAGGATGGAAGCACACGGAACGGTTGTTTGCACATCGTGTATGCGGCTGCACGTACATGAATACGTCTGACTGGAGCAATCATTTCTGCGGCTGGCTGCATGATCACGCTGCGTCGTAAATGCCTGCCACTTATTCCCATAGCGGGCGCCGCCAACGCCGCCACCACCATCACCGCCACTGTCATCGTAGTAGCCCACGCCACCGCCCTCGCCACCGCCCACTCCACTGCCCTCGCCACCGCCCTCGCCACCGCCCTCGCCACTGCCCTCGCCACCGCCCACGCCACCGCCCTCGCCACCGCCCTCGCCACTGCCCTCGCCACCGCCCTCGCCACCGCCCTCGCCACCGCCCTCGCCACCGCCCTCGCCACCGCCCTCGCCACCGCCCTCGCCACCGCCCTCGCCACCGCCCTCGCCACCGCCCTCGCCACCGCCCTCGCCACCGCCCTCGCCACCGCCCTCGCCACCGCCCTCGCCACCCTCGCCACCGCCCTCGCCACCGCCCTCGCCACCGCCCTCGCCACCGCCCTCGCCACCGCCCTCGCCACCGCCCTCGCCACCGCCCTCGCCACCGCCCTCGCCACTGCCCTCGCCACCGCCCTCGCCACCGCCCTCGCTACCGTCACCGCCTTTGCCACCGTCACTGCCCTTACCGCCGTCACCGCCCTTGCCGCCGTCACCTCCCTTGCCGCCGTCACCGCCCTTGCCGCCGTCACCGCCCTTGCCGCCGTCACCGCCCTTGCCGCCGTCACCGCCCTTGCCGCCCTTGCCACCGCCACCGCCCTTGCCACCGTCACCGCCCTTGCCGCCGCCACCGCCCTTGCCGCCGTCACCGCCCTTGCCGCCGTCACCGTCACCGCCCTTGCCACCGTCACCGCCCGCCACCGTCACCGCCCTTGCCACCGTCACCGCCCTTGCCACCGTCACCGCCCTTGCCACCGTCACCGCCCTTGCCACCGTCACCGCCCTTGCCACCGTCACCGCCCTTGCCACTGTCACCGCCCTTGCCACCGTCACCGCCCTTGCCACCGTCACCGCCCATGCCATTGCTTCGGCCTCCGTCGCAGCCGCCGAGAACAAGCGATATCGTGCTACTACCTGAGGCCGCTTAACCACTCATCACTTATGAGCAGGCTGCGGGAGGCCGTTGGGAAGATGCTACACAGGAGTCGTGACGCCGCCTTTGACCCCGCTATTGTGCACTACAGGATGTAGCAGCAGCAAAGAATT
The DNA here is from genome assembly GCA_011170035.1 of Teleogryllus occipitalis. NCBI lineage: Eukaryota > Metazoa > Arthropoda > Insecta > Orthoptera > Gryllidae > Teleogryllus > Teleogryllus occipitalis. The sequence continues at coordinate 89,771 of BLKR01001089.1, forward strand.
GTGCGTGGTGATAGGCTCTTTGTATGTTTTCTCTTGTATTTCTAAATCTTTCTTTGCCTAGTCTTGATAATGTTAATTCTGTTCGCGTTTTCTCCCGGCTTACTTTACGAATGTTGTCGTACAATAGAAATTTGTATTTTATTTTCTGTTTTATCTTTGCCTACATCAATGAACATTGCGCTCCTAGATCCTTCTTAAATTCACTTGTTTTACCATCCCTCTAATTAATTTTGTGCATTTTCGTGTACTGCCTCTTGTGCTTTTTATTTTACATTTTGAAAGGTGTATTAAAATCTGTATCAAAAGGTAGTCCTTGGAGATCTGGCAAATAAAAAAACAACAAAAAAAACAAAAGAACTTTTAGATAATAATATTAAACAATCATATTTTACCGAAGGATTACTACTTTTCATTGAACATATATTTATATATTCAGCATGTAATAAATTAATTATCTAGGTAAACTAACATTCTCATAGATCAAAAGCGTTTTGAATTCTTGTGGAAAGAAAAGCTAAACTTTATTCTTCATCTACCCTTGAAGCAAAAATAATGTTAACGGATTTGTTGTCACTCAGGAAAAAAATCTTTAAGTTTTTGGGTTTGATTTAGCAACGTTCAACTCATAAGGAGTTCTGAAACCATTTATCTGCAAAGTACATATGTCAATCATTTCTATGTAATTTTCCCACGACAGTCGATGTTTTTACAAAGAATAGGTCGTAATGTATTATAGGTCGTAAAATATTTTTTAATACGTTACAACTTAATGACATATGATTAAATGAGCTTTGCCCGTTTTGAGTAATTTTATTTTGTTTTTCCAAAATGTGTAAATATTCCTGAGTGCCGGCCCGGTGGCCGAGATCGATAAGGCAGTAGTGTCATAGTGATCTCGGACCGAAGGGTCGCGGGTTCGAGTCCCGCCTCGGGCATGGTTGTATTTGTGTTCGTCCTTTCACCCCTTATCATCAATCACTATATCGTTTCATCCACATAGTTACCATACCGTTAACAGCAATAGTGGTCGCTAATGACCTTAGATGTTGATGCGACCTTAAATAAACCAAAAAAAAAAAAAAAAAAATGCTGAGTCTTGAGCTTATGATTACTGGTTTCACAAAATGCAAATATTGAAGTATTTGGAAGTTTTATATATTTCAACTCGTCAGACAGGCAAAACAGACTCTAGTTGTTGGTTCTCATTCGCATTTTCATCTTAAGAGCCAGCTCGAAACTGGTTTTATTTCCGCGCCTCCAAATTTTCAAAATTTGCGAGGAATATATATTACACAATACTGCTTCAGCCGTGAGCGACGGCTTTTAGAATAAGTGCACACTTATTTAAAAACAACCTTCCACCGTAATTTCGTCTCGTCCCTCCCGCTGATGACAGAGCGGATAAATCACTATATCTTACACCAGAAAGCACGCCGCACCTTAGAAAGCAATGTAAAATCATAAAACATTAATACTATAATATTTTTGAAGCAATTATTACTACAGTAAACTCTCGTTAGCATGAACTCGCTTGACACGAATTTCGCCGTACCGCGAACAAACCTTCGGTCCCGGCAAGGGATTACGGTAAAACGGTCATTTATAATACTCTGATAACATGAATTCTTATAACACGAACTCCGATTAATTAGGTTCCTTGGAATACGTGTTAATGAGGATTTACTGCATTAAAATTACTTAAAGTACCCATATTTGAGTGTACATTACTGAGTTAATAAACGACTTACCGGGTTTGCCGGCGTGTAAGACGTACTTTCTTCCTTCAGTAACTCGTCAAAAAACAGGATGCGTCCTATACAACAGATGGGAATTTTTGTAACTGTTTGAATGTTTAGTATATAGCATTATAAAAATCAAACTTTTGTACACTGAAAAACAGGAATTTGTATTTCTACAAAATCGATTATTACAGTAGCTAAAAGTATGGCAAGAAGAAAGAATACTGAAAATTTTGTTGGGTCAACGTCATGATGTAGAAGATTTATAAGAAAGACACGGTCTTTCCATCCGTACTAGAAAATATCATAAAGACTCCCGGCGGATTATGAAGAAAAGGTCATTGCTTTTCACAGGTCACAATTCCCAGTCCTTCCATAAAATAAAATTAAAGTATAAAATTTGACATTAAAGAATGAAATCGTTATTGAAAATTGGAATGCGTCATATGCCGCGGAAAGTATGATATATAATTTTATTATTAAAAAGTCATCGAATATTCGAGACTTATGTTTGTTGGAACAATATTGTTTAGAGAGAATTCTTGTAAAAAAATCATTTTTTATAAATTAAATCAATTCAATTGGATTGAAGTAAACTAATACATAATATGGTAAAAACAAGAGAATTTTGTAGAATTTGTTTGCTTTATTTGTGTATCTGGGTATTCACGAAATCGGAGTTCGTCCCGGGCACTCCAAGTGAAACTCCTTCCTTCGTCACTGTCGTCGTTCCCGCCTAGCCCCTTTTAGCAAATCATCGATGCTCCAATTCATCACCAAAAGGTTTTCGATGTCGATGAAAACATCAAGATAAACATCGATATTTGAAATATCAATTTTGATATTTGAAATATCGAATTTTGACGAAACATTTCGAAGATAAAATTCCTGATACTAATATGATATATACCACGTCAGTATTAGTTTAAAGCATATTCTTACTTAAATTTGAGTACCATCATCATTTTTAATCAATTTTCTATGTAGTCAAGGTTCAAAATACAGTTTAACGATATTCCCACGTAAAAAAATATTAAAAAAGTAATAATACTGGAGAAAGGTTGCGTACCTTCGGGGAATGTTCTTCAAAACTGTGACAGTTGTCAATGGCTTTTGATTGGGAGCAATCCACGAAAAAAGTAGATACTGGAAATATTTTTACATTATTCTTTTTTTAACGTCAATGATTCTACACAAATCTGAAAAGAAAAACAGAAAACAAAACATCGATGTTATAATATCGATGTTTCTGCTCGAAAATCTCAATGTCTGAAAAACACGCCTGTTTTCTTACCATCCCTACGCGTTGCATCCCCCGCGCGCCCTTTCCTCCGTTGCGCCACCCAGCGCGCGCAACCCGATCGCGCGGCGCGCAGGCACCCGGCCAAGCGCCTTTGTGCCGCGGGCGCGCCGGCGGTTTGTACACATAATTTAAGCGCCATTAGAACTATCGCCCTGAAAGGCCCGGCGCGCTTGAAAGGCTTCGCTGGGCCGCGAGCGCGGGGAGGGAGAGTGGAGACGGGGCGGAGCGAGGATGCTGCGCGGGCGAGGCGGAAGGGCGAGAGCGGCGATGGCGACGGAGACGACGGTGGAGGCGCTGCTGCAGGCGTTGAAGAATGACGAAGGGAATGCAAATTCGTTATACAATGGACGAGGAGAACGTAGCGAAGGGAAGAATCGGGTGGTTGTTTGCTCTGAGGCAACAAAAAGACTGACGTAGGGGAGAGTCAGACGTTTGAAGAAGAGGCACTCGAAATGGCGGAAATGGAAAGTTTGGAGCAAGGTATAGAGACGGATGAAAAACATGTAAGGGAAGGCGTGGGGGCGTAGGAAGTGTGTGGAAGCAGAGAGATAAAAGTAGATACAGGAGGCCGTAGGGAAATTTGGGAAATAAGAAACGTAAAAAAGATCATGTGAGACACTTGATCGTGGGAATGATTCTATAAGTCGGAAACGTTGGGAGTCCGCAGACGGCCGGTGAAGGGAGATAGTGATGGGTGTGGGCAGCGGTGGGCGGGGTTCGTGTGGAATCGTGCGGAGGGAGGGTGACAATCAGCGGGAGGCGGCAGCGGCGGCGGCGGGGCAGCCGCGGCAATTTGCAGCAAATGGGGCGGGAGAGCGGGCGCGGCCACAAAGCGCGGGCTGCCGGGGGCTTTGTGCCGCGCGTATCAGGTTCCGGCCCCGGCGAGGGCGCCATTGTGCCCCAAGCCGATTGCCGCTGCCGGAACCCGACTCCGCGCCCGCTCCCGCCCCGCGTAGCGCACTCCCTGTCTGCCTTGCGCTGTCCCGTACCTCTCCGTTCCGCGGCGCCTCGCTGTGCCCGTGCTTGCCCTTCCCTCCCCCTCACCGCTCCTACCCTTCCGCCCCCTCTCCCTCTCGCGGCGCCGGCCACGTCCGGTTCCGTCTCCCACCACTCCGCGTCCCGTCGTCTCCTTCCGTCCAATCCCATCCCATTCCATTCCGTCTCATCCCATTCCAACCCATCCCTATTCCGTTCAGTCAGTCCTGACACGCCCCTCCCCAGCGTTCCCTCGCCCTCCAGCCCCGTCTGCTTCCGTCTTCCGCCATGCCCCGTTTTGTCCCGTCGTCTCTTTCCGTCCAATCCCTTTCCATTCCATTCAGTCCAGTTCAGTTCAATCCCATCGTGCCCCGTTCCATCTCATCTCTCTCTTCCCGCACCATCGTACCGCCACTATTCCCCCCCCCCACTATCCCACCTCCTGTTCGCCAGCACTGTTTGCATCCCATCCGTCGCCCCACCCTTCCCCATCCCATCCCTGCTCCACCTTCTGCCTCTCATCGTCCGTCCCACCTTCCCTTGCCCGAAGCGCCTCCCACCGCGTCCCACCCTTGGCGCGTCGCTCATTGTCCGCCGCTGGATGCGCTGCAGCAGCTGGCGCCGCTCGTTGACTGCGCTCCTCAGCTGGCAACGGAGCGACCCGCGAGTAGCTGCTCGAAAGAGAATCCGTTACTCGCCAAGTGTAATATGAAGAAGCAGATTTTACGCGTGATCACGTTGAGCCTCCAATTCAAACGAGGGGAGGCGGGGAAAAGTTGGTAACTTACTCTATGCCTCTGAGAAAATAAAATATTTATTTTTGTCACAGACGGAACCTATTTGTGTTGGTTATTAACTTGATAATCTAGGTCTCTAAGTGGCAATATAGAAAGCTATCAGTATCTTCTCAATTCTCGTCAATCTTACTAAAACTGTTGAGCATGTGAGAAACTAGCTAAGTAGTATTTGTATTGTATATAGCTGATGTTTATGTGGGTTGGTATTTTGTACTTTCGTTAATACTGAAATAAGTTGCAAATATAAAATGCATTCTTTATATTAAATAAATTTACTGTGTAACAATCATTACATACTATTTTGTGCAATTTGGACTTTGTGAGAGATTTCAGATCGTCAGATATTCCTACAAAATAAATATTTCCATTACATTTTTCTATGACAAAGATACATCCAAAATAGAGTATTGTAACCTATTTTTTCTGGAATAATTACTTTATTTGAAAGAGCGGCATAATGACTACTTGATGGTATTACCATGTTTCCAGACATCTGAACATGTTAAATCGCTGTGTATAACGGCATGCTCACGACATCGCTGACATTATTACGAGCAGGGTGAAAAGTCTTGAATATTTCTGGTCATTTACGTTTAAGAAAAATCAAACGTCTCGCTTCCTTTTATTTTACGGCGCTCTCTGCCAGTATATTCCTTTTATTTACGATTGTTCTGAGAGTTTCCTACGTTCCCCACTTCTCAAATGAAATGCAGGACATATGCGCGCTGTCTTGTCAAGGAACTTTGTTGGAGCAGAACGGACTAAATGCGGGAGACGTCACGAGACACCAGACTTAACGAAGGACCTGCCCTCTCCTTTATTGAGGTCGTGCTCGGAGGCCGACTTCGAACAAGGCGGTCGGGCCCAAATTTGAAACCTTGCTGGCGCACTATTTCTTTCACTCTCGCAGCGCCTTTCCAGGCAAACTTTTCCAAGAAGGACCGCGTTGCTCCAAACCTTGGGCAATCGATACGCAGTCTGATTTAAGGGCTTTAGCTTGGGCAACAAACTTGGCGCGTAATGGGCTTTGCATCCCATATTTATGAAGCTAGTCTAATAAGGAAGGAAGTTGCTACTTATGGGCTCAACAGGCCTCAGGAGCCAAGACTTGGCTCCGTACTCCGTGTGACGCAGAGATGAACAGAGATGTTTCGGCTGAAAATTTCTCACGCACTCTCCCGTTAAGAATGATGTATTGCTCTTCGATATTTACGTCCGTGGAATAATTTAAGAGACGTCTAGGTGGATTGACTGCCAAACCAAGTTCCTCACACTCCCACGGTCTCCACTTCAAATTCATGAGGTATCCCGGTATACACTATGACAAAAGGGTTACTTCAAATTCCTCCGTCAAAGTTTAAGGTGTCACATTCCAAAAGAAATGTATTTTCATGAATATAAACGTTCAACAAGATGTGCATAATCTAAAAGTTTTAAGAATATTTCTAATATGTGTAAATAATATATATTATTTCGCTCTGAAAGAGAGAGTTATTTTACTCCCTCCCCCGCTCCGACTAAGACATTTTTTGCCATTTATCTTTATGTAAAAGCGATAAGAAGGATTTTTTGTTTAAAAATGCATTGATAACATTTAATAATATATTCTCATATTAGTTAAAATAGCAGGTATATTAAAAAATATAGATAATAACAGGGCAAAGAAAAACGGAATAAAATAAGAGAAAAGAATGTAAAATAAAGACCAGAAAATAAATATAATACAAGAGAAAGAGAGAAATGCTAAGTCAGGTTTTGCAAATACGGAGATCGAACATGAAGAGGTCATACGCGAGTAGATACCGGTACATAATATTACATTGAAAGTTTTTCATGCACTGCACGTTTGCTGATTTCTCTGACTCATAAAATGTGTCAGAAAGAAGAGTTAATTTTCCAGGAATCATTCTTTTAATTCCTCTCCAGTCCATTTCCTTCTTTGAGCTTCTTCTTCTCCTTCGTCCCTCGTTCCTTGCTACAAGAACACTCAGCCGACCGGGGTTAATGGACCCTCAATCTGCATCGGGAGCGTGGAGGGGGAGGGCGTGCGAGGGTCGCGTGGCGCAGCGGCCAAGGCGTCACGCGTTGTTTGCGCGCCTTCGCTTCGCCCGCAACGCGATAATGATTAATTACCACGGTAACCTGGAGGCGGCGGAGGTGGAGGTGGAGGTGGAGATGGAGGCGGAGATGGAGGCGGAGATGGAGGCGGAGATGGAGGCGGAGATGGAGGCGGAGATGGAGGCGGAGATGGAGGCGGAGATGGAGGCGGAGATGGAGGCGGAGATGGAGGCGGAGATGGAGGCGGAGGCGGAGGCGGAGGCGGAGGCGGAGGCGGAGGCGGAGGCGGAGGCGGAGGGAGTGGTAGAAAGATATGAAAGAGGTGGAGGCGGAGGCGGAGGCGGAGGCGGAGGTGGAGGCGGAGATGGAGGCGGAGATGGAGGCGGAGATGGAGGCGGAGATGGAGGCGGAGATGGAGGCGGAGATGGAGGCGGAGGCGGAGGCGGAGGCGGAGGCGGAGGCGGAGGCGGAGGGAGTGGTAGAAAGATATGAAAGAGGTGGAGGCGGAGGCAGCGGTGGGGGAGGAGGAGGAAGAGGAGGCGGAGTAGGGGGCGGAGTATGGGGTGGAGTGGGGGTGTGTAGGAGGAGGTGTAGGGGGCGTCGGAGTAGGCGGTGGGCGTGAAAATGGAGCGTGTCTCCGGCGGCGTCTTAAGAGGCCGAGCAAGAAGAAAAAGGAGGAGGACGAGGAGAACATCGGGAGAGGAAATCAATAAAGGAAAGAGACAGGGAAGTCGTTCGGAAGGGGAATAGCGAGGGAAGGAAATATAATGAAGATGAATATCCTGAAGATAGAATGGCTGCAGAAATACGAGGAGGAAACCGTAAACATAACCGTCGGTTCGAAAAGAAATAAACTACATAGTAAAATGGTAGAATTCGAAACGAATGCTTCATACATGGAAAAGAGTGGTGGGTAAATAGGTAATGAGGGAGTGGCAGAAAGATATGAAAGATTTTCAATCTTTATATATGTAAGAAGTTTAAAATATATGATAATATGAAAGACGTTAAAAATACAGTTAATTGTCTGAGTATAAGGTAATATGTAAGGTAACGTGTAAAGTAAGAATAACACGATGAAAGGAAGCCACTGATCGAAGAAAGGGATAATGCCTCGAGAGGTATGCAATAAATAAAATTCTAAAATATATGAACTAAACTAAGGCAGAGAATAAATACCGAGCGGATGAATACAATATTGAACCTTATTTATGAGAAGCAGGTTCGTTCGCAATCCAGCCGGGAGTCCGCGATCGCAACGGAGAGATAAGGCCGCGAACGCCTTCCAAGGCAGCGCATCGAGGCCGCGTGTGCGTCCCCTCTTGCCGTCCACGTGGCGTTGGCCCCGGCGGGGGCGGGGCCGGGCGCGGGGCGGGGGCGGGGCAGCGTAAGTGCCCGGGCGCGGAGAGGGCACCGCGGCCCAACGCTCATTTGTCATGCGCGCGGCCGAGCCGTTTCGTCACGCGGCCCGCGGGACCCTGCTCGCGCCCGCTCCTGCCCTGCCGCTCCCACCTGCTTCGCACCGCACCGCACCGTCACACCCCGCAGTACACGACCCCGCATTCCCCACATGGCTCCTCACCGCCTCGCACCTCCTCGTGCTGCTTTCACAGGTCCGCCGCACCCCGCCCCAGCGCCCTGCGTGGTCAGGGCGGAGTTACAGCAGTAGTTAAGAAGTAGAGTTTGGGCTGTCTCCTTGGAGACATGGAACTGGCAGTGGATGAGTGATCGGCGAATTTTTTTTACCCTTCCATGTACTTATAATGGGAGTGTCTGTCTATGAGTTTGAAAATAGTAAATGCCTATTTTATAATCTCATATGCTCACTTAGATAATATAAAAACCAGTTCTAGTGTTTTTACGGTATTTGTCCGGGACTTAATCCCCAGAAACGATAAACTGATTTCGACGCAATTTAATGTTTTGTGAGACATGACTTGTGTTCCTTTTTCAAACCATTATTCTGTACATAAAAGAAGTTTCTTTTATACCAATGTACCCTTTTAATCCGATATTAATGAAGTTTAGTACACATGCTTTTCAAAGTCCTGTATAATATTTTGTATCTTGTAAATTGTTGTCTATATATTATTTTGTAAAGAATACTATCTCCCAATACCCCATCCTACTACCCCATCCCTACTACCAAAACCTAATCTACTACTCCTTAGAGGAATATTTAAATGTGCACTCTTCCGTTTTCTGAAATATCCCGGAAACAGTGAGTAGTTTCACGAGAGTGGATTAAACGTTTCTGAAAGCACATAAAATTTCAAGCCAAATGCATTTTGATCCATTCCAAGAGCGACACGAGACAAAGTAATTGAATGTCAAAATTGGTTCTGGAAGTTTGCCGGGAGTTTGCAACAGAGCTTCATTCAGTGTTTAAAGCTGCGCCTAGCAACGGTGATGGTAAGGGCGGTCGTAGAAAACACGGCAGGGCGAGGAGGGACAGGGCGGTCTAGATGAGGCAGGGTGAAGTGGGGCGTGACAGGGTTAGGAGAGGGAAAAAGAGAGTGAGGGAGAGAGAAGGATGGGGAGGGAGGGAGAGTAGAGTTGGACAGATGGGACGGTGGAGGATGAAAGCCGAGCTGCGGAAGGACAGCAGGTGTCAGCAGGACAGGCCACGGTGGGTGAACATCACACAGAAAATCCAATCCTTTTCTTGTCTAATAGATGAATAACTATATATATATATATATATATATATATATATATATATATATATATATATATAAGGGAATGTACGTATGTGTGTCGCACATAGTCGCAAAATCTCCTCCACCTATTTCGCTGAAATATTCACACATTGTTCTTATTAGTAATAGGAGTGTTTAAATAGTGGTTTGAATTAAATTGGACATGTAATGGCGTTGTTGATTATGATTTATTCTTTTACGACCCAAGTGCCTCTAAACTCTACACAACCCGCAGCACAGTCAAGAATTAAGCGCGTCTTCACTGTATTTTGCCCCTGCTATTGTGAAATATCGGCCAGTATTATTACTTGAATCTCGGAAAAATAAATCAAATTTCTCTAAGGTAGTCATATATTGCTATAGCAAACGTATGTCCAAATTGTAGGGAGAATGTTTTAACAATAGGATACATGACAACCATGTCCAATCCAGAACATGGAGCAAACCCATACTTACAAGAAAGTCTTTCATCTATTAGAATTTTTGCATAGCGACCCGTAAAACGTGGCCAACAATAACGTGACCAGAAGTGTATGACTGATCTGTAATGCACTGCAACGAGAAAGCATTGCCGGGTTCACTAGTGGCAAATGCCCTGACAAGGGAAGACATTGTACTTCAGCTGGTATTATACATTTTCTGGTTCCATGTATGGTCCACTTCCTTTAAACTATTTAAATTCGCGTTTTCCTCAATCGGGATTATATTAAATGTTCAATTTTACTCGATGTTTGAAAAAGAGTTCGGGAATAAGGTTGAAGTCCGTGTGGTCCTCAAAATAATAATCAAACTAAATATCTTTTTCAATATCAGTTTTTGAAAGGATCACACTTTGCAGTTTCTGTTGATTTTCGTGTCTGACGTCTCGTCTTGAATCCATCCGTTCCTCCATTCTGTACCTGGTTTTATGAAGTAAAGCGTACGGAACGAAGGATCATAAGCTTGGAGGCTGGCGAAGAAGCCCTCGCCGCCTGGTGATTTTATCGACCTGAGCAGCAAGCTCTGCCGCGGGTCAGCGGGCGCCTCGCGTGCAAAGGCTATCGCCATTTCGTAACGAAAGTAGGAGGAGGAACAGCTGGCTGCTCGCGAGAATGCTGCCGGATTTCGTTCCGTAGACGCTCGGAGCCCCTTATGAAACGCGATTAACGTTTGGTGACGTAATTATATCCTATCTGCTTGTTTGGAAACAAAATAATCCCATTTCACTTCTTTATAGTCCGGAGAGATACTACAGGCCGTGGCGGTTTTTAATTGAAAAGCTTGCATATTTAATTTCTGTTTATATCTGACTATCTGATCATTGTTTAAAATATTATATTTATTTGTTTTGACATTTAAGCCTGAAGATGGAAATAATTAGTTTCCGAAACGTTGCTGTTATGAATGTAATACATTGATTTAAAATAGTTATCCCGAAAAAATGTTTTCTGTCTTTGAAATAAAGAATCAAAACAGTCTGACAAATTGAAAAAGAAAATAATCAAGCTTTCGGAATATTTATGGAATTCACAGGAATGAAAATTCATATTTTATAATTTCTAAATACTCAACACTTTCCGACAAAATAGAGTAAAACAGTTTGTAGATCAGAACAATATGGAATTTATAGAGATGTAGACTTCTTAATGTGGCTGTAAAAATATTGTCAAGTGAAAATAAATTTTCGTGCTCATTATTTTCAAACTCAGTATGTCACAGTGAGTCCAAGTTTGGTTGTCTTAGCCATCTGTATAATATTACGTAGATTACGAAGTGTCGAGAAAAGAAGAATCACACAGGTTGTACGTCATGCGTTGCGTCTAGAAAGTCCGGGAGGGGGCAGGGTGGAAATGCTGCATGTTCTTACATTAGAATAGGCTGGAATTCTTTGACCCTTTTGAGTGCAGAGATGACAAAGAGAAGAAAGAACGAGAGAAATGAGGACAGAGGAATTACAAGCAGGAAGACGGACAGCGGCAGCAGCTGCCAAGTAGACCTCCGTGAGAGAGAAAAATGAAAATAAAATGACGATCAGTGGCTCGGCCGCCTTGAAATACCTGCAGTGACCAGCGTACCTTGACGCTTCTACGCCGGCGTCCGAAGCGAATGATCCAGCATGCCAGGGGGCGGGGCCCGTCATTCTCCGCAAGGATGAGCCAGCACTTCACTCCTCCGTCACGACGCCCGCCGATCACACCGCTCGCCCGCTCACACTCCCCCGCTGCCAGCGCCCCACGCGGCCACGGAGCTACTTAAAACTGCGTTAGCCATTAGCGTTTTCTGCAGACCCTCGCACACGATTTATGGCGACACACTTTAAATGAGACATTAAACAAGACAAATTAGTTGAGAGGGGAGTTACTGTGTTCATCGAAAGCATGTTGCGTTGCATGCATGTTCCTGTTCTTCCTGCGCCATGGCAGAATCAGGATTTGTTTTTTTATGGTCGGATCGAATTCCGATTTCCAGTTGGGGGTAATCCATTGGATCAAAAACATTTCTCTCTTTGGACGTACAATTACTTCAATTCGGAAGTGGACTAATCAGCGAAATCAGCTTAACCGTTCATTGGAGAGCTGATGTAATCTCTTTTGACCGGAGGTGTCAGCTTACAGAGGATTGCGAAAGGATGAAAGTGCCCGCCAGCTCGTAGAGTGCGAACCCTACAGTGTTCGACGGTCACATAATTCACCTGGGCGATTGTGCGATATGCCATTCGGACATTTACAAACAGTTATGCGAAGCAGTACTGAAACGAACAGACGGACACATCTCGCATATAGATTATCTTCAGACGGTTTTCGTGACTTGAAATGTATGGGAGATCTGATAAGAGACGGTATATTCGAAAGGAAGAACAAACAAACATTTCTTGAAAGATATAGCAGTTATTCTCCGCATGCAAAACATTAGTCTGCGTGCAGAATATATCGTACAATCTCTTTGTTTAATGAAGATATTTCTCCATGTTCACAAGTTAAGAATGCTGTATGACAAGTTTGCGATCATAGTTTGATATTTAAATTTAAATGCTTACTCACACACGCACAAAATAAATGTTTATTTTAAAATAGTATGTTTTTCGAACGCAAATAAACACAAATGACAAGAACGAATTTATCTGTGATAACATTCACACAATCATTCAAAGATGAGAGTCAAGAAAGATTATTTTTATTTATTCCTTCCGTATATTTTTTATCTCGGTAAATAAACGTTTTGTTCGTTTGTAAATATTTTCCGGATGTGAAATAATGGAAATGTATCCTTTCTTTGAGGAAGGGGAAAGGGAGTGAGAACAGAGTGAAATATTTTAACGCCAGAGAATAAAATCAATTGATTCAGGTTAAAACCAAAGTGATTAACATTAGAATATTTTTGCCATTCTATTGCAGAAAAGTGCAAACACTAAAATCGTGGTTGCCAATACAGCGCAATTACTTAGGATATCGAAGGTTATTACGAAACTAATTCATTGACAACGGTTTTTCGACACAAAAACGTTTTACAATTAAATAAGGTCTACAATCCTTGAGGAGAGCCCTGTTTCCTTTCTCTTCTTACCGTCACGCTCGAATCGAGAGAAAGTGGTAGCGAGGGCGCGAAGAAGCAGATTCAGCGTGCCACCGGCGGCGTCTGCGGCGGCGGGGCGTCGCCGAGAACAAAGTAGCAGCTATTGGGGGCACGCAACGCCTCCTCAAGGTGTTTGCAAAGCAGACGCCGGCAGGGCGTCACGCATTTCACGGCCGGCTGCAGCGCCGCGACGCGGCGGCGGCGGCGCAGCGCTGTGATGTCGCACGCGCCGCCGACGCGCCCGCGTCACCTGCACGCACCGCCTCAAAGGCTGTCTCCTCCTCAAAGTCCTGAAGCACGGCCTTCTGACGGCGCTGCACAGCTCCAAACGCCACCGCCTCCACGCCGCCGGGGCAAGGCGGGGAGTGTCTTCGCTTGCTTCTCGTTACGGACGGGTCCACGTGTCTGGATGGCTTCCAAAAGTAAAAAGGAAATATTTGTTGGGTGTTCTTGGCACGGGTAGTTTGAACTTGAAACGTTATTTGTCTCGTAGTGTCGGAGAAGGCAGCAAACTGGTAGGAAAATAATTGTCCTATTCATAGGTCATTTCCTTATTTTCCTCCGTGTAGTGTCAGTTTTAGAATGGGCAGTCGGCAAAAATGCCTATATTCCTGCCCTGAAATTATGTTAGCAATTTTCTTATTTTTAATTGCATATTACTTCAAAATTAAATCTAATATTTTTTATTTCTTGTTACTTCAAAATTAAATCTAAGATTTTGGTTAATTGTATAATTTGATGTAATTGTTGTTTTTTTTAATTTGCAAAGCATTAGATTCATGTATTATCGCCAGTACATAAGTATTCTCTCACTAGGAAACTATTCAATAATGCAATTCCATCGCCCAGATACATCAACAGTAAGAGTTAATGCACTATGCATAATCCCACTTCCTTTCCTTTAGAGAAACACATATTGCTGTGATAGCTGAGCAATAAGTAGGACACATTTTCTATCTCGATGCTCACGGGCTATTTATATTCGTGGGTGCGTGCTACTTGCTGAAAGGTAACTACGTTGAGTAATTCCAGACATAGAATGAAGGTAGTCGATGGAGTGTTGGATCTGGTACATTCTTGGAATATTAACTCTAAAGCAACAGTGGATGGAAAAATGTTCAATTCAAGTATTCCTGACTCATTCAGTTTGTACATTTCTTTAAAATGAAAGTAATTCATTATTTTCCCAAGTTTTTAAATTTAAATTTAAATTTAAAAAGCACACATTAAAATGTTTTTTAAATATCACATGAAAGATCATTGGTAGATCAGTTGAGAAAGAGCTTGACAACATCTATTCAATCTTAGAATGGATTACAGACTTTCCATTGAGTATTCATATCTAATTAATAACTGATTATCAACATTGACCTCGAAATCATTTGTTGAATAAGTTTTAATGTGTTTACTGTGCATTTTTATCTTTCATTGTACACACTCGTACATAATTTGCAGATCATAACATAATGTTCAATTGTGCCAATGAATCCATCTCCATCTGATGCCAAAGTCAACTCTAAAGGCTTTTGTATCTGCATTTTGTTCACATTTGCTCCGCTCCATATATTCATGACACTTCAAACATGTACAGACAAAATATAAAGAGGGTGTCAATAACACGGGATTTTTCATATATTGTGAGATTCCGTCGTAATATTATTTTCAAACAAATTGCGTTTAACCGGGATTCCCATATAAATCAGTCATAATGATTTTCCCATTAGTGAAAATACTATAATAAAGAGACAATATTAAAAAATCGTCATTGTGAAGCACTAAAACAAAATGTACATTCTCTCTTACTGTGAAGGGGTACGCCTTCGTTAGGGATGTTGCTGGGTACGAAGCGACTTTATTCTGACCTTGAAGAAGCAAGGGAGCTCGTCCTTTCGTTCGTGAGATGCGACGAGATTCGAAAGCCTTCAGAGCCCTAGGCCTCGCAGCAGCCGATCTCCCGGCCCCGCCCCCTCTCTCAGCGGCACCGATCCGCCCGCTCAACCTCGACTCGAGTAACGCTGCCCGTCGTTATCTGTCCATCGGACGCTGCGCTTGAAGTCACCGACACGTTCTTATCGCACATCCGACCGCGGGCGTTTTTCTAGCAGCCTTCCACGTAATTCATTACGGTATCACGTGCCAAGGGGCAGTTCCCCCCTCCCGCCCCCACCTCTCTGCCCTTCTCCGGCGCTGCATCAGCTCCGAGATTAAATGGAGCGTAAAACACACCGACCATCTGTCAAAATAGTCGACGGAGTTCCAGAGGACTCTCGCCTTTTTCTCGCTTTGCCAGACCGTTCTTGCTGCCAACTCGTCAATTTGACATCACCGTTTCCAAGTTACTTCATGAGTTTTCTTTACCACGTCGCATCTTCAATTTTTGGAAGTTTTCAGTTACATAATGCGACACATTTTGGTGAACAAATTTTATTAATTTAAACTATTGATCATACATTAATCTCCCACATCGGGCCTCGACATTCTATTTGTTTTACATGTTTTGAAGTTGCTAATAGAATTGGAATCTCCCGTAGAGTTGTCAAAGAATGGCGAACTTTCGAGTTAGCCGGGGTAGACGCACGTCTCGCGAGAAAATATCAAAGGAACAAATTTGAACGGTTATGAAGTAATAGTGGAGTGAGTGTCAGGGAAATACATAACCTCCAGACAGCCGTCGCAATCTCCTTCTTCCACAAGAGAAAACGGATTTGAATTCGCACCACTGACCCCGAAGGCAGGGCTCTAGTTAGTTGAGAGCTAATAGGACGTGAGTTGAAAGTAATTTTACGCTAACGTAATATTGAAAAATAATTGAAAATTACAACGTGAATAAGCATTGTAGTAAAAAAAATGTGCTGCAATGCTTATTCATTAAAAATTATGTGCCATTGTATAATTGTCAATCATTGCAGATTCCAGAACTCTCGGTTCAAAGACGTACAAGAAATGTTTTAAACGAAAAAACCTGTTAAGTTTTTAAAAATCTGTTTTCGGAACAGTGTTCTGTCTGGGAAGTGTTTTGTTAGTGAATGCAAACGTAAGGTAAATGCCCTGCAATTTTTTCCCTTCACTTATTTCCACGAACCCGACCAACACTACACCATTCATCCCGAGAGACGTGAATGGACCAAGCAAGCTGTATCGTGTTTCTGGGGACCCTAACGACGTCCTATTCCAACTCCCGGCAGCGGAAGCCTCTCTCGTCGAGTAGCTTCGGGGTCGTAAAATCCCACATACGTCTTCCACCGTACAACCGGTGCCTCGGCGCCGAGCGAGCAGCGTGCTTGGATTCGAAAGTGTGAACGCGCCCTTCCGACGGGACATAACTTAGTACTCCTCTGAACGTGGTCAGGTTACGATTTATGGACGTTCGATTGATCGATACGCTCTTCTCCCGGCGGTGGAAGGACCACTTACGCGGAATTACGACGAACGTGACAATATAATGGGAGCGGATGACACATGAAGAAAGGAAGAGCGTGACATAAAATGTCTGATGGAAGTTGTCGCATTGAACTGTAAGAAATGAAGTGCTACGTTGTATAATAAAGTAAATTCGAAGTGTGGCACATAAGAACTGATTATAGTTGAACGTCTATCTTCATGGTTGATTAATGTTCCTGCCAATATTAATCAATTTGTACGAAAATATTTCTGTTTAAATGAAATATTAAAGAGTGTGACTTACTTTTGTTTTAGTTTCTGCGCGAGCTTTTTGTCAAAACTATTTGTAGAGAAAAAATAAATATTCACTTTTAACTTTGAGGCACTCGATGTAGCAAGGAGAATATAACTTTCAGGGGTAGTACTTGAAAATCGCCCGAAAACTCAAACTCCCTTAGTTCATCATTTCTAGAAGCGTTAACTGAGGTAACTAGATACTTGGACAAAATTAATATTTTTTTAAAAATCAAAACCAAACCAGTCTCTTTCGGTATCTCTTAAAGCTATCCATTTAATAAAAAAGTAGAGATTTCGTTTTGAGCTCTCAATGAAACGGTTTCAATGGTTACGGTTTCGCTCTTCCAAAAGAACAGTTTTTAACGTTTCCGGTTTCGGTCTTCCAGTGGAACCATTTTTAACGAATCCAGTTTTGGATTCTCAATGGAACCTATTTAAGGTTTTCGTTTTCTGTCTCTCAATGGAACCACTTATAACTGTTCCGGATTCAGCATCTCAACAGAACAGTTTGAACGATTCCGGATTCAGTATCTCAACAGAAGAGTTTGAACGATTCCGAATACAGTATCTTAACAGAACAGTTTGAACGGTTCCGGATTCAGTATCTCAACAGAACACTTTGAACGGTTCCGGATCCAATATCTCAACAGAACACTTTGAACGGTTTCGGATTCAGTATCTCCACAGGACACTTTGAACGATTCCGGATTCAGCATCTCAACAGAAAAGTTTGAACGGTTCCGGTTTCGGTATGATGCCTTGCACTAAACTCGTCCTCCCGCAAGCCAGCTCTCGTGGTGGCGGGTGGCGGCGGCGCGTGGCCGCCCGTGCGCGCGTGGCGGCCGGAGTTATCGACGCCGAGGTGGCGCGGCGTGTGTGAGGGAGGCAGCGCCGCGGGACGCCGCCGCGCCACACCCGACGATTGATTTCTTAAAGCCCTCGCCCCGCGCGCCACCCGCCGCGCCCACCGCAAGCAGGGGGGCGACCATCTCCGTGGAAGGAGGAGAATTCTTGTGGCCGGCTGCTCTGATCGGTAGTTTTCCGTGGTTTCTTTGATCAACACCAGACAAATGCTGCAACAGTATCCTAACGAACCGCCCACGGACCGCGCGCGATCCTTCCTCTTTCCTTTCTTGTCCTATTCTCAATCCTTACACGCACTTACACTAACATGCACTGCACTACCATACACGCCGGGAGAACGGTCGGGAACTTGACTAGGAAAACTTGGAAAACTCCGCTAGCCGACGGTAGGTCGGCGCCGGATCTCGCCATATAGCGACGGAAGATCACCGCCACCTCTTGATGAAAAACTTACACTACACTTACGGGAATAATGTCCGTAGTAGTTGATGCGCCCGGAATCACAATCAATCACTTTATTTAATCGTCGATGGAAGGAGGCGGTGTATTTGGAGGAAGAAAGTGTGAATGAGGAGGTGGTATGAGGGTCGATGGAGGTTGTTGGATTGAACGAATGGGGGAAGAATTAACTTCTGTATTTCGTTCAGAAACGCTAAGAAATAAATCTGCCGTGGGTTCGAACATAGGGCTTCATTAATTTTGAATCTCTCTGGAACGAACTGAGCCGACCTGGATGGCTGAGATTGCGAAGAGTGCGTACTAACTCGGTGCTTTACATTGAAGGGTCGCGGCAATGAATGACACCCTAAAAATGTTATTTTCCAAGTAACAATGTAAAATAAAAATGATACTTGTTTTTCATGTATGTATCTATGTATGACTCCGGGTATGAGGAGTCCGCAAATGCGTTAATAACTACTAGTTGGTTGAAGATGACCCCTATTGGGTCATAGAGTGTAATCGGTTGAAAATACCACACCAAAAAATTGGCGGTGAAAGTTATAAATGCAAATTTAAAAAATTATAAAATGTTTTTGTCTAGATATTCTATTCTCTTTTTATGCTGTTACATTCTTCTGCCTTTTTTCGTTACTCCCTTTCATCAAGAGCATGGCAATAATTTAATAATAATAATAATAATAGTTATTATTATTATTATTATTATTATTATTATTTTGTCCGGAATTTCGAATTGGCCGTCGAGGACTACGCGTACATACACCTGTACTTACTTAGGCTCAGTTACATTTATCCCGTGGCAAGTTGGGGGGATCAGCAGTATGCTTTTTGGGAGGATCAGCATTATGCTGAATCCAATTTTTATCCCCCAGGGTTGCGAATCCAGGGTGACGGGATATGGAATAATGATAATAATGAAGGATGAATGACAAACACATATACACAAACACGCCCTTGCCCGAAGCGGGTCTCTAATCTGCGATCCTTCCGTTCGAGATCGCCACGGCACTACTGCCTTAGCAATTTAGGCTATCCGGATCGGCTTAATTATAATAATAATAATAATAATAATAATAATAATAATAATAATAATAATAATTAATAATATCATTATCATGATGATGATCATCATCATCATGATCATCAAGGAGCAGAGCACGATGGAGTTGGTAGGAGTAGGAGCGGTTGTTGGCTGTGTTGCTGACCGTAGCCATGGCAATGGGGAGGGGGAGGTGGAGAAGGCATGAGCGCTCGCCAGCAACAAGGGGAGCCTGTGCGTAGGGGAGGCGAGCAACGAGGGCACGCGCTCCGAATTAGCTGCCAGATTCCTATCTCGCCACTCACATTGTACTGCACGGCCGACTTAGCATTCGGCGTAGCACGGCCTCTGAACCGTTGCTATTTACAACCCCGGAAGAAGGATACGAAACTCTTTTGTACTACGTTCTAGTTTTGTTATGACATTGTGATATGGGCTGTTTCTGAAATACTTCGTAATTTTTTTTCTACGCGATTAGAGTAATGGAAAGGAAGTATAGAGGAAGGAAGTAGAAGCAAGTGGAGTGGGAGTGGAGAAGGAAGGCGTTTTCCGGTTTTGCACTCCCACCCATAAATGTACAATTTATCCTCGAATTCCAATATTTGAATTTTACATTTATGTTTCTTCATTCAGCTGGCTAGAGAACGTGCAGACTTTACGACCTTAACTTCACCAGTAATAAAGACAATTTTATTATTATTATTATTATTATTATTATTATTATTATTATTATTATTATTATTAATGCATAACATATCTTTGACAAAAAAGAGTAAGGGGAAGTAAGTTCATGTCAGCAATATTTTCGTTCTTTCCACACTGCTACAACCTGATTATCATGAATATTTTGGAGTCGTTCCATAGGCAAATGAAATTTGACGTTTCATTACTTACAGATTCTGTTGATTAGATAAATCATTACAACATTTGGAGAATACGCGATGCGTCACACTTGGAAGCAAAAATGTGGTCCACAATTTTGATGCATTACCTCTCCACACCCATCAGGAACACATCCCCGCGAGCAGTGTGTGCGGCAGCTCCGACCGAGCCGTCATCGCCCATGTAGGCATCGGGCGAGGCGCGAGGGCGGCTGACGTTTGGGCGGCGCTGGGCGAGCGGACGTGACCGCCCTGCGGGGCGCTCGGGCGGCGCGGGCGGCGCACAGTGGGCCCAAGAGGCGCCGATAGAAACAAAACAAAACAAAACAAAACAAAACAAGGAGTAAAATCTGCTATTGCCGCCAAGGAGTTACTTTTTGAAAACAAAAAATAGTTATGTTGTTAGGCCGTTATAGAGCACATATCGAACCAAGTCCGTTATTGCAGTATCGGCCGTGTGTCGGTCAATACTTATAAATTAGAAATAATCTTTCTTGGGTATGAGTACTCACACGCTATCTTTAGATACAACTCATTTGTCTCGACGGTTCTTTACGGACAGTGAAATGTAAAATCCTTAACGGTCTAAGATTGCAGTATTACGAAACAGTATTAGAGGTTTTGAAAAATACTGAACATGACATGAACTGAATAACATGAAATTAAACGGGCATGTTGTAAATCATTAATGAAATGTAGAATGTATGTTTCTGTACTTTTAATTAAAAATTTGGCTCTTATTAAAAATATGTGCTGTTGGTGAAAGTGGTGGCTTGGAAGTCAATGTTGAAGAAAACGCATGTGCGGCAATTCAATTCATAGAATATCCAGTTAGTAGTGCATGCGTTGAGTCGATGGGTTCGTAGGTTAATGACGTGGCTACCAAGGTTCGTTAACCGGATGCCTAGATAGAAGTGGCTCAAAGAAGCAGGGCCATGCACACCGAACCAAAAAGCAGGCTTAGCAGTTATTTGACGATTCCACTAAAACAAGCTACAGACCACAGATGCCATTCATGTAGCTGGTGTGCAGCGGTCAATCGAGCACACACATCGATCTTGCACTATCCGCCCTCCTTTAGTTGATACGAAGTTTCATGAGCGACGAAGTTTAATAATAATAATAATAATAATAATAATAATAATAATAATAATAATAATAATAATAATAATAATAGTAAAAATAATAAAAGTAAAAACATCATGCAATTTCACCTATGCACATAGATGAATATACATTATTACAAAGTTGAAATATTTAAGAGGGGAGGTCAGCATTTACATACTGGGAGTGTAAAACAAGTGACCATCCCGGCAAGCGCCTTTCAACCGGTTTCCTCGTAGTTCCTCGTAGAACTCACCTGAACGTAGCTTTCGACTCAGTGCTTCTGTGAAGGAATATGAGTTCTGTGATGGAATCCGGGCGCTGTGCAGCATGAATGCTGTGCATCAGAGCTGAGGTCACTGCCCGAGCAGCACTTCGACCCACTGTGTGTGTGGGAGGGGGCGGCGCAGGGGCGGACGCGGCGCGGCTACCGGGTTGCGCCTCCCCTTCTCGTCCAGCGCCCACCCCCGCCCCCGCCCCGCCCCCTCCCCGCCCCCGCCACCCAGTCCCTTCCCCCCCGCCGCGCGGCGCGTGATGGATGAGTCGGGCGCGGTGCGCGTCGCCGAGGGAGGGGCACGCCCGCCCGCCCGCCCGCCCGCCAGCCGCCGCCGCCCGCGGGCGCACACATTCCCACTCGCCCGCCCACCCGCGCACGGGACAGCAAGAGAGCTCCAGGTCGCCCACCTCGAAAAGTTGTATTTTTTACATATGTAGAAACGTTCGTTTCTTTGTTTGTAACGCCCTTTCTACTTTTTGAGAAGAGCTTCCAGGTATCCAGACTTGAACATGCTATCAATGAAGAAATTAGAGAAAGAACTACGTTAAAACTCGTTGAATGCGGAAAGTATACAATGCGGAAATCTAACCTTTGTGATTAGAAACCGTGGTCCTGGCAAATGTAAATTCTACAGTTTTACATTGTGTAACGCGGAATCCTATAAAATATGGGGGAAAATACTGGTTCATTGAGATTTCGTTCTGAGCAAATAGACAGAAGGCGAGTAGAACCATACTAAAAACAAGTATCACAACACCACCCACAAATACGCCTCTATGACCATTGACGTAAAAGTATTACGAACACTACGATACAACGATCGACATAGACGAGTTCCATTATATCATGATCAAAGAAATAGACAAGTATCACTTTACCACAATCATCGACATGGACAAATAGCACGACACACGACCCCAAACTTAAGACTACCACCTTCACAATACAGAAGCACAGCCATATCTCTAGAATGGGAGAGGAAAGTATATCGACAATTTTTTTCTATACCATTTTCTTAGATGGAGAAAGACGGGAAGACTGCGAACAACTTGAATTCACGGCACAGAAAAGGTAATGACTGAGAGAAATCTGAATCACCGAGATGCCCAAGATAGGACGTTGTTTAGACTGAAACGCAGAATGTGGCAACAGTCCGAGCATGATGGTGATGATGATTATCATTATCATAGTTACGAGGATGATGATTTAATGCCCTGGAAGCTAGAGATTGTGATCCGTTGGCCCACCCCGGACATTCGCAAATTTGGTAATTTTTTAGTAGGCTCCCAGCGTTGCCAGAAAATTTCGACTCCCTTATAATTCGTCAAGTAGCGCCGAAATGCTATCTTAGTAATATTTTTCCATTACCCTAGACGTTCCCCAGCTAACCGTTTATGGGATGTGATGATGGAAATCGTTGGAAGGTTTAAAGAGGATTTAATTTTGTCGACTATTTAGCCAGGGTTCTTTTCCTTGCCGCTTGTATGACGGGGCCACTAAGGATTGGATTGTGCTCAACGGGGGGGAGGTAACCACGCACTCACCGATGTGAACACGCGCGTAGATATGTTTGCGTGGTATTTAAATTTGGACGATGAGTTTGGTATTTGTTGACAGCAGATTTACACCTCACGTTTTAGCAAACCGAAACGACAAAGTCACACAAGTGTCAGTTCTATGCTTCCTTTGATTCAGCACTATTAGTTCACTTATTACTATTGTAATTATAACAAACCAGTCCATTGAGTAATTATTTTCACTTACATTCCTTTCTCCAGTTTTTGTTACGATTGTATAAATCATCAGATTACGTTCTCGCGTGTCAATGGTGTGTCTCGCGTGACAATTCACAGTTGACCTGAAATGATATTAATGTTGATGTCTTTCTTAATGATTCACTTCCGTGTTTGTTATTTGTTTAACGGTTGTGTTGATTTTCACATTGCTCTAAACCTAGTAATTTCAAATAGTGCTTAATACATTTCTCGAATTTTGTTTTGTTTGTTTGATTGGATAATTTCTTGTTTCCTTGAGGTACAAAATAGACATTTTAATAGTTACGTTAATTTTTGGAGGTTTTATTTGAGTGAAGTTGGAGTGGTTTTCCAATGCGAGTAATCTGCTAAAAGTCTCCAGAAGCCAACGAATTCTTTTAAATCTAAAGCAACTTCGCATGCGAGTTAAGAAGTGTCACAATTTGATTGCGCCCATATTTTTATTCGATGGAAATAAAAAAAAGAAAATGCTTTTTTTTAAAAGAGGTAATTCTGAATTCATATTGATAAGTAGCATTTAAATGAAGTCAGGTATAAAATTGTTATGATATGAAATGTAATTTTGTTGGGGCTAAGAGGAAATAAATTAAAGTCAAAATAAACCTGAAACAAATCAATAAATAATTTAATAATTTGAATTATAGTAACTTTTTAACAATTTGGGGTTGTTAGGCAATGTTAAAACAATTGTTAATTTTTAGGATAGTTATAATTTCTGTTGTTAATGCTCCGCGCTCATTTCTGAAACGTCAAAAATGTTTTATAATTTTAAATTTTCTGATACTGCCAACAATTCAAACAAATATTCATAAATTCCTGGACTAAAAGTTTGGAGTACTACTGAAACACGAACGGGGACGAAGGTCTTCTGGGAACGAAGAGCTTTAAGAGCGCTTTTCCAACAAATCTCTATTTGTCTAAGAGCAACGGACGGTAGAAGAGGCGAAAGACAGACGTGAAGACAGGAATGTCAACAGGGGGCGTCTTACTGGCAACAGCGCCCAGGTAGTGTTGTGTGTGGGGGGAGGGCAGCCGAGGTGCGAGGTGTGGCAGCTGCCGGAACAGTCCTGGCCATCCAGGGCCTCCCCGCCCTCCAAGCCCAGCGCTGCGGCGCGGCGCGGCGCGGTGGCGGCGGAGGCGGCGAGCCGCGTCGCTCTCCTGCACAACCAACGGTAGATAAGGTTTTACGGGCGCCGGGTTTATAACCGCCCTTATCGCGAGCTGCTCATGAACACTCCCGAGAATTTAAACTACTCTTTTCTCGCTTATTTCTCGCCCGGAGGGTCGTTTCTGTAGGCTATGCTTTGGAATGATTCCAACAAAACTCAGAGCGTTGCCCTTATCGACCGGCCGTGAAATTCCATGAAATTCTGCGGGACGAGGAAACTGGCAAACCTATCTTTGACGTGTCTTTAGTGCCGTTAATTAATTCAGTCGTTCTCATATTTCTTTGCATCTTAATTTTACAACGGTATTGCAAACTTTTAAAACGATTTGAAAGGTTTGACAAAGATACTTAATCATTCCATCCTTCTTAATCCAACCTAATAAAATATAACATTAAAGAACGAGTATATGTGTGTAAGTGGATATTTCTGCTAACATGTTCATTTGAAAATGAAAGAAAATACAATACATTTCAGAATGGTTTGTACACATCTGCTACAAACTGTCCTAGGGTACCACGATAATTTTTTTAAAATTACGGTACGAATTGAAATATCACACATATATAAATTTACACAAATAATTTTAATATATTTCCAACAACAATCATAATTTCATTATAATCTTTTAATTACTAGCGTTCTCGCAATGAAACCACGTAACTTACAAAGATATTAGATAGAAGTATGTTGTGAAACTTAGTTTCATGGATCAACTCATGAGATTATATTGCCAGAGTTCTACACCAGAAACCTTTAAGAAAACGATCTTTAACCCAACAGAAAACCATTACGTTTATACGTAAGTATATGTTATTTCCGAAAGTTTATCTAATGAAACCAGTTAGTTCACAGTTAATGTAGGGATTGTGTTTCTGTGAATAGATATAAACAATTTGTGAAAAAGGATTATTTTTATTATTTAACTTTTTGGAGTGAAAAGTTTTGAATATTTGTTTTGGATTTTGCAGGTGGGTCACTGCTCATACATTCCTGATTACTCGAGTAATGTTTTAGTAGATGGTGAGTATAGCATTTTCTGAATATTTAATTTATTTACCGGTTCTTGTCCGGTACTTTTTAATAGTTCTTCATCGGAGTTTTTACCGGTTCTTCTACTTTTTAATAGTTGTACATCGGAAGTCTAAGACAATTTCACAAGTTGATAATTTATATTTGTTTATTATTCATCGGTCTCAGTGAAGTAAGTCATTAGTTAATTTTCATCATTTTGCTAAAGAATAGAAGCCTCCGTAGATGAAATGTACAAAACGGGCAATGTAATGTATGTATAAATGTATAAAACGCGTCAATATATTATATAAAACCTGTCAAGGAATTGTTGAAATGTGTAAAAGAAAACTGGAATATCCCGAAATGATCTTCTCGTTCATGACCATTTTATTATTCCCTTTCTTTCTGATGACGACGGGAGAATAACTCGGGCGACTGCGTGAGTTGCTAATTCAGTCGGCGAACTCTCGTTTGGCTGAGCAGACGTCGCGCGGTCCCTCCGCGGAGCACAATGCTGCGGCAGCGGTGGCGTGTAGTTAACATCTGCCCGTAGCGGAACCCCTCTCGGCCGTAGTTACGCGAAGCGCAGTTGCGGGAAGCTGAATAGCCGTTCTCCACCACATTCGCAGAGTTCTCAGGGGGGATGGGAGGGGATGCTTCGGCCGCGAGTGCAACTTCAGACACGTAGAAACTGCGAGAAAAAACAACGAATTCTTGAAATTCAGATGTAATAACGTTGTGTGACTTTCTACTTATTACAAAATATTCTAGATGCAAGTACGTGTGATAATAATGTCACAATCATCTACATTGCTAGAAAACACTTCAGCAAGTGTAGTAATGCTAAGATTTCTCCAAATGCGTTAGTATTTATTCATGTTTGAGTTACTTCACTCGGCTTCTTTGAAGAGTTGATCCTCTGTAAGTCTTGGTTTCTTTCTTTAACTTGTTTATTTCTTGTTTTCACTCTTTATTTAATTTCTCTATGCATTATTTACATCAGTTGTTTGTTCTTCTATTACTTATGCAGAGAATATAGCTGGCTCTTCGGGGGACCAAGCTGCTCACTTATCAGAATGCCCAGGCCGCTTCTTTCGCTTGCAGTCCACCTTCCTGCCTGCACACGGGTACTTTCCTTAAATGGACCAGAACACTTACGGGCTAAGTCTTCATTCTCACTCGTAGGCTTCATAAACTACTCAGACCTAAGTGCTAGAGGCTCTAAAACCGACACTGCCTTTATGATTACGTCGTTACACTTTAGCTTCTTCCTTTCTTCCTCTCTACTCCCTTCTGTTATATCTTCCACTCTCATGCAATATCCCTGACATCATGTTACTTCTGCTCATTTACTCTTGTCCATTCTCTACTCGCTTTCATAAACACCTAGGTAAATATCCTCCTTTAATTACGTACGTTTTACCTAACTGAAGTACTCTTCTTGCTGCAGACAGCAACGCTTCCATAACTGCACGTTTTGCTGTATGTTCATGTTCCGGCTTCCGACTTCCATCAACCGCCATCTCTACCCAGATTCAGGTTCCCATGGCACGTGTTCCCTTGGCACGTGTAGAAATAAATGAACTTTTTGAAATGAAAAGATTCACGTTCGATTGTAAATATTTGTTTAAATTAGTACATTTTTATAATATATATTATACATCTATACATTTTAAGTAAATAAGAAATGGTAACTTTCATTCTTTGATCAGAGGTTCATCAGGAGCAAGGTCTCCGCGGCCACTGTCCCCGCCCTTCTGATGTGCACTGCCAGCCATGAGCACGCTCGCAGTCGGCGCTTGTATTGTCACAGCCTTCACTTCGCAAGAGTTCGGTTCATGGATATTTGGAACGTCAATACGCGGCTCTCTTCGTGGGACGGCGGGGTGACCATCAGAGCGATTGCCAGCGCGCGCTGTTGGCCGATCCGCCAGTGCGCCCTCTCGCTCCAGCGGCGCATTTACGCACACTCGCCGCCACCCGGGTATCGCCCCGCCCCGCCTCGCCCCGCCTCTCCCCGCCCCTCCCCGCCCCGCCCTGCCCCGCCCCGCGCCGCTAGACGATAAATCCGTCGGCGAGGGAATGTCGCGGCCACGAGTAAGTGGCGCGCCTTAGGCAGGACGCAAACCCAGACCTTGCCGCAGTCGGCGCGGGGATGGCAAGGGCAGTGACAGCGGCGGAGGCGGAGGAGATGGAGAAGAGGAGGAGGAGATGGCTGAAGCGATGACGAGAACGAGGCAGGTCGACAACCGGGCGAGATGAAGCACAGTGAGGCAGATGTAATGAATTCTATGTGACAACATTGGTACTCATTTACACATCATTTTCAGGCTGCCAGAATTTACAATGAAATTACCTCTGTAGAATTTTGTTTGTTTGTTTGTGAAAAAGAATATAAGTGCGATGAGTTACAGAGATATTGATTCATCATATCAGTATTTAAGAATTCCGGATTCTAGAGAAACAGGAATTTACTATTTATTTTAATAAAGAAAGCGGAAGAGAATTGAAAGATTTATCTTTTAAATAAAGAATGTTTGTTAGAAAAACGGTTTCATGTTCATATCAAATAGCTAGTTTCTAAGTTATAAAAAGGAATTGACTAAAAACAGCTTACTTTTATTCTGCTGAATCATTGCACATATTATTGCAGTAGAAACTACGTTGGAATTTGATTCAAAGGGACAATTCAAAGGGACATTTGTTTGAAGAAGACAAATTTGCATCAATCATTACTCTCTCGACAGAAGTTGATATTAAATAATACTGTTCCCCTCCATCAATTTACTGACGTTCCATGTTGTTAGCAAAGTCTATAGAGTATTCGTCCCTCTGTGTGGAAACACGTCGCTGGCGACGGCTGAGGTCGGCAACCGCTTTACGTCCGCCTGTCACCGACAGAGAGGTAAAGCAGGAGGAGGTGATGACGATATATTGTGATGCAAATCACCCTTTCACCGGTGAAATAAAGGATTCTTGCGTTTGTCCTAGCTTACTGTAAACCGCTTTCTGTGTAAATGTAACCAAGCAAACATATTGACCTATTATGTTAGCTGGGAGACGTTCCAGAGATTTGAAAAATATGAATAGGGATGTGAAATACTGAAGGAGTAATGTTCGAGATTTAGAGTGCATTGGGTGTGCTTATGAAGCAGCATACATTTTTGTTCAACTAAATTTGACAATTTAAGTCCTTTCGGAGAGCTGACTTTTAAAATTTCTATCCTGTCTTTTTTAGAAGAATGTATATCACCTATTATTTTAAATTCTTTTGTTACCCAAGATAATTTTATTTTGTTAAATATGAGACAATAAATTGACTTTGATATATAACGAGACGTCTGTTACATATTGTCATGAAATCCGGATTTTCTTTGGACTATCATGGAGTAGTATTTGGATCTTTATTAGGAGCTGTAAATCCATATATTTCACCCTCCTGACAATCGGAATTCCATGAAAGTGTGAAAGCGCGATATAAATTTCTTCCGCTTTATCCCGGCGATGTGTTCTCTGCGTGTTTTCACGAGGACTGCGTGCGGCGCAGTTTACATTGGCGGCGCCGGGCCCTGCGAGGGCAACAGCTGGATTGGCCGGCGGCGCACACGCAGCGCGGGAGGCGACCCCTGGGCCAGAGCAAACAGCGCGCTGCGCGGCGCGCCCTCCGCGCCCCGCGGCTTACGGCGCCGCTTTACGGCTTTATGGCACTGGCCGCCAGGACGCACCTGCGCTGCGCCCGCCACCCCCACGCCCTCCCGCACCCACCTCGCCCGGTCGCTCGCACGGTCATTCGCCTGGTCACTCGTCCGTCCGGTTGCTCGCCTGTTCGCTTACCCGTTCGTTCGCTCGTCCGTTCGCTTGTTCCGTTCGCTCGTCCTGTTCGCTCGCCCGTTCGCTCGCACCGTCACTCGCCCGCCCGTTCGCTCGTTCCGTTGGCTCGTCCCGTTCGCTCGTCCTGTTCGCTCGCCCGTACGTTCGCCCCGATTGTTCGCCCGTTCGCTCGCCCTCCGCTCGCTCATTCGCTCACCCCGTCGCTCGCTCGCTCGCTCGCCCGCCCGCCCGTTCGCTCGCTCGCTCGCCTGCCGGCCCGTTTGCTCGCGCCGTCCGCCCGTTCGCTCGCCCGCCCGCCCGTTCACTCGCCCGCTCGCCCGCCCGCCCGTTCGTTCACTCGCCCGCTCGTTCGCTCGCCCGCCCACCCGTTCCCTCGCCTGCCACCCGTACGCTCGCCCGCCCACCCTCTCGCTCGCTCGCTCGCTCGCCCGCCCACCCGCTCGCTCACTCGCTCGCTCGCCCGCCCACCCGCTCGCTCGCTCGCCCACCCACCCACTCGCTCGCCCGCCCACCCGCTCGCTCGCTCGCCCACCCACTCGCTCGCCCGCTCGCCCGCTCACTCGCTCGCCCGCTCGCCCGCCCACCCGTTCGCTCGCCCGGCCGCCCGTTCGCTGCCCCCCCCACCCGTTCGCTCGCCCGCCTACCCGTTCGCTCGCCTGCCCACCCGTTCGCTCGCCCGCTCGTTCGCCCGCCCGCCAATTTGTTCGCCCGTTTGCTCACCCTCTCTCACCCTCTCTCGCCCTCCTCTCGCCCTCCTCTCGCCCTCTCTCGGCGGCTCAAGGGCCTCCCCGCTTCCTCTTGACTCTTGATCTTCTGTGAACACCCCTTCATTCGACTACCTGTGCCTCCACTCGCACTCCCCCGGTTTTGGCGGCTCAAGGGCCTCCCCGCTTCCTCTTGACTCTTGATCTTCTGTGAACACCCCTTCATTCGACTACCTGTGCCTCCACTCGCACTCCCCCGGTTTTGAGATCCAACTTGCATGTCTCGTCGTCTAATGGGCTTTTCAAGTCTGCACCATCACATCTCACTGGTTGTCTCGTTCTCTCTCGTTCTCTCATATTCTCTCAGACATGTGTTTACTTTTTAAGAACTTACATCCTTTAACCTTTTTTTGACTATAAATTCATTATTTATTTTAATTATCTTAACAACCACTATTAGTGTTCAATAAAATGATAATTTTTAATCTGATACTCTCAGAGAAGCCATTTTATAATAGAGCATAGTTTCTTAATTAGTCTAATCCTAGGTATTATTATTGATTAATTCTGGTCATTCGAGGTCACATTGAGTGGTTAATGTTCACATAACCTGATCATCCATTTCCGCATCGAAACCGTGTCTGCCGCCCGGCCCAGTTTCCTTGCTCATGCTTCCCCGTCAGTCAGACCATTTATCTATGTTCTGCTCCACCAGCCGCCTCGCCATCACGATTCCAACCTCTCACCTAACGCATCGCTGCTTCCACGTCAATGCAGCACCTCGCTTGTTCCCTCCATCAACTCGCCACCGCCGTCATCCCCGCCCACACTGCGTTCTTCCCCGCCACCATCGCCGTAGCCCCCGTCTCAGACGCCGTGGTTCCCGCCTCCGGCGCCGTCGACTCTACCACCGCAACCGGCGTCCCCGTCACCATTTGAGTTTACCTTAGTCACTAACTGTGCAGTGAGTGTGACCGGGAGGCCAGTGGTTGGAGTCCTGCCCATGGCGGATTTTCGATACTAACGAGAAAGTTAGGTGAATTTCAGTCGATTTCTAGAGAATTCTAGTAGGCGGATGTTCTGATCGTCAATTTGCCCTTGTTTCTCTCATCAGTACCAGGCGAATTCGAGAGTAATACCCTAATAAATGGTCCACGTAGCCCGCGGAATCTTTCTTTTCTCTTCCTTGACCTATCATCTTCCCTTACTTTCAAACACTAGCTCTTACAAGCACTGCACTATCACCCAGGCAAGAGAACGGTCGGGAGACTAGAGCTTTTTCCGGCTGTGACGGTGCCTCACGGAGGGGAGATACCTGGAAGAGGAAGTCCCCCGCAAGCCGAAGTGTAGGTCGGCGAATGATTCCGTGCAGTGACGGAGGAACACTGTCACCTCCTGCGATATAATATTCACTACACAAACTGGAATAATGACCATAGCAGTTGACGTACCCGGAAACATCAATAGTCTCCGCCACCACTGCTGTCGTTCCCGCCACCACCTTCTCTGTCGTCGCCGCCATTACTGCTGTCATTCCCACCGATATTTCCATCGTCCCCGCCACGACTACCGTCGACTCTGTCCCCCTGTTGTTCCCACCACCGCTATTTTGTATCGCTAGCAACGTACCTACTACCATCGCCTACTGACGGTTGTAAGCCCACTTCCCGATGGCCATCACAGTCGCTGCCCTTGCACCCTCTTTTTTCCGTCCCCTCAACGCTCACGCTACTCTCAACACTCACACACCTCTCGCCGCCCCCACCTTCGCAGCAGCCTCTTCCTTCATCCTCTTGCTCCACCCTCATGGCCCCCGCCGCCTCCGGTGCGTTCGCGTCCTCCCTCCTCGTCGCCCACGGAGCTAATCAGGGCGCTTTCCCGGCGGCGGCGGGGGCGGGGCAGGGTGCCGCGAGGAGATCGGCGCGGGCGGCGGCGCGGCCGGGGCTAATTAAGGAGTGCGCTTGCGGGCGCCGGCGCGGCAACGGGAGCGTGAAAGCCCATTTACGGCGCACGGCGCAGTGCGCGGCCAGGAGGCGCTGCCTTCAGCACGGGGCCGGGGAAGTGATGTGGAGAGCTGCGGATTCAGCAAGGGCACGCTGCTGGAGAAGGACCGCGCGTCTACTGCTCAGGGTTCAAGATGGATGCGATTCGAGATGAAGATTATGATTGTCGCGACAGATAATGAGAATAGAATTGATGTTCTGAAGTTCATAAATGGTTGGCCTGGAGCTAAAATGAGATAGGTTACAAATAGCAGTTAAGAAAACACACGAATTATCTGCAAATTATCAATTTTAAAGTGATATTTTTATACAATGCTCTTATATAAATTTTTACTTAGACTTATTTAGCTTATGTAAAATATTACTACGAGACTCAAAATTACCCCGTTATTAATATTACCTACTTAAATACCGTGAATGTTCATTGATAGGTAAAATTCTGTGTCCATCCCGACATTTGGTTGGTTGGAGGGGGAAAATATTCATTTGGAACACAATGAAGGCAGCAAATATACAGTCTTGAGAGACTATGAGAAATATTAATATTCCAGAGAACCCAAATAATGGAAGATTCGCCATGCTAAATATTTGTGTCACATCAAGAGAATACTCGTATTAGCGGATTCAAGATCACTGATGTGTGAATAAATTATTTCCATATTTTGACAAAAGCGAATACCTGTCGAAATATGATTGTTACAAAAATATTCTCATTTCTAAAATGTCCTCAAAATAAGGTTATGTTAACACCTGGTATTGTGAAACAGAAGCTAGTGAACGTGACGTTTTAATTTATGACTAGAAAGAGGGAATCGTAATCGACGCTGCAATTTGGGGAGCACAGGTGCCGCCGCGGAGAGGCAGAGAGGCGGCGAGTGCATCAGAAGGGGGGGCGGCGCGTCCGTTCGTAAGCGCTGCTGGGTCCATTCTTCCCCACCGCCGCGCCGCGCCGCCTTTGTGCCGCCCGCCCGGCCATATGTGACGACTCGTGGTTCCTGGTATGGAGAGGGCCCGGCCCGGCTCGGCGCGGCGTGTTTTTAGGCAGGTGGCGCAAAAAAAAACACGGTCTAGAAAAACGAAGTGCTGCGACAGCGGAGACAGAAGCGCGGGCTCGGCGGGCGGGGCGCATCGGGTGACATGTCGCAGGCCCCGCCACCCCCACCCCCGCCCCGCCCCCGGCTGCGTACGGCGGTGGCTGCGTGCTGCCAGGGGGGCTAAGCGGAGTCGTGCGTCACGTCGCCCTATGTTTCGATCACGCTGCCTCTCCACTGCCTCTTTCTCCGGTTCTCATTTATTCAATATTTCTTCTCATTTCCTTGTCTTCCCTTGTTTTATTTTTAGTCTTTTCTTTTATTGACCTTCTCTTTTTTCTCTTCTATTTTCTTCTTGTCCTTTTCTTTTGTTCTTGTCTTTCTCTTTCCCTCTCCTCTTCTTTTTCTAGTCTCCTCTTTCTCCCATGTCCTCTTCTCTACTGTCTTTTCCCTGCAGTTACTTAAACAAAAATTTGTTATCACGGTATTTTGCCAACTCGTCCATGCTTACTAAGACTGCTAAAAATTGTTATTTTTAGGAAATGTTCGTAATTTTGTTTTCCATGCCTTATTTGAGGATGATATAGATTGTAGGTTTTATTTAATTTTTTGTTTTACATGGTTATTTTATTAATTTGTTTGTTTATTTTTACATTATTTAGCCTCTGGTCGCTGTTGTATTAATATTTTTTCCTCTTTAAGTTGTAACCCTTCCGTGAATCTCTCATCGAAGTATGTTCTTCTGGCTTGTCTATAAATATTCCTTTTCCAACCGGTGAGATATTTATTCCAGCGAGATTCTGTCGTCTTAAAGTACTCCATATTTTTCTTATTCTACTGTATCCGTCAACTTTTATCACCTTATAACGTAAGTACTTTCATCACCCTATTTTCTCAAATCACCCTTCGGCTCGCCCGCTTTTTTCTTCTTCATTTCACCCTATTTCGATTTTTTCGTTCTTCGAATTTCGAAGCGCCCGTCTGAGGCCATTTCCTCTCCTCCACCTCAGCAGCGGCGTGGAAACGCGCCCTCCACCAAATAAATCGATAGCCGTTGCATTAATTCCCCTGATGAAGAACGAGGAACGGAAATGCGCCCTCTCCGCCGCGTCTGCTCCCCTCCTCCCGCCCGATCGCTCTCACGCTACCTCTGGCGGTAAAAAGTTGCAGCAGCTCCTCTCGAAAACCGTCACTCACTTTTTCCAGTACATCGGAATTCTGGGCTGGCATGAGGAGAAAGTTCTACGGTTCTCTTGATTGTTAATTTAACCGCGACACGTGGAAGCTTAAATGAGGAGATCGCAAACGAGTGTGCTAGTCGGAAAGTACGTAGAATGTGGAATCATAGTTTTCCTTCAAATGTAACAATAGAGAAAAATGCAACTGATCCGCAGTGTTGATTTTTAAATTAAATACTTGCCAGAATGCTTATTTAATATAAATCTTACCGACTTACACATCTCAAAAGTGACTCGATAAATACATTGTTACGAAATTAGCGTGGTAAATCTGGTATATTTCGTTTCGAAAGAAGTTTATCGGAGAAGTTCGGAGATTTATTTAATGTTTCAAGATCATGCACTTCTGCAGCATTGCCTGTCTTACTACGTTAAGTAATTCGAACATCGGAGAGACAGTCGAATCTTTTTCCCAACATGAATTGTATACATTCCACAAATCCCTCGTCTGCCTCATTTCATTAGAAGCAAAGTAAGCTAGAGCTCAAACAATACTTCATTAAAATAGGTCCGTGGTGTAAGGAAACATACAAAGAAGAAAAGGGACAATCGAAAGCGGCTTAATTAAAACACAAGCGGCTTCCGCCAAAGGGCGTGGCTTTATGCGTCTGTCCGCTGTTATCACAAGTGGCAGTTGGCAGAGAGCTTTTGCCGATTGTCACTTTGTACAAAGCGGTTGCCTCCCCATAGCACTTGGGACTCTTACTGCTCTGATGTTCTTGTCAAAATCACCATCGTCTCTCCATCCCTGCCGCCCTCGCCGCCCTCGCCGCCCTCGCCGCCCTCGCCGCCCTCGCCGCCCTCGCCGCCCTCGCCGCCCTCGCCGCCCTCGCCGCCCTCGCCGCCCTCGCCGCCCTCGCCGCCCTCGCCGCCCTCGCCGCCCTCGCCGCCCTCGCCGCCCTGCGCGCGGCGCACAGCTGCGCTCTGCGGAATTGAGGGCACAGGATCCAGGGCGGCGATTGGCGGGCGTGGAGCGGTCCGTCACGAAAAGCGGTTTGAGTGCAATGTACGGCCAATTGTGTCGTGATCTTTCTTCGTTTGCTAAGAGGCAATTCGTGCTCTCCATCAAGCTTGACAGGGGCTCGGTTTTAATCCGCAATAAGCGATTGCGTTGAAAGGAATTGTATGAAGAATTTTCACGAATAGTAGTTATACGTGTAGATATTCTGAAAGCAAAATACATTATCAGAATGTATATAAAGATGATGAAGACTCCCGATAGTAGGTGTACTCTACGATTCATTGATCTTCTGCCATGTAAAATTATGTTTACTTGGATTCGTCAAATTTGAGACTGCATCTACTAATTATCTTTTTCAGAGAAAACCGTATTATATTTGAAAGAAGATACCTTCAGAGACATGCATGAAGAAAATTAATTGTAATTAAAGCACATATTCAGTTAAAGCGGTGAGTCTCCATGAGAGTCACAGACCACGTTCTCCTCCTCTCTCAACCTCTCAATTTCATTCAAATTTCAGCTAAAACTACCCCCCCCCCCCCAACACACACACAGAAACCGAAAAAACATCAATCTCTGCACAATTTGACCTAACGAGCCCGAAAGAAAACATTTGCGTTTCTGAAAGGCCACCTGGGAGGATACGTCTCCATTGAGCGTGAGAGGGGTCGTAGCTGCCCATGAGAGGTGGCGAGTTGACCGCGAGCACTCGGGCCCTATTTCTTTCCCAGGAAGGGTCCGAGCGACGCGCGTTCGCTTTAGAATTCTAATGGAGCGGCGGCGGCGGCCGGGGCGAGTGAAAGATTTCGGCCGGACCCATTAGCGGAGGCAGTTAACTAGGGCTGGATGAAGGAGGCGCGCGTTGCTTATAGACAGCGCCGCGTGAGCCGCTGAGATAAAGCGCCCGCGGGCGGCAGGCCTTCACGCGCCCCGGTCCGCCCGATGCTGCCACTCGGGTCATTAGCGTCGAACGGGCCCTGGGGAGCGTCCACGGAACTATAAATACGGCACAACCAGCAGGCAATACTGAGACACTAAGAAATTTCATGGTAGATACAGATTTTTTTAGTGTTTTGAAATCTGTATTCTGATGGATTCTTGGTCGTATTATGTGCATTGATAATTTGACGATTTTAATGTTTTTGTAAGTAATTGCACGAGTGCTTTGGAAATTTGTAAGTTACAACGAGGCGAGGGAATTTATCTGACAGTTGCAAAGCTTAAGTGGAATTTAATTTTATGAATTATGTATATTATATTATTAGACAAATGTTCAGCAATTTCAATTACTGCTCACTATATGCATGGACGCCTGCAACAATCTAACAATTGCAATCTTACGACATACAATTGTGAGTTCTGTATGTAAATAAGGGGGTTAAAATCGATAACTGATCATTTTGCATGGGTAATTAGTTTCTGATTGGTTGGTTTGGTCCAAATTCTTGCACGATATTGACTGAATATTCATGACTGGAAAACTCGGAAGAATGTTATTATTTTGTAGGAATAATCTAATTCCATCTCCAACTTCATAAATTAGAGTCCAAACTTTCATCATGTCAATTATTGTTATCTTTTTATAAATATTTATTTTCCCGCTTTCCATTCCGTTCACGAACTACAATTAACGTACATTTCTTTCTTTGGCCAAAACATTTCTTAAGTTCATTAAAATTATATTTTTTAAATATTTTTCGGTTGATTTTGTATTTTTTCGTCAGTAGTGAGCAGCGTATTGCAACAATGTTATGATATATTTTATAATTCTTATTCTGATGAACATTAAACATGAAATACTATATTTAATTGTCGATTAAGGGCTGGCATGGGACAATTGACAAAAAAAAATGAGTACACAATAACTTTTTCAAAAATATGGCAATTCACAATGAATGTATATTTTATATAAGAAGAATAAAATCACCATTTATAATTACATTGAAAATAGTATAATAAATTTCTGAGTTACTGTACTTAAATTTTGTCTCAAATATTCCAGACGTAAACTCCCTAAAGCTTAGCGGTAGTATTACAAGAATGAAGCCGCGACACCCACAAAAACACACAGACTTGTTCTCAAAAATTACACAAAACTCTCTAAATGTTGTCCTTCAAAAAGTAATTGTTTCTTAACCAAGCCCCGAGCGTTATAATAACATTTCCACTTCTTTTGGGGCACCGCAGGGCTTGTGACGAGTGGGTCGTGGGGCGGGGCGCGGGGCGGGGTCGAGTGCCGCTCGCGAGCAAAGGTCGGAGTGCACCTCCTCTGAGCCACAAAGGCGCCTGCCGCCGGGTAATGGGGCCGCGCTCCCGGGCGACGGAGAAGGGGTGGTTCTGCGTGGGGCGTTGCGAGCTGCGCCCGCCTCTCCCTGTCGGCCCGGCCACGCCCTCTCTGGGACGCGACACGGGGCTCCGTCCTCAAGGAGCTTAGAAATTTGAGGAATGCACGTGTCTTTACCTTACTTTATTCGTCCCTGTATGTCTATGGTGGCGCGTAATTATTGTACAAATCGGCCTAGTGGCCTATCGCCTCTGGAGTTATTTGGAGGAAAGTCACGTAGTTATGGATGCCACCTGGTGCAATTCTTCTGAATTTCTGTTTTTCGTGGTGGTAACTCAACATTTAACCAAAGCGATCAATTTCAGATTTTTCGTATTTTTCGTATTTTGAAGAATGTATTCCGGGCACAGTATATATACGAAGTATGATGTCAGACAACAAATTGGCGGAATTCACTCTAGGAATTTTATTTACATAAAATACACTGTATTTTATTTTCTAGAACTGTTAAGTTAACTGTATGGAGTTCTCGATCTGAACAAAATTAGTATTTAAGAACCAAATGTTCATTTTCGTGTTTTCTCCTTCTTCCGATTTTCCATCGTGCATCTCACATTTTTTCTCCCTAAGATTCTCATCTCGTTGAAAGGGAATTTTTGTTCACCGTTTATTTGCTGTGACTCCTGGATTTATTCTTTCAGGTAACTCAATTATCTGCATTTTTGTTCATATAATCGTTCTTTCAACGCAGACCCTTTCTAGAAAGTACCATTACGACGCCCTGCATCCTTCACGACCTTTCCTCTTTCCATCACAATTTCGAAACAGGTATTAAGTTGTTTTTAAAAGCAGCATCCTTATAACAACATGATGAAGCAATAAATCGCGTAATCCGTCACACTTCAGACGATAAATCTCCCGAGAAACCAGGTATTCTTTTCAACTGCGAAATATTTTCTCAGCAGCGAGAGAGCGACGTCGAGGTAGTGCACCATCGAACTTCTCGGCACTCCAATCTCCTCAAGACGCATCTCCCCAGGCCCGACCCCCTCTGAACATGCCGCTAGAGAGCATCCCTTTGCCTGCCTTCGCTACAACCACAACCGCCACCGCAACCGGCGAACCCATCGTGTTCGCGTCCGCAGTCTCTGTAGTATAGCTTCCAACGTCTTCGAGTAGAGGCAAGGGTTTGCAGAGCAATCTCCTTTTGCTCTTACTCGCCGTCTAGTGGCGGTGGCGAAGGTGATGGCGACGACGTCGTAGCGACGTGGATGGCGGAGCCAGTGGAGCCTGTATCAACGGGGATGAGAGCGGCGGTTGAGGACGGCAAGAAGGGCGTTTGGGGGGAAGGGTGAGGTGAAGAGTGGAAGATGAAGAAGGGAGAGGTGAAGAAGGGAGAGGTGAAGAAGGGAGAGGTGAAGAAGGGAGAAGTGAAGAGTGCAGGGCGAAGAACTGAAGGAGAATGTGAAGAAGGGAGGGGCGAAGTAGGGCAGGAAGAGGAAGCGAGGGGCGACGACGGCAACAGTGTTTGCGGCGCGTGGGGAGGGAACGACGACGAAAGTGGCGGCGGCGGCGGCGGCGGCGGCGGCGGCGGCGGCGGCGGCGGCGCGCGCGAGGCGGCACTCGCCGTCCTTAATTACGGGCTGCCCGCACGGCGCCTTGGGCGAAGAGCCCCTCGGCAGCTAGGCGGAGGAGGGTACAGTGGCGGCAAGTGACGGCTGGCAACGCCACAAGGAGGAGAGCGAGAGAGGAAGGTGAAACAGTACGCGATGGCAAGAGATAAATCGAGAAAATGAAGGGGCAAAATAAATGACAACCGAAAAAAATAGATGATATCGTACAAAAGGAAAATAAAAAGGAAAGCGAAGCATCATAATGAAAAGATCAAAAAATAATTAATGAAGCAGAACTACGAGAAATATAGGCAAATAAGACTGAAAACAAGAGAAATAAAAGAAAAAGTAATTTACCTTACTAAAATGCATCAAACAAGTCTTTCAGATGCTGTTTATAACTTACTTCTTTTACTTCTTTCCCATTTATACTTAGAAAATGATATGTATGTAAATGTAGATTGAATTGACAGAGAAATGTGGACGAGATGAAAAATATTTTAAAAACCTAAAATATGAAACAAAGGAAAGCAATGTGTTGGGCAAGGAAAGCAAACGAGGTACAGGAAGCGGAGGGTAATAGGGAAGTGGAGGAGACGGCAAAGCCAGACTACCTTTTGAACAGCCCAGGGAGCGCCGAGAGACGACGCAGGGAGAAGGAAGCCGGAGGAGAACTATGGCAGTTGTCACGGCGACGGTGCCCGAAGCACCCTGCCTGAGCTCCTAAGAGCGCTCTCCCGCCGGTGGATAATTGTTGTAGCCGTGCAACGCTGGAAAAACACGCGCGCTCTCTCGGCGCGGAGTCGTTAGTCATGGGACGCCTCGTAACTCCAGGAGAATTACACACTTATCTTCCCTCCGATAAATTGCCGGGTGTTTCTTATCGTCCGCTCTATATTGGGCCTCCCAGCCCCGCTTCTTACGCAAGGGGCTGGAGGGACAGGGGCAAAAACGTGAAGTGCTGGGCAAACAATGCCTGTCGGATTCGCTGAGACGGGGCGGAGCGGAGCTGTCGAAGCCACACGATAATCCCGCTCGATGTCAATTTATCGACCCCCGGGATCGTGCTTTCAATGGATGCGAGGTTTGAGTTTACTCTGTGTGTGTGTGTGTGTGTGTGTGTGTGTGTGTGTGTGTGTGTGTGTGTGTGTGTGTGTGTGTGTGTGTGTGTGTTTGGTTTCCGGACGTCGTGCGCTCTGCTTACCTTCTAGTGGCTGCTGTGAGAAAATATGAGGCTTGTCAATTTAATGAACGAGCACGCTTGCGCTTCGGTGGTTGAAATCAAACATGCAACTGACAAAATAATTTTAATTCCTTTTCAAATGTATAGAGTCACCTTCGAATGCCTACAAACTATTACGAATATACATTTCTTCGCCTTTATCTTTATATACGTAATCTGCTGTTACTATACGTTTTCGACAGTACATATGACACGTACTATTTGTCCCTGTAAATAAAAAGAATGTAAGTTAATTGAATATTTATGGTAGAAAGTAATTATTTTAAGTATACTTTTTGTCACTGTTTTAGCTGTTATTGCTCGTTAAGGCCGAAACTACAAGAATTCCGTCACAGAGGGAATGTCCAAAATTAGTTAGATCCAAGTGATATAATTAATTCTCAAGAGTTTGTTCTGGGAAAATAATACATTTTTAGAAAGGCGTTGAGAGCATTGTTAGAAGACTATCATTACATCATTATGTAAAACTCGAACAGTTTCGGGAGTTCAAGTAATGTTCCCGAACAGTTTCAAGTAATGTTCCTCAAAATATTTTTTTAAAATATTTGTACAACAATGAACCAAAAATCTACAGGTACTTTTCGGGAGCATTAACAAGATGATTCAACGAGAGGAATATAATTATTTGATATTCATCACCACGGAGCGGAAAATGTCTTTAAGCTCGTTGGAAATTTTTACCCGAAGTGAATCGCCGCCTGCCGGCCTCCTTCAATTCTAAATCCATTTGAACGCTTCGTCCCGGCCGCTCGTCTCCGGGGACGTCGTTCCCGCGTCCGCCGGATTGCGGGCTCATCGTCTGCGGCGGAGGGCGGCGCGCCCCCCGCTCGGCATGAAGACGTCTCCGGTGGCGGAGGCGCCGCGGGCTCCACGGGCCCGAGCCTCGGCGGCTGCGAGGAGCGGTAATTTATTTTTCATTATTTCCCCGCGGCGCGAGGCCCGTGAGTTATTATCGGGGCCTCTCTAATTTCATTAAGGCACGCGCCGCGGGCGACAGCGCTCGGCGCTGACGATGACGGCCAAGACGGCGACGAAGACGATGGCGGAGACGGTGGAGGAGGTGGCGGTGGTGATTGTTGTGGTTGTAGTGGGCGGCGGGAATGCAGAAGTCTGTGGAGGCCGAGTGTGGGGGTGATTTGTGGAAGATGGATGTGGTGACGATGATGCGGAGGGATGGGGATTGTAGGACGTCGGAGGTGGTAAAGGGATTCTGGTAACCGGTTGTGGTAACCGGTAATGGTACGCGTTGAAGACGGTGACGGTAGTTGGTGATGGTCATTGTGAATTGCGCTTCAAGTGTACTTGCGCTATGAGCCAAGCTGACGTAAATTCTTTGGATGTTATTGCCTGGCATTGTCTGTGGTTCTTGTATTTCTTTTCTTTCGTCGAACTTTTTTATTTTATTTCATTTTTTACCTCTATCTCGTATTATCTTCCGTTTTCCTCTGTTTTTTACTTTCACACTAAATATGCAATAGAATTATTACTTTCAGATCATTTGAGTTTCATTCCTGTTTTATGTATTCCCACATCTGTTTTGTGTTTTTTATATGTTTGTTTCGTATCATTCTGTTTATATTTTGGACCAGTTCTCGTCGAAAATTGCTGTTTGCTTTTAAAGTTTCTTTTATGTCTGTACTTCTCTTGTAGCCAGTCTTCTTGAGGATGTCAACCACTCACCCCTTTATGTTCACTTTGATGTTGGTTTGCTGCTTTCTTCCTGTAGCTTGCCTCTGCAAAC
Source organism: Teleogryllus occipitalis (assembly GCA_011170035.1). Classification (NCBI taxonomy): domain Eukaryota; kingdom Metazoa; phylum Arthropoda; class Insecta; order Orthoptera; family Gryllidae; genus Teleogryllus; species Teleogryllus occipitalis. The sequence goes on from BLKR01001089.1 coordinate 131,800, forward strand.
AATCAACATTTATATTATCCTCTTATCACTTTTTTATTTTATGTCGAATCTACACTTCCCTCTCCTCTTTTTTGGTACACGCTCATTTTATTCCTCTTCCTCATAACGTTATATAATGTTGACCCTTCAACCACGTTATTGTCTGTGCAGCTGCATTCAAGAGATGTGATTGCGTTTTATGACCTTGCACTTGAACCGAGCTAGTCAACACCAATCGATGCATCGCTCGTTCCCTTTGATGATTGGGGCAAAGGGGAAACACGCAATCATTTTCAATTCTTCACTTGAAAGCGCAGTAACAAGTAGAGGCCCTTTTAATTATTCATGTCGTCATTCGTCGAGGGGATTTGAAAGGGATATCGTTCATACTGCCATATTTGCTTTTAGCGGAAAATTTATTTTCTGAAATGCTTCATTTGAAGTAATTTCGTTTATTTTTTCATTCATTTTAATTCATGTGCATTTTGGTCGTTATTCAGGAAAGCAAAGAGAGGTTAATTTAAAAGTTGTTTTTTTTAAACTCGAATGTTCGATGATGGAATATTTGTTTCGGCGTCCTTTGGTATTTCATGTAACAACATATGCGATAATTACATCAACTTTAATTGTGTTCTTTATTGTAAACCATGCTTTTAAAAACAAACATGTTTACTGATAATGAATAACAAGGCTTTGGAATATGAAATTATTGCACAAGAAACTGAACAAAAAATCTCAAAATTTATTAAGATATTCCCGGGCTGGAGTAAGAGAAAAGAAAACTAAAGCAACGGAGAATCGGATTAGGAATTGATCATTTCAATCTTGTTGCTTTCTTTGATCTAAGGATTAACTGTTTTTGTCAATATTATAAGAAGATTTGTTATTCCAACTTTTGTTTATTATAACAAATCAATTAAAGTAATTAAAATATTGGCGTACGAAATAAGTTCGTATTCTGTTCTTTGTATTCTGAAATAATTTCCTTTTGTTTCGTTAAAGGTCTAAGTTCCAAGATGATTGGAAAATAATTATTGTCAAAATAAATGATCATGTTTATGACGAAATGTCGACTGATGTAAAGAACAGTGGAAGAGCTCTCTCTCTCTCCCTCACACACTCTTTCTTCCTCACTCCTTCTGTCGCTCTTTCTCGATCTCCTTCTCTCCTCTCTCTCTCTCTTCCTCCCTCTCTCTCTCTCCCTCACTCCTCTCTTTCCTTCACTCCTCTCTCACACTCTCTCTCACTCCTTCTCTTTACTCTTTTTCTCTCCTTCTCTCTCCTCTCTCCTCTTTCCTCTCTCTCCCCTCTCTCACTCTCATTTCACCTCACCTAGTGTCGGCACTTCCTTCTTTTCCCTCCTCCTCCCCGTTCTCTCCAGCGTCCCGCCATTTTCATAAATAGGCAGCGAAGCGTATGCAAGGGCACGTTTTATCTGCCGGGATTTTTAAGGCCCTGGGGAAATGAGCTCGTTGGGCGTGGGGGTGCGGCAGGGGTGCGCGGGGCGCGCGTTTGCAGATATTATCGGCAGAGCGCGCGGAGGCCGGGCGCCGCCGCTCGGGTGAACTAACGGCTCTTTCGACGCACCGTGCGTACACGCTGATACGCGGCGCGCCAAATCGCCTGGCGGGCGACGAGCTCAACTTGAGGTTTAGGAGAGTGCTTGGACTTGCGGAACTTATCCAGTCTTATTATTTCCCTGTCTGTAATCCTCTCTAAAGCGTTTACAATTTCACGCCGATATTAGGACTCTGTCATAGTTTTTGCGCCGCGGATGGACAAGATTCTTTGAAAACGAAGAGAATCTTAGTGAAGAGAAGTAAATTTACAGAAACATGGTGTGGAGAGAACGTTCCATGGATAGTTCCCAGGGTCTTTTCATGCATTTCTTTAAAGTTAAATCTAAAACGTCTGAATATTCCCTAAACAAAAAATATGAGACTTGTCGAGTTAATTTTCATTTAAGTTCATTTTTTGTCACATATTAAAAGCAAAAATTTATTTTCATTAATATTACAGCATAAATCTTGCACTTTTCTGTTCAGATTCAAATTGCATTTTGTCTCACAATTGTCAGTAATGAATATTTTTATTGATCGTGTAATAACTGGAACATTAGATTATTGCATTAGGCATATTCATCGTATCTTTAAAGCTGAAAGAACTAACTTGTTTTTGTAAATACCGGGGTAATGATCAAGAGTTGATTGATTTGGTGATGGGCCTTTTTATGGAAGGTAGTTAAAATATTAACTTATAATCAGAAAAGTCAAATATTAACAGAGAAACAATTTCGCGATTCGGAGTGTTGAGGTGCTTACGTAGAAACTGTTATTCATATCTTCACACTCAATAAAATAAAGCATTACAGTAACTTGAAATTTATTGTAATGAACTAAATTATTTTTGTTGCGGAGTACAATTCTGTATTTTTGAATTGATACATTTCTCCTTGCAAGTTTGCTAATTGGTATCCATTGAAAATATATACTTTTAAATTGGTGCGAGTACACAACATTCAACTCTTATTTTCCCTCATGTCTAATTTCCATTTGCCTGTGCGAGGCGAATTTTAATAAAAGATGAATACAACCACCTCTTAAAGGTGAACGCGAACTGTTATTTTAAACCTTTTCTTTTGCATCATTTTATGCAAAAATAAATTTTAAATTGCATGCAATCGTATTTTCATTACAAGGGATTTTGCAAATCCTTTTCGTAACGGAATTCCCGTACTCCCACACCTCCACTGCGCCTTGTATCCTCTGACAACAGGGCCCGTGGGTGTTTAACAACTGCGATATTGATGAATGGGTTTTCATTATGCGCGCGTTTGCTGAACGCTGATGGAGCTCCCACCGTTGGTTAGGCAGTTTACCTTGTGCTAATCGCCTGTGGGCGTTTAATAATGCGAGATCCGATGGCCAGGTTTTTATTACGTGCAAGTTTGCTAATTGCGTTTCCTCCTAATTCAGTTACGCTCGTGGTACAAATTCGATGAAATCTCTCCGTGTTTCTAATAACGCCATAAATTCTCTGGAAAGATTCAAAGTGGTCCAACCAAACACGATCAGACCAATTATTGTCCGTGGACTCTATCGGAACTACCACCTTGTAATGCATTCCAAGTAATTCCATATAGCTCATGAATAAAATAGTAACAAAGAGTTGTTAGTTCATCGTGTGGGCGAATGCTCGAGATTCTTTGAGATTCGTTTCACTCCTTTTACGAGTTGGAATTCAGTTAACGGATTATACCCTCCGACTTCCATAATCGGCTGGCACGAGTGCACATAAAAGCAATACCAACCCAGCCAAGCGTTCTCGGAGCAAGACCCGAGAAAGCGACGAGCAAAAGTGGGCGGGGATCAAATCCATTAAACTCTCGTAAAACAATACGAAGTTGCGCGTTGAAACCCCGATCCGGAGAGAAGCAAGCGGTACGCCTACGAGACCGATTGCTCAACAATAGAAACATTCAAACGTCCCTACAGGCGCGCTGCGCCCATTAACGTCAATTCCGGAACAAATTAATGATTTCTTTTATGCGGAACCGGTTTAATAATTGGAGTTTTCGTCAGTCGGCGCGAGCGCGGCCGTGTCTCCGCCCGCAGCGCGCGCGGGCACTCGAAGGCGCCCGCGTCGGCGTATGCCAGGGCTTGTTCCTCCGTGCGCGGAGCCGAAGCGGCTGTGGGGGCGCCTGTCGAGGCGCGAGCGGCGCTGGGCGATCGGGACAATGGGGTAGCCCCGCGCCGCCGGATGTTCGACCCATTCATCACCGGCGCCGGAGCTCGAGCGGTTTTGTCCTAGACTGCGGTTCGGAGAACGGCGCGAATGTTTGAAGTGATTCGAGTCGGTGGGGTGTTTGGGGAAGATTGGTTCCGCTGGGGTTGAATGAGCAAACGACCGTGGAGTAGTTCGCGATTTGTCGACAGGTTGTTCTAGAAACTGAGGGGTTTGCCTTCTTTTTGAGCGACTTGTGTAATGTGGTCATTCCTTGCTTGTGCATTGTACTGTTTCTCATTACGTTTGTCTTCTGTTTGTGTTTAATAGTTGCTTTGCTGACATGTATTCGTTAATGATGCAGAGTACGTCAACAGGAACCTAGAAGAACATTTCGATTTAAAACTAATGTGCTACTCTGAACAAGATTGAATAAGAAAAAAACTCATATGATGCATTAATGCTAATTAGTAGCATTGTCGAAAAGAAGTTTTACTTTCTAAAGGCATTAATTGGATGTTTGATTTCATTTCAGAAGTTTACCCTGCACAAAGTCGCAAACGAAAGCTATAAAAAAGTAAAATAAATTTTAAATAAAACCAGGTAACATAAGGTACATAAAATTATATTTCGAAAATTTCTGATTTGTCTGCATCATTACCTTTCCTTTTGTGTATTTACTTAATTTTATTATTCCTCTTTCACTCTCATTTCCATTTAAAACGTAATTTGAAACCAGACGCAACATTTCTCAGACTCCGATAAAAATCTTTGTTGATTGTAAGTAAATTACAAAGTGAAATTGGTGTGAAGTGTCTAAATTAGCAATAATTTATTGAGTTTTCTTAGCATTTTAAAATTAACCTTACGTCAGGTTTAAAAAATTCTGAGATTCTGAGTTCTGAGAGTTCCTCAGATCTGAGTAAAGAAAATCTGCATTCCTGTTTGAAGTATATTTGAAGTAAACGACGTTTAGCGTAAGAATGCTACACATGCAAAAGAATGTTAAATATGCTACATATGCTAAATATGCAAAAGAAGCCGAGAATGTTTACAATAAGCCTGTGCTTCGTGTGGTCTAAATAAATGTTCAGAATAAATGTCCTTTGCTGGGCAGCTGCATTCATGAACGGCCTTTGTACGCTAACCCGTTAAAAACATATCCCAGGTGCCTTGAAACACGGTTGCCACTGTGCCGTTACCGAATACCGAATTTGAATCAGGAATTTGGGGCGAGGCGGAAGTCGGCGAGGTCCCCAAAAGAAGTCGGCAGTTGTGACGGAGGCGGTAGTTGTGACGGAGGTTGTAGTTGTGATGGAGGCGGTAGTAGGGACGATAGAAACGGTAGTGACGATGGAGGCGGTAGCGGTAACGATGGCGGTCACAATGCCGGAGGCAACGATTGCGATGATGGAGGCAGCGGCAAATGTGGTGATGGAGGAAGCAGCGATTGCGATGGTGCAGGAGACGGTGGTGGCGGTGACGGAGGTAACGGCGGCGGCGGCGTTCGGCGCAACTGAAAGGCCGCGGCAGCGCGGGCCGCGCGCAGTAATTGCCCATGGCGCCCCATGCATATTCAGGGCGCTTCACGCCTCGCCGCGCGTTGCGTTGCGTCGCGTCGCGTCGCGGGCAGGAAATTTAAAGCCTCGCTTAGCGACGGACCCCCGTGCGCAGTTTCCACGAGCACCCTCATTATCGCCGCACTCCGCGCTCCACTCTGCTCGTCTGCGTGCCGCGCTTACTTTGCATACTCGGATGAATTGCTTTCTTTCAGGTTTAAATTTCTGTTTTGTGCAGGTGGTGTTGTAATGTGAATGTGAGGTATGTGACCACATCAGGGCTAGGTCGTGACCAAAATCATGGAAGGAATGTTTCATTGAAGAGTTTTAATTATTGAAGAAGAAATGTTAGAAATATATTTCATAGAAAATTTTGCAAGAAATTATTTTTCTTAGAAAAAACTAATTCTACTCGTACATAATTACTAAAAAGTGTTAACTACATATTTATGTTGTACAAGTGTAGTGTTACAGTCTGCTATTTTTAAATTACTGTTTATTATTTAACAAATGGTGGACTTAACATGTAAACAGTGATCTTTATCCCGAACAAAAAAGGAATGAAAATATCTTGAATTAGATTTTTGGCCTGGAGCATTAGTTTCAAACGAAAATATCAGGAAATTTCTATATGGCAGACGGAATGAAAATTAGAATTAGAATAGTAATTGAAGAATTTGTGGGGGATTTTAAAGTACTACATTCCTTAATTTTACACTTCAAAATCTGTTTTCCGCCTTTTTCAAATAATCCATTTTTGCATTGTGTGTTTTGTTTATTCATTGAGTGCCTTTGTTACTCTTATTCTTTAACTACTTGAATTTTTAAAAATTCAACTTTATTTTAAATGCTTTGAATGAGAAAATTCAGTGATTTGTCTTTCATCAGATGAAATGTAGCATGCTGACGATCGGTATCTGTGTCGTCGTTTCCCCTCGTGGACAAAATGGCGGCCGAGAGAAAGTTAATTGCCTCAATTGTTAGAGCTGTCGAGGCCGGGGTGGGACCTTCGCACAGTCTCTGCTGTTAATTGAGGGCGATTATGCTAATAGAGGACACGTGTACGGTAGCAAGGGTCTGGAATAAGTTAAGTCCGGCGCATTAGCCCTGCATGCATAAGTAGCCTCAGGGGGTTGAGAGGGCACAAAAACTTAGAGTGGCTTCATTTAGTTTGTATCCGCCGCTTGGAGGCTCGAGATTGCTTTTTTAAATGAAGAGATGCAACGACGAACATTTGAAATGTCAGGAAAACAGAGCTCATTTTCTTTGTTCTTATCGGATTTTCATTTGCTTTGGGAATGCCGTTCTGGATGCTGTTTAAAACGTTGTTTCCATGAAAATGGGCAAGTATTTGAATCGAGAAAAAATACCATTGAAGTATAGGAGACATTTTCTTCAGAAAGCCAGGATTCCCTTTTCATGGGTTAAAGTTAATGTAGAGGAATCAAAATGCTTTACATTATTAAATGTCTATTGTAGACGATGATGATGCAGTATCTTACGTGCAAAAACTGTTACAAAACTAACGAGAAAGTGTGTTTGCAGTAGAGTTATGTTTTGAAAGAAATTTTTTTAATATGATAAGTGGATCGAGAGGAAAGTCAGAGGTTTACTATCCAAAGGAAAATAGAGTTTTGGCTGCGAGCTTGAAGTAGACAACTTACACGTCTTAGAATTATACAAGCACACATGTTGGGAGACTAGTGAAAAGCTTAGTTTGTCCTGGCCGGAGCGGTGCCGTGCTGGAAGAGATACCTGGAGGTGGAATATCCCTCCAAGCCGACGTGGTGATACCTCCCATACCTCAAGTTCCAGCGGGGGTACACGGAGTAACACCGCCCGCCACCTCCTGGGTGGTACTATGGAACTGATGACTTAATTAGTTGACGCTATGAAACGTAAGCATTTCGAGTTTTCACCTACTAGACACATTGACTGCCCGTATTTTATTCGTTTAGAACACTACTCTTCCTTGAGAAGTTGCAGTACTTTTAATCTAGACAACATGTGCGTCTGTGGTGCTGTTGTTTTGTGAAAGTTGATGTTTTTGCTGTTCGTAAATAAAAATATTATTTAGGAAGAGCGGTTACTGTGTAGCTTCTTCACGTGTATAGGGGTGTGTAGGCCGAACATATTGCAACGAAGGCGTGTGTAAAAAGGAAGCACCGCCCTCTAACCCAATGTTTGCATCCGAGTGCGCGAGCGGCGCCGTATCGAGCGGCGCGAGCCGAGTGGGCAGCGCCAGGAACTGCGCCGAGTGGTCGTGTCCTCGCCCACGCCCCCTTCCCTCCCCTACCTCCCCCCCCCGCGCCCTCAACGACCGTCACGCCCTAGGCGGCGCTGCCTGGACCGCGCACGTGCCGCCAAGCTCCTGGACGCGCACGCGCCGCTACTGGATTTGTGTGTACACAGGATCACGCTTATGAGAACCAGATTTGCGGAGGCACTGCGCGTTCAAAACGTAATACATTACGCAACAGTGGCGGCTCGTGCTTAGGTTGCACGGTTGCACAACACCCAGAAAATGAAAAAGATCTCATAATATCTTAGAAATATATATTTTCCTTTTAAAACATTCAATGTTCAAGATATTGCAGCAATATCGATGTATATGAAATCATTTTGAAACTAAAGAGCGTCCAACTGGCGCTCTCTCCAGTGCCTGGTGCCTTGCCAGGAATTGCCTCTTGGCTGTATGAATGGATTTACTGTTTTACTCTTTAGCCATTCGATTTAACACGGGGAACATACGGCCTTTTGGTTGGGCAACCAAAAAGGTGGCGCTTTCGTGCTGCGCGGCGATGGGGGAATCTCAGGGTATTACCCTTATTCTGTCTTTATCTAACTCACTGCAACGTAGTTTTATGATTTTCGCTTGTTATTAAAAGTACACAAGTTCAGTCAATTATTGGCGATATTCAGTGCATTGTTTATGAAATTTGGATAATTTGTTTTCATTTGATATTATGTTTGTTGATTCAAAACCCACATTTGATGAGTTCTTTGTTTAAAGGTGGCCGTTCTGGGTGGAAGTCCCTTAGTCTCACGGCAGTCAGTGTGGCTGTATCTGACCAGCGGTTTGCGAACGTTCTTGTAAATACGAATGTGTGTCGAAGATCTTTCATTATTGCCAAATATAGCAGGATAGTGAAGTTTTCGAAATAAAATAATTTTATTTGTGTGAAACGTGTCGAAGCAATAGTGCTAGTTGCGATGTACTGGGGTCGAATTTAAGTGTCCAGTGGAAATCAAAGCCAGCACCCGTGCGCGGGAGGTGTATATTCCTTACGCGGACCCAACGCAAAAATTTATGTTAGTAGCGTTTTAATATAGACTTTTATTTCACTTAGTTTTAATTGATTTGAATTGCGTACATTTCTACCTAAATGTTCGAATTTTGAATTTTGGAAAATACATTTCCGTCATTCGATGGAGATGCAACCTCCAGTGTGTTGGGGCACCACCCGCCACTGTTACCCAATTGGTGGATAGGTCGACGAGGTCCAATTGAATGGATACCACGATCACCGGACCTTACTCCAATGAACTTTTTCTTTGAAGACGTTATCAAAGACAAAGGCTTTGCAAGAAAACCACGCCCTGTTCATGATATGTGTAAATTCACAAGAGAAGCATGCAAATGCATTAATAATAATAAAGAACTCTGGGTCGAAGTGTGCTTGTGTGTACAAACCAGACTACAGCTGTGTAGATGCTAAAAGTCGACAATTTGATCATTTAAGACATTGAAAACTTGCGACGTTGCACTTAATTACAATTTATGTCATCTATATTGACTTCATCCATCTATTTTCTAAAATAAATAAGTTTTTACTTGGTATTTCACTATAATTTGCTTATCAATTATTTTCTCTAATAATAATAATAATAATAATAATAATAATAATAATAATAATAATAATAATAATAATAATAATACCTATTGTATACCTACTTGTGCACCCTCTGTATTAGATCTACGTGCAAGGTTATGTACATGTTTTAAAAATAAGAATAATTTTTGCTTAAAATATGGCCAATTGAAAATATATTTTCGCAAAAATGGCTTCAAGTTTTTCTTCATTTTTTTTCTCGGAGAGAGCAAAGGTAGTTTAAACGATGACACAGGTCTCATTTTCATTGAATATTGCAAATGTTAATATAACGCGGGATAGTCCTACGTGCTATTGCAGCACCATTAACGTTTACTCACATTACATACTGTTCCGTCGAGTTATGACGAGTGAATTGAATTTCTCGTAGCGTATAATGACTTCTTTCGAAAATTGAAGGAAAATACAATTATTGCAAATATTCTGGAACAAAATTTAGTAGTCTTTAAACTTTGGAACTGCTTGGCCAATGTTGAGAAGAACATTGAAAAATTATTCTGCATTTCATTCTATTGTCTAATATCTTAAATCTTGAGATATTGTAACATTCATTTTTATATTACATATTTTAGAGGATATGGAAGATGAGTTTGTCTTTGGTTCGAGTTATTATTTGCCCTCAATAGCGCAAAGAGCTTATCGCCGTCGGAAATTCAGAAATAATTATGAAATTGAATAGTGATAGTAAAATGATACACACAGCAGTGCTTGTCATATGCTCTGTTGCTTGCAGTTATCAGCTTCGTACACTTGAATAATCTATGTTACACATCGGTAGCTCAAAGTAGACGAGTTGTCCGTGTACATGTAGTTTACTTTCCTAAGTAATTAACTTGTTCAGATTATATCAGATTCATTTGTCTCACATGACAACCATTACATTGCAAACATTGTAAGCATTACAGTACAACAGCGCACAAAAAATGACGACTAATTCTCTATGAGCTTGGGCACATTTATCTACCACATTTGCAATTCCACTCACGCACTACGAGTGAAATGCAAACGCAGTCATGCATTTCTTTTCATATGCGACAGATAAACGCCTGGGGGAAAAAATGAAACGCTCCGGTATAGCGGTTCAGTGCCGCCATTTGTAGCCAGCCGGAATGCGGACAAGAGCCAAAAATAATAATTATTATGCCATTAGGGCGAGAGTCGCCGCTCTACCTGCCTGCGCGCCCACCGCGGGGCGCTCGCGTGGACGCAGAGCGGCGTAACTCGCCCGGCGGAAACGCGCTCGCCAAGTGCCCCACGCCGGGACGCGCCGCTCCGTCGCATTTCTCCCAAATCGCCTGCGTCCGCCCCGGACCAGTGGTTCAGGTGCCTGCGGACACGAGGCCCAACTCACAACCGGCCCGTAATAGCAACGAATGTATGTCTTTATTATGATACCACTTCATAAGCCTTACTTGGTGTGGACGAATCGTTTTGATTAATAGGTGATTGGTGGTGTGATGTGAATACCTATCGAGCAGCGATGGAATGAGAGGGAGGGGAAATTTGAGAACCCTAAAAAAACTGCTGAGAACTTGCTTTTTCCGCCACAAATTCGTCGTGGATCGACCGGGATCAGTAACTAGTGATGGAAGGCAAGCAGTTCCACTACTAGATCACGCCCCCTCCCCCGAGCAATTTTACTATCGGAAAAAATTAATTAATAGTATGAATTTCTTCAGTGTATTAGTATGTCCATGTGTATTTTTTGTTTCTGATATTCTGTTATTTTCCGCACAGTTGCAGGGTACGCAAGAGCGCATGCCGGTTATTATGATAGGACGTGCTTCTTTGCTCCAAGGTGCCACATTTTGGATTTGGGGATGATGATGATGATGATGATGATGATGATGAAGCTGGTGATGGGAAAGGAATATTGCTCGCGATCCTTGGCCCGTTGTATAGGTGTGTGTATGTATGTATGTATGTATGTATGTATGTATGTATGTATGTATGTATGAATGTATATATTGCCCCGACATTCGACTGACAAAATGAATGAATAAACCTGTATTAGGCTAGAATTAACATGGAGTACGTGGTGATGTGCGAAAGTCAACCACTTGGAGAGGACTCAGTCTTACACACGATTCGAAACCCCATTTTCTTTACCGCGTGCTGGAAGCTACTCCAAGCACCGGCGCTGTTCGAGTGCTCTTTTAAAGGTGAAAAACTTGTTTGTGTGCCTTCTTTCTTCGGGAAAGTAAAGCCAGCTGTCCTAAAATGCTTGAAACCTAAGCGATGCCTCTGTGTCGAATTCCTCAAATGTTTTTCATCTTTAGTCTCTCTTCTCTACAATGGCATTGTGATGTTAGCCCTGCCTTACAATCACAAGACTGCAAAAAGTAACTCCTCCAATTTATTGACAGAAAGGGAGATTGTTAGGTTTTCGGTGATAAAAAAATTAGGACGTATAAAATCGCTGTTATTTCTGAAAAGTGAAATTCACTTACACATAAATTTGAAAAATATGGCGGATGATAAAATTAAAGTGCAAGAAAGAGAGGTCCGCGACGAAGAAATCGATCATGAAATGATCAAATGTTTAAACACTCCCATAAAATGAGCGAAAAGTAAGAATAAGTCTTCACAATGTACTCTTCTTTGAGAAACGAATCTTAAATCATCACTCTTTCGTAATCACAATAGAATATTCGCCTTTCTGGAACAGGCTGAGATAGTGCTGGGCAACAATTTTCTCAACAAGATTTGAGTGTCTCAGACCGGGCTAAGCTACGGTTAGAGTGCCTTCTGTGGCGAATATTCGACACTAGCTAGAGAGCAAGGTCGAATAAAGCCACTATCCGGAGCAGAAAGCTAGCAGCCGGCTGGTCTAATCAAATACTTTTCTGTGTTTCTTCGATCAAGACCAGACAAATGCCGAAGGAGTTTCTTTACAAACAGGTCACGGACCGCGCGCGATCTACCTTTTCTCGTTCTCGTCTCCTCTAACACAAATACACACACACTTGCACTTCATTGCAACACATATTGGGGTACCCGTTGGAAGGTTACAGCTTGTCCCGTCTGGGGCTGGGCATTCCTGGCAGAGATAACTGCAGTGGGAGAGCTCCCCGAATGCGAATGCGAATCAGCCCCAGGTCTCCGTTCGAACAGGGCAGAAACACCGCCTCCTCTCGGGATGCACTGCACTAATAGGACTTTTGATCATCGCAGTTGATCGCAGTCATTGCAGTTGATTATCGCGCCCTGGAACACACAATAGTCCCTTACCATAAATCGTCTTTCTGAACATACTTTCTTAATCCCACACAGTTTGAGGTAACTAAAACCAAATTTAATGGCCACAAGCAAATTCAAATATTGTTCAAATCAAAAATGAATTTCAACATTTTAAAGCAAACTATTTACCACTGATTTATAAAGTATTATTTCCGAGACAAATTTAGCTTAGTCGCCGGTTGTAGTTCCGCTTAACCGAGTGTCCACCGCGTGGCAGTGCGATTTTCGCCGGTGGAGTGTGGCCGCGTGCAACCGTGCAGCGGGGTCCCGGCCGCTCCGGGGCGGCGAGGGCTGCAGGCGCTCTTATCGCGCGTGGGCGCGCACACGGGCATTAGGCGCGTCCCGCTCGCAGCGCGGCCCTCGCCCGGCCACAGCCGTAATCCGCGCGGGCCCCCGGGCGCTTACGGGGGCGGCGGCGGCGGCGGCGGCGGCTCAGGCCGGCGATCCCTTCGCGGTGCCCCGGAGGCCCCCGAGAAGATTTGAGCGGTGCGGGCCGTGCGCCGGCATAATCGGCCACGGAGCGCTCGGGGAGAGGTGTCCCGCGGTGCTCCGGAAGATGGAGTGTGATGAGAGGTTTTGTTAATTGTGGGGGTGATGGGAAGGGTACAAAATGTACTCTTCATATGGTCTTTTGTGTTGTGTTTGTCTTGTGAGCCTGAGGAAGATGCAAGTTATCAAGTAGTAAATAATAATAATAATAATAATAATAATAATAATAATAATAATAATACAGAAAATGTGTTTTGCTTTACATCTAAAATGCTCGATATGAACGTATTTACGAGTACAATTACGTGTACACTTTAATGTACGTGTACATTAAATTTAATGTACGTACATGAAAATTACGTTCATGTACTTTACATTAAAAGTAATGCAGAAATTTCTGAAAGTACAATGTATACATTGTACTCTTCCTATATCTTCCATGACATTTTCTCTTTTTCGGTTCTGTATTTCCTTTCGTTTGCAGACTTGAAACAACTTCTTTTTCGATTCCTATCCGCCATAAAGCCTCTCTGACCTAAAGACTGGCATTATTTAATTGATTCGTTTTAAACGACATGTTCACATTTCGTCGATGGAGCATACATTCCAAGATACATCGTAGTTTGCGCTAAATGTCTAGTAAAGTAAGAGTGCTAGACTGCTAGTTTACATCAAATTAATATGCAAACAGTAAAACAACATACTTTGAAGCATATGTGCCCTCGCACCGTACACGTAAATGGACAGTTACATAGAGCTGAATATTAAACAGACCATTCTGTAAACCAACAATTTGCGCAAAGAGAACATTTGCGCTGCTCCAAAACGTTCGCATACCACACTCAGGCAAGCAACTTGCCCTGCAGTCCTCAAGGGGGTCCATGGCCGCTTCCTTGGTGGCGGCGAGGGCGGCGAGGGCGGCGAGGGCGGCGAGGGCGGCGAGGGCGGCGAGGGCGGCGAGGGCGGCGAGGGCGGCGAGGGCGGCGAGGGCGGCGAGGGCGGCGAGGGCGGCGAGGGCGGCGAGGGCGGCGACGCGCGCGGCCAGTGGCGGTCCGCGCTAATGAAGGGGTCCGGCGACGGCTGGATTTACGGGCGTGGCTGCGCGGCGCCCGCCGGAGCCCCCGGCGCCCGCTCACGGCCCCGCCGCCGACGCGAGGACGGCTGCGCCAGCGCGCACGCGCTCGGCCAGGCTCCGTCTGCGCACACGAACATACTCGACACACACGAACCAGCCAGGCTCCCAAGCCTCGTCCGCTTTAGTTGTTAATCTGCTGTAAATCTAGTGTTCCCACAATGGCCTGGTGGCAGAGGCATCAGATTTACAAACGGCGCGAGTATCGAACGTGATATGTTATGAAAGAAATAAAATTAAAATTAAATTAAAGATAAGGATTAAAGTTTCTGTGAGAAGGCGAAATGCACTAGAAATATGCAGAAAAAAGAAAATAAATAGAAAAAAATTCAGGAACATTGGAAGAAATAAATGACACATGATGAAACAAACAATTATCAAATAAAAGTTTAGATGAAGGATCTAAGAGTTCTGCATTGGGTCGGGTACAGTGACGGATAATAGCCGATTAAGATTTGGATGAAACATCGCGAGGAGCACGTCAGGCGGTTGCAATCGGTGCTACCTGTTTCGCTGCTCCTCCGTCAGATTGTTTCAAAACGTCCTAACGGCGGTTGTTTGTGGTAATGCTTAAGAGCGGTCGTTCACAGGCTCTGTAAATTTGACATCTCGGTGTCAGAAACGCAGAGAAATGAAACAAAAAGCTACAAGAGTTCAGCACTTCTTCTCTACTGAAAGAAGGGACGGAATGTTTGCGACGAACAATATACGAACTTTTACTCTTAATAAAATCGGAAAATAGAGAATAAAAGTCATAATTACTTTACGTCAGGCCTCTCCAAAACACTGGCCCTAATAGAGTCACCGACTGATACCCGGGTGTACATGTGTTGCCACCGCGGTCACGTGTAGTAATTCTGGTGAATTTTGGGTACACGAGGTTTGTAGAGGGAGAAGCTACCACCATCTGTAGTGACGTGCTTGTCGCAAATTATTCTCTCTATACCGGAATTATAAAACTTATGTTTTATTATCGTATTACTAATAACCGAACAATGTACGCTATTAGTACATTATGAAACAATGTTGTAATGATTGATATTAACACACAAATGTGATATTACGAAACGAGCGAGGAACAGCGAGTGTCGTAAATTTTACACGAGTCTATTAATACCTATTACATCGAGTTCATATGGTACTTTTCCTACGATTTACGGTAACTTTCATAAGTAAACTTTTTCATTAAATCATTTCGTGACAGTTAACACTCAGGATTCAGCAAAGTCCATCTAGCGAACACCTTCCTACCCTCCCCTCCCGCAGCTGATTTTGGTTTACCAATGCCCTACTCAAATAGGATTGAAGTGAATTACGATCCAATTTAATTTCAATAATATTCCACGTAAAAATACTAATAATTGAAAAGAGATTAAAATTGACAAGCATAATAGAATATTAAATGCAATTTTAATGTATACAATCGACCGAAACATTTACTAGAACGAATCTCAATGATTAATTATCAATACTTGATTTGTAAACTTCTCTGTGATTGGTCAAGGACCTGTGTCATTTTTTTTAATCATTTTATTATTTTTAACGGTATACACGGTTCAGTTTTACAGTACAAACTTTTTCACATGTTTTGATGCTTATGATCTGTTTTAAAAAACTAAACTATTAATACTTTACAGCTATTACTTAGGGAGAGGAAACCCACTGGGCACCTCACAAAGGATCATCTAAATCTGCAAATTGGATGTAAAAAACGTGTTTGGGAAATCTATTTTT
The DNA here is from genome assembly GCA_011170035.1 of Teleogryllus occipitalis. Taxonomy (NCBI): domain Eukaryota; kingdom Metazoa; phylum Arthropoda; class Insecta; order Orthoptera; family Gryllidae; genus Teleogryllus; species Teleogryllus occipitalis. Next base: position 147,549 of record BLKR01001089.1, read on the forward strand.
TTATTCTGGTGGGGTTTATGGGTGCTTTGCGTAGATTGTATTGGGATATTTGTGTAATTGTTGACATATTATTGTAAAAATTATGGGATAACTTTGTGATGTGGTGTATGACAGGTTTTATTTGAATTTCTTTATGAAGTTGTTTGTTTGAAATGAACCAGGGTGCTTTGGTTATTGTTCGTAGGAATTTGTTCTGTATGACCTGTATTTTATGTATATTAGTTTTTGCTGCATTGACCCAGACAGGGCAAGCATAGAGCATTAAGGGTCCTGTGTCATAATGAAATATGTGTCGTAATGTAATGACTAATGAGTATCATTATTCATCGGCTTGCCGCTATCAAATGACAGAATTATTCACAGGGAGTATAAAAATGATTGTATCTCATTGGCAAAGATTTTTTCGCTGGTTTCATTTGCATAATTTTCGGAAGTGTGTCTATCAGCTTGTTCTTGGGAACGCGCGCGAACGCTCTGCGAAGTGCAGTGAAAGGGATATTGTGAGTTCGGTGCGGCGCTGCGGGCCACCCTCCGCGTGGGAGAGGGCAGAGGGAAAGAAGTGGCCCTGGTAATGGCCCAGACATTTTAGGACCCACGAAGCGCTGAATTCATCTCGTTTGGTATGTTTGACCTACGTGGTTTGTGAATAAGTATATGTAGGGTCTTCCTTCTGTAAAGGCGACTACCGTTTCCTTCATGGGCCTATAAAGTTCGTTTCTTATTAAAATCAACCTAGGGGGTTGAAGTTCATGCGCAAGTCATACAGTGCGTAAAATAGCCAATAGAGCGATGAAATTGTCAATTTAACGCCCATTAGAAAACTATGATGAGTAATTCCTTTTGCAAACGTCTTGGCGTCTTAAAATACAAACTTCAAGTTTATTTTCATGAGACGATATTAAGTTTACTCTCACAACACTCCACTTAACATGTTGACAAATATATTACGATTGGTTTCATATTGATGCGAGTTATCTCCCTTTAATTAGATTTGATTTGGTTACCTGAACTTCAATAGTCATCCTTTCTAGCAAGCGGTGAACAACTGCTGACACCGTAACTCAAATTGTCAATGGATCATATTCCCTGGAAAGCAATTCAGTGTCAGGAACTAAATTTACAGCCAGTTTCTCTGTTAGAAAAGGAAAGAAAGCGTCTATCTTCGAAGCTGTCAGAAAAAGTGGTACGTCAGAGCCTATAAAACGTGCGCATGCGATGTAGCGGTACATTTTGCCTTGCCAAATAATAACTGTGGAATTACCTCAGCGTGCTTTTGCCTTGCAAATGTGGAAATTGCGAGCGCCCTGTGGCGAAGACAAGCGCCGAGTGGGTCTGGGTGTGGTGGCTGCAGACCGCCCTTTACAAGTAAACAAGTGTTTTTCTGTAATTTGCCATAGGCATGTTTTCAATGCGTCATAGTAAGTAAGTGTGATTTACTTGAGAAGGGCTAGGCAAAGAGTAAAATAACAGCAGTTTCCAAGAAAAAATATTCACGACACCAGAAGGTGAAATGACTGTCTTTACAAATAAGATAACAAGACTGTAAAACAAAATTAAGATATTATATTGTCTAAGAAAAATGATGAATTTTTAGCATACACTGTATTGTACATATCAAATTGGAAATGTTTTTGTGCTTGAATTGTTTATATTAAATATATTTAAACATTAAATTCATTTCTGTGGAAGGCAACAAAAACACTTAGTAATCTTTACTGATTCTTACCGGAAACTATTATGATTTTGATAATGTGTTATCATTTTAAAAGTCTTAAGATCTCGTCAGCTAATTTTGAAGGATGTTTTATCTTTCAGTTGCTGTTACGTAGGAGTGTAATATTTACAATAGACCAGAATGTAACTCTTGACATTGTTTGTATATGTGGAATGTTAATATTCTCTTCTCTGTAAATAGTCCTACAAGCTGGATAGGAATATTTACTCCATTTTTATCGCAATTTAGAATTTTGAAACCACAAATTGAAATACACATTTGTAAACAACATTTTTTTAAATCAATTTTGTCTTGTCCGTATCTGTAATTCTCTGTATGATATTTGAGGTTACAGTACACTTTAGTTATTGTCTACATGTTTTTGGCCTGAGATCTTTCTCTCTGTAAATAGTTTTTCACATTGCTCTAAGAAAATATTGATTTAAAAAAACAGAAAAAACTTATTTTGGACAGTTTATCCTGTATTATGTATTTAATTTACAACTGAGACCACAAATAAAACTCCACATACTTAATGTTATCTCGATAATATAATTAGCCCCTCTGCCTTCTAACCACATAGTAATCGTAACTCGTTTTCACACATGAAGCTATATTCAGCACATTATTTAATTCTCCTCGCGACATTCACTCTATCGAGCGGTTGTATAGCATTCTGGACTCACAAAAACGCATCATCGATTTCCGCGACGTGCGCTCGCCCACAGCGCTCTGAGGGGGCTGGTCGCGCCCACGGGCGGGCAATTTGTATTCATTACACTCCAACCGTCAGAAAACCTCTCGAACGCCCGGTCGGCCTCTCGGAATTCCGAGGTTGCAAAACGACCTGAAATATCGAGTCGATTCCTGGATTCGTTTTTCCGCGCGTTGCGTGCCGGTCGACGGCGAGGGGCGCCATGTCGGTCGCGTCATGTTACCCTGCGAGACGGCAGGGACAGGGAGGGGAGCGCGGCATTAAGAAGCAAATTACATCGGAGGCGATCGCGTGAATGCAAGCGCTTATGTCGCGCCGTCTAAAGTCCTCCGCGGAAATTCACTGGCCGTTGCGGATAATTGCCTCGTTTGCGGAGCTGAAAATACGATGGAATAAATATCTCAAATGTCGGCCACGAGACGGCCGGAATAACCTGTGCCGATGGCGCTGGAATAGATGAATAATTTTAGTAATGGGTGAAGGCAGCGTGTTTTCATCGATGGTAAGATGGAGGTTTGGAGTGCTGATTCTTGTTCTTCCTAAGGCTCAAGGTTGATCATCTGTCTCAAGCTCACAAATATTTTCCACAAATAATAGTGTATGCTTGAGAGATTTATGCTTGCAAACGTATCTCTAATGATTATTATTATGGCTGTTTTTCAATAGGAAGGAATGCTGATACTAAATCATGTGCACGAGATGAAGACTTTCATGAAGGCATTTGAAATCACATGTTCATCCATGTTTCTTAAAGTAATTACTATTCAATTCACTACAATAGCCTGTTGTTTTTTCCTGCTTACTGATGGAAAATTGTAATTGGGAATCTAATGCTATTGTATCCCAATTACCATTCTCTTGGGTCAAACTTGTTCAGAGAATTGTAGAAAACTCATCATATTATCGAAAGTGTGCACATGTGTGTATGTGTCGAAAGTATGCATATTTATAAACAACAAATCAATCTCCAAAATTTTTACTGACGTTACATAAGTTTCTTACAAGCCACGAATCAAAAAAGATGTAAAAAGGATTAAAACTGGTTCTTGCAATATATGTAAAAGGCATTTGCATCAAATGTGAAAAATATTAAACAAATATTTTACCCAGAAGTACGAACAAATCGAGAACTAGAATATTACAATGAGGAAAAAATAGATTTCGAATACTGAATAACTTTTCGAACACATTGTTAGTTATAATAGTATCTTTCTGAAAAGTGGCTGAGCTGTTGTATGAGGATTTCTGTTAACACTGAGATGAAGTAGTTAGTCCAGCAACTTTGTTTCCTACAAATTCCCAAGCCGTAATACATATGATAACAATTCGTTACACATTTGTTGAAAGGAAATTGCGGGTCTATGTGAAGAATCCCAAACACATTTCTAAGCATATAGGTGGGTTTAGACCCAAGCTTTTGTGTCCGACCCTTGAATTGGATTGTGATCGTGGTGACGGTTTTCATTTGCCATCCACGGTGTGAAGGATGATTACGAAGGGTTATTGTTCAGATATGAATTAATATATTGCATAATAGTTTATATGGGGAACGTGATGGTACCAGAATCCAACCACATCGCAGTCTTACAATGAAAACCCTATGACTTGCCCATAGTCCTGCACCCCGCGTACTCGGACGCTAGTCCAAGTCCGAGCAACGCAGAGACTGACTAAGGAAATATACGATTCAAAAATCCACTCTCGCTAGAGGTGACGGATTTACGAAGGTCTGAAAACCCTCAATGTGCCATCTTATCCTTGTAGCATGTACAAGAGCTCTGGCACGACTAAATAATATGATCCGACAATTCCCGTCCAAATCAGATCCCATATCCTCTTAGCGTGGAACGACACAAGTAATGGATAGAAGTGACTGAGACTTTTGCTGTGTCGTTATCCTGGCTGCGACTAAATGGTGTTTGGCGCCCAAGTGGTGCCAAACTCGGAAACTACTAACAATTCTGATCATTTGGGGGTGGGCAATTGCCTCATCCAAAGCCACCATACCATCAATCTCTGGATAACAGACGGTAGCGGACTCGGTTCCCGGTGGAATAAAATATATACGTACTCTGACACAGTCCATTTTCACTATTGAATAATTGAAGATAATACATTCCTGCTTTGATTGAATTGTTTTTTACTGCTTTTAGGTGATTAATAATTTGAATAAAATAAACGAAATTTGGTGCGTTCATATCAAATGAGGGCGGCGCGGCGTGGCGCTGGGCCTTTGCAGCTAGGGACGGTTGTGCCGGAAGCGCTGCTGCGTGCATCCCCTAGCGGCCTCGGCGTGACTCTCGCGCGCCACCTCCGCCTCCGCCGCCGCCGTCTGGAATTGGAGAAACAATGCCTCGGCGGCTGAATCCTTCAGCGATCCGATCCGGACGGAGAAACACCTTGCACGAGGAACCGGTACAAGAAGCGGCCTTATAAGGCGGGCGCCGCGGCGGCGCCGCTGGTAAAAATAGACGCGAGAATTCCGAAACAGACCTGAGAAATGGCTTGGGAGTGCTGTTGTTGGAGGAATGCTGCGGTGGCAGCGGCGGAGTTGGACGACAGCGGACCAGCGGACGGCGTCGCGGCGCCCGCCAGACGCCACTGCCGCCTCCGCCTCCGCCGGCGAGGCGAGCGAGGGAATCGGTGCCGGAGCGAAACAATTTTGGGCCCGGGCATTGCCAATAGTCCCCCCCCCCCCGAAAAAATGAAAAATGTGGAAGTTGTATCAAGAAACTCTAAGAGTTATATTATTTCAACAAATAACAAAATATTACAATGTTTAAGGTAGAAAAAGTGTTTGGAAATACATTGTAAATACGTTGTATTCAGTCCTACACTTCAATGAAAATAAATGGCGAATATGTGTATAATATATAAAATTTTACAGAAATGTGTATTAAAGAATCTTGGATGTTAAGAGGAGAAAATTTGAAGGCTTAAAAATCTTTCAATGACATCATTGTTTTGTAAAATTTTCAGAATTGGCTGACATTTTTCATTTCATAGAATCCTACTTTATTAGTATTGACTATAATGAACTATTTAAAGCTTAAAAAATTGAGAATTTTATAAAACATCAGACGAACGTTTGAACGGTGTTCTACCACAGGCTGTGTACTCCTGGTCGTGACGGACTCGGATGAAATTTCTGAGGCGGGTAGCTTCTCCGTGTCCGGTGGGAAGTGTCGCGGGACACCATTTAGCCTCGTGAGCGGATACGCGCGTAGGCCGTGATGCCGCAGGGGAGACGGTAGCCGCGCGTCGGGAGGCGCGGCGGCAATGACGAGCGTCGAGGCGGCGGCGGCGGCGGTGGCGTTGGAGGCGGATGCAGCGGCCGGACACGACAGTCGACGTGAGCTAACTGCCCCCGCCGCTCTAAATACTGCCTGTCGCGGGCTCCGGCGGAGATCTGTCGAGGAAATGAGCCCCCACAGCCCGGCACCGGTTGTCAGTGTGTTTGTTCTTGCGCCTGGCCGGAAAATCCAGTCTACGAGGAATACTTACGTGCCCTGTGTTGGTTTTTCGTGTTTGATGGCTCATTGAATGCGTCAGTCAAGTGAAAGGAAATAGTTTCTTTGTTGACTCTTTTATCTGGTCTAAGTGGGTGCGACAAATTACCATTTGTGGGTATATCTAAATAATGATCATAATAACCGTGCGTTTTTTTTGGGTTCGTGTTGAATTCTTTAAAGCTAGTTATATTTGGAGGAATATTTCACAATTTTGTGAAAAGTTTTAAACCGTCGTGATAGTAGGGCTTTAGGTTTTTTATATTTATGTGTTTTTCATTGTGGTTATAGTTTTGTAGTTTTAATGTTTGAGGGACCGAGGGACCGCTATCACAAGGATATTCGTCTTGTGAATTCTCCTTGGGAAGAAAGAGTGAACGACCTTATGGGTTTTATTTGTTTATTTTTCATGTTAATGTTTCTGTGTCCTTCCGTATATCTCCTTGAAACGTTCTTGGGTTTTCTAAAAGTGCATTGTCGTTTTTCTTGAGTTTTCTATTCGCCACCCAGTAGGCATTTTTCCTTCACTCAACCTTCGAAATAAAAAGAGATATATACCTTTTCCTGGTATCGCATAATGGAAGCGTGTTCTGCATGTACCAGTACAAATATACAACGTTCCTGTTTCCATTGCTTGTAAATTATGGCCTCTAACATATGTTTACAGCCCAATTCAGGCTGTCGTGTAACCAGTTGGTAAAACCAATATAATCCTCGAAACTGAATACATTAAATACTTTAAAAATAGAAATGCCTAACTTCCGTTATTAGCAATTTTTTTGCTGCATTATTTGCAATTCATTATTTATATCTACCCAGCCCTTGACATAACTAATAAGGAGGAAGACAATTCACTGCTCCGTTTTGGAGCTTAAGATCTTCAGTCAATAAAATATTTGAATATCTTCTCATAAAATTAATTTTCAGTAAAAAAATATATATGCAGTATTCTTTATCCAGTTTAATGCGTATAAAACGCGTTATAATGACGTATAAAGTGCGTTATAAAATGCGTTGTACGCATAAAAACGTATTTTCCCATTAAAACACATTGACACCTCTACTGTTAAACCAACGCCATTGACGAAAATGACCGTTCTCAGCTTTTTGGGTAACTATTGATACTTGTTAATAAATTGAATTAGATTTTTATTGAGGCATTGTGGATCGTAAATCGATTACACAGAGCACAAAATGCGAGGATTTTCTCTGACAATTTAATGCACACACTTTCGGGAACGTCAGGGTATGGCCAGCAGAAAATTTTCCACATTCGAGGCGTAAGTCTAACATCCTTGCCCACGTCAGGATTTGAACAAATGTCCCGAACTCCACCAAGATACCGAGGTACTGTATCTGTACGTGATGTACAACCTCCACAAACCGGCCATTCGTGCCGTCCGAAGTTATGTTTTGTATTGAGACAAAACGCATAACGCATGTTCTGTCTATGTATTCCTCGTACCTGCGGCAGCCCCCATCCCTGCACCCCCACGCGCCCAGGCGGCCGGCCGCCCGAGGCGGGCGAACGCGTTGCTCTTGTTTTGAAATGGAGCCTGACACCTTCGCCGGGGGAATTTACTACGGGAGCCGCGGCTGGAATTACGAGCCGGCTCTCCGTGGCGCCCGAACGCGCTTGCGCCCGCGCCAGCGCGCGGACGCGAGCAACGAGCGGAAAAACGCCTCCCGCCTCCAGCGCAGCCCACAGAAGCAGAGCGAGCGGGGCGGCCGAGAATGCGCGCTGCCGTCGCCCCGGTGTAGCCCCGGCCGCCGGTTCTCCAGCTACATGCGCACCGTCTCTCTTCGGCTCAGTCCTCGCCTAAGCCTACGCCCTGCCACCGCCACCGCCAGCTCCTTTTCCTCCTCATTCGCCTTCCCTACGACGTCATGTCCACCTTCTCCTCCGCCCTTTCTGCCCTTCCCTCTGCCCTTTCTTGCCTCTTCTTCCACTTTTCCTTCACCGTTTCCTCCAATTTCCTCAATATTTTCCTTATCTCCTTCGTGTCTTCCCTGTTTTCCTCCACCTTGTCTTCCCTCTCTTCCTCCACCTTGTCTTCCCTCTTTTCCTCCACCTTGTCCTCTCTCTTCTCCCTCCTCTCCCATCGTTTCCTCCTCCTCGCCCTCCGCCTTTTCCTTCACTTTGTCCTCCACATTCGCTTGCATCTTTTCCTCCTCCTTGTCATCCATTTCCTTCCACCTCCACTTCCACAATCTTATCTACCTTCGTCTCTGCTTCTGCTTTCGCTTCTGCCTGTGTTTTTTGTCCTCCGCCCTCATCGCCGTCGTCACTCCCACCTCCATTGCCGTGTCCGCGGCCGGAGCCGCTGCCTACTGCGGCAAAGCTCAGGTTACGAGAGACAATGGGCGCGTGCGATGGATTACTCCCGAGTGGCTGATCTCGAGGAGCGTGACAGCCGCGTGCGCAGGCGTTTGCGAATTCGAACCCATTCCAAGGGTGCGGGATTTATGGATGCAAAGTCGATGGGATGTCGTATAAGGCTCTCCCTTCTGTTCAAGTAGTCTGGACTAAATTAGTCTCGGCTACCGTCCATCGTAATGAACATTCTTTTTATGTAGCTGCTGCGTTGTAGCGGAATGCGAAAAATTCGTCGAAAAACTCGGAACGATGAGCCTTGCTCTTCTTGTAACGCCAGAGAAACGATCAGTGCATAAACGCGTAGCAGCTCACACCTTCTCTGCTCTCACCGAACAAATGATCCATCAGGCGTTCACGACGATGACGAAGACTAATACGAGGAATAGTAACGTCTCGAGGATATGTCATTGCTTTGCTATTATTACAGATATTACTAGGAGAATATTTGATAGCCAGGCTCAGCATGCGAGTTCCTTATATATCGTTAAGCTCATTCGACTTCAGCAAAAAAAAATACCCCTATTGGTCTCTAAATGTGTTACTTCACAATTACTTCAGTGTTTTACAATACATTTTGAGTAAAATAAAATGTTAAAACTGTGTTTTGAAATAAATATTCTCAGGTTTAGTACTATGGTCATCTTCGATACATTTTGACAAATTTAATAACCTCGGTAAGAAGCATTTTCATAGGAGAAAATTTTCACGGTATTAAAAGATTGCTGCATTTACTCTCATTACATAGGTGGAAGAATCAGTCACGATGTATTAAATAAACTTGTTTCATTTGAAAATTACGGGAATGTGATATCCCCAAGAAAATGTAAGTTCTGTATTTAAAAATAATTAAATTTTCGATTGTATCGATTGCATTTCGCGATCAACTTATCCTATACCTTTTATCTACCTTCTCAAAAAGGTATTACTTGAGGCATTGCCTCCCGTACTGTTTACCTCGTAAACACAAGGAAGAGCTCCCTTAGTGTCAATTCATAGAAGATTGCTCTTTCCCTTTCATATTTAAAGAACATGAAAGAGGAAAAAGAATAAATGTTCCTTTCAACGATGCTTATTTAATATGACTCTGGTATTGTAATGATCAAATGGGCGAAGAAAGCTTGTTATTTTGGAATTAAACGATATCGAATGTTCTTAATTAATTGAAATGGACTTATTCGTGTACCGGGACTGCTGCACCAAGGAGGATGGAAACGGGGGCCATGATCTCTCCCTAAAAATGCAAAATAAAAATACGTGTATTTTAATTAGATAACATTCACACTTCCGGAGTTCTTGTCACGTTCACTTATGTTCGAAATTTTCTCTCGACAAGAGCGAGAACTTCTGTCTGCGTTCCTCATAAATGGTAGTTTAATTGCAACATTGTTTCCTCCTTTCCCCTCCCACAAGGTCGGCCGGGATGCAATTGGGCCATGCTTTTTCAGGAATCCAAATGTGAAAGGGGTTATCTCGGAAGCGGGTGTGATCCTGATCGCTAAATGCTATCGAGCGATTCCCTTTCTTTTTGGTCTCTTTGGCAAAAAGCATGCAACACCCAAAATAATAATAATGATACAAATAATGATGCAACACCCAAAATATTTGTTTTCGGATTCGAAATAACCTTTAAATTTTTTTCAGATTCTCTGATGTATACATGCGTACTGTTCATGTTACCTTCGTGTGGCAAAGGGAAACACAGGCTCCCATCGGAGCGCGTGACGGAGCTTGTTGCTATAGCGACGCCAAGGCAACCGAGGCAGGGGCGCCGGCGCCTTTCAGCTGCTGCCGAGGTCGTGACGCAGGGGGTGGAGGCAGCGCTGGTGAGAGACGCGACGCGGCGCGGGGCGGTGCAAGGGATGCCCGTGGCGGTGGCTGGAGCAACCGGAAGAACAGGCACAGAGGAAAGGGAGGAGAAGGCAAAGGCGGGGGCGAAGACGGGAGGCCAAAACGGGATCGAAGACGGGGCGGCGAAGACGGGGCGGCGAAGACGGGGCGGCGAAGACGGGGCGGCGGAGACGGGGCGGCGGAGACGGGGCGGCGGAGACGGGGCGGCGGAGACGGGGCGGCGAAGACGGGGGGGGGGGCGAAGACGGGCTGAGGCGGCGAGGACGCGGGGGGCGGAGACGGAGCCGGGGGCTTCGGGGAGGCAGCGGAGTGAGGCGGTAAGACGAGGCGGCGGAGCTATCGACGGCAGCGGCTGCAGCATTGACGGGGGAGCGGCGCGGCGGCGGGGTCCAACAGCTCTAGTGACGAGCGCCCCCGCCCCCGCCCACGCCCCTCGTGCCCCCTACGCACTCATTTACCCGGGCGCCCCTCCGCAGGGGTGGCCAGCGGGGGCTGCTTGTCCGTCATCTGGCGCTGCGTGGGAATGCGGGCGGGGCGCCGCCGGGGAGCATGCCGCCCCTTGGGGTCTGTCCTGGAAATTTTACTGGCGTCTTTTGTTGGCTGTTTCCTGCGCCTGTATTCGTCTGCGTCATTTTTATGACTTTCTAAGTCTCATTCGTTTGCTTCTCACTGAGTCAATTCACTCAAAAAATTTACTCTGGTCTTAATATATCGGATAACTGAAAGGGTAGATTTTTTCCTGGCGAGACATCGTTCTCACAAAAAAGTTTTGAGATTGATTGAAGTGGGAATGTTGTCTATTGGGCGTTTGTTGTACTTTTTGAGTATGTGAATTCAAAAGTAAAAGCTCAGCAAAAAATGGATTCTTTGAAATTCTGTTTTTTTTCTCGGAACCACCTATCAAAATATTAGAATCTGTATTGATTTCGCTGATGTATATTAAGGGACATTCATTATAAATTGTAGTATCTAATCTACTATAAGAGAACACCTTAGCATATAATAATTTTATGTTGACATCTGTAGTTACATATGTTCGAGGTGAATACTGAGAGTACGTTTCTCTAGCTTGTCAACCAAATAAAAATAAAATTTCATGAGAAAAAAAATATTGTGCTAAACGCAGCACATATGTTACCCTATTTTTCTTTATAATTTTCATTATAATTGATACCTTGATTATGTCGTGGAATCAACGTTCGTATTCCTATATCATAGAAGTCTGCCGCCTGGGATAGCCACCCCAACTCTGCGTCGTTGCGATTCGCATAATGCTGACGAGACAGGAATTTCATCAGGCGAAAGAAAGATGTAAATCGCGAGGGGGGGGGGTACGATCCGAATTATAGGATAGATGGTGAAACCCCTCCCTTCGAAACTGCAGAAAATTTTTGCGAGCCGAGCCGTGACTCGTTGACCGTGAGTGAATCGTTGAATGGCCATAAGGCTATGACCATTCAACGCACCCTATAATTCTGACTCGCCCTCAGTTGTATAATGCGGAAATCTGTCCAGTGTCTATTGGCCGTGGGCATAAACAGAGATTCTAGCAAAGGAAAATTACCCAGTATTGCTTTGCATAATGCAGAATCTTGTCTATTGTCTTGTGATTCCATACTGGCCAAGTTGTACCAATAATCTGTCTGAAAAATATTTTTGTAGAAACTAAAATAAAACGTACTCTTATATCCAATGCCGTGCGCATACGTCTTTTATATTGATGAGGTTGGCTCTGTTTACTTCTTTTCTCATCCCAGCCCCTCAGCTTTCCCCCTCCACACCACTAGTGCGTTGTTAAGCATATTCAGTTGTAGAACGGCTTCAGATTGAAGAGCGAAAACACTACTCCGTCCGCCAGGAGACCCCAGACGTCTCCGCAAGCATGAAACTTGACTCTCGACCAAACAAACAGTCGGGCGCGGAGTGTTTCGCAGCGGTTGCGGCGCTCCCGCGTTTTCCCGCGTGCGGTCTCGCGGGCCCACGGGCACGACTCCTGCCGCCCCCCGCGGCGGCGACCGGAAGCTGACTTGCCAGTCTGCCGCCACTTGCTCCAGATGCGGGAGGGCCACGGCGTCGAGCAAGTGCCATGTGGCGCAGACGAGAGGCGATGGCGGCGGCGGAGGCGGCGTCCCGCTGGGCCCGCATCGCTTGCTCGCGCGCTCGCATGACAAAATACGTCATTAGTTTTTTTCTCCTCCGCTGCGTGACCCCACGCCGCCATGAGTCTCGTGGATGGCACCGAGACGTGCTTTTCTTTTTCTCGCTGCGTCTGCCATTGGCTCTGTGCTATTACTGCCTCTCCTTTATCTGACCTCCCGATCGTTGCGTCCCGTACTGCATCTGCCAGCTGCGTGCTGATATACGTGGAGACTAGCCTTGTAGATTCTTAGCCTTCTTTTGTCTGCCGACACATTTTTAATGATTTAAGTGTTTTTCCTATGACCCTATTACCGAAGTATCGTGCTTTGAAGTTGTGAAATAATCAATCCCTTAGCTTGACATTTCCATAGCCTTGTGGTAACCAGTTTTCCACTGTTAGTGACATTTATTTATCCTGTTTAATCGCGAAAGCCATCGTCACCTCTTTTCTCGCAGCTCATCACCGTATCTACCATGGACACCTCCTGATCCTACATTACCACTGCTGCTGCCAGCACCAGCCTCTGCAATCAATCTGCGTCTTTTTCTCAACCACTTGCAACTGGAGGCTTGTAGTTACGTCCACAACCGCAGTTGCAGGCATCATCCAGCCTTTGGCCCTGCCAGTCTCCATCAAAAGACGCCACCGCTCATCCACCAGCATCGCCTCCGCCTCCCCCTGCAACACCGCCGCTTCCACCCTCCCCGCCTGCAGCCTCCATCTCTTCCACCACCTCCCCCTGCCAGCACCGCCTTCGCCTGCAGCCTCCGCCGCCGCGGCGTGCGACTCCTGCGACCGGCGCCGCGCCGCGCCGCCAAAGAGCCGCTCCATATAAGGCGAGGGCCTGGCGCCGCCGCCGCGCTTCGTGGTCCTTTTGGGTTCCGTTAATTTGGCGGCCGAGCGCCTCCTCGGCCCCGGGGCAAGGTCACGCGGGGCGCGGCGCGGCGCGGCACCGCACTGCGCGGCGGCCAAGCCACGGACCGAAGCCACGCATTGCAAAACACGCAAATCAGTAAACAAAAAAAAATATATGTATAAAAATAATACTAATATCTGATGACAAATGAAGATTATCATTTTCATTTATTATTATTATTATTATTATTATTATTATTATTATTATTATTATTATTATTATTATTATTATGATTATTATTGCGATTTCTTGCTCCATAAAACACACAATTCCTCCTCGAGAGAACGCGGAATAGCGGGGCAATTTATTTACAGATTGGGTGGGTTGGTTGGTTGGTGATTCCGGTCGCGGCAACAGTTTAGGTCATCATTCCCGTAAATGTAGAGCATGTTTTTAGCAGGGTTTCCTCTAATCAGGACTCTTCCACCAGCGGGGCACCGCCCCAGCCGGGACAAGCTCTAAGCTCCCGACCGGTCTTCCGGAATATGTGGTAGTGTAGTGCATGTTAGTGTAAATGTTTGTGTGTGTAAGGGGAGAGGATAGGACAGGGAAGAGGAAGGAAAGATCGTGCGCGGTCCGTAGCCCGTTTGTTAGGGTAATGCTCCGGCATCCGCTTGGTGTTTATAGGAGAAACCATGGAAAACTACCGAACAGAGTAGTCGGCCGCTAGAATTCTCCTCCAGACAGCGACTGAATTCGACCTACCTAAAAAGCTAGTGTCGAAAATCCTGCCGCCGTCAGGACTCGTACCTCGGACCTCCCGGTCAGAGGTGCTGCAGTAACATCAGTTGATGCACTGAGCCACCGCTCCCGGTTTCACAGATTGGGAAGGAAGGACAGATTTGAGAAGAAACGTTCGCGCGGGGTTTATGGTCCCCTTATTATGGGTTTATGCTTCCCAAATTGCGGCTCTATATGCCTGGAAGTGATCCGAAAAATCATGTAAAACTCACCACAGTAGTTGGCCTACAGGTTCGATTTTGGTAGGTGCCACAAACTCATCATCACAAGTTTCAGCTCATATATTAATTAATTTACCATTACATAATATGTTACCTCAATATGAAAAAAACATTTTGGCTGTAAATAGTGATATGGCAATTTCTTTGCCAGTAGAGTTGTTAAAGAGTAGAAAATAATGTTATTTGCGAAAGGAGCTCACTTTAATTCGAATGGTGAAAAGTGTGAATAGAAATGCGTAATTAATATAAAAATTCTATTTCTTTGTGATTTGTATGTAAAAAAAGTAATTTTTTCTGGAAACTCTCTGAATGTGAAATGAGTATTGCTACAAGCAACATTCAAATACTTAACATGAACATACATGTAGAAAGTAAACAATAATCATAAAATAAATAATGCAAAAGGCTCATAATAATTGTTTCTCAATGTTTATGTAGAAATGCTGCAGACCTACTTTATAATTACGTCGTCCGGATGGCTTCGTTGTGGTCCAGGCAAGAGACGCAATGACAAGTTGATGATTGATACTCCAGTTCCGATGTCTATGTCAGCCTAGCCGGGAGCAATGAATTGATGAATAAGTGATATTGATGACGATAATTGATAATACGATATGAGTAAAGGTGCAATAAAGATAGAATCAAAGGGAGAGATATGAGCGATATTCGAAAAAACATACCACGAACCTATTGTGTCCATCACCTGTTCCACATGGAGTGACCGGAAACTAGGAGTTGGGATGCAATCTCGATGACCCCTTAAAGGTCTTATACACTTCTTGAATCATCGGCAGTGCGGCGGCAAGACTCGTCGCAAGCTAGGCTGGCGGCGTGAAGGTACATGGGCCGTTTTAACCCAGGTTTCCAAGTGCAACTCGTGCTTGACAGCCACATGCCAGTTGTGAATCTGTTACGCTCTGCGAAATCTTCCTTCGATCTACATATTGAATGTAGTTTTCTCTCTCTCCAGATATCTTCCTCAGCCGGGCAGCGACTCAGCTGAGACAATTTCCATTCTGGTCTCCTCATTTGTGTGGTTGTGTAATGTGGGTGTGTGCATGTGGAGAGGAAGGTACAAGGATGTGGAAGGGAATTTCGTTCCCTGTCATTGCTCCGTTTGTTAGACCACTGCTCCGGCATTTTCCTGGAATTGATCGGATAAATATCGAACAGCTATCGCTCACAGTATCCATCCACTAGAATTTTCTTATAGACGGAGTTTGTGTTCTACTCCGCAAACGACCTCACGTATTGGTCTCCGTGTAGAGTAGAAAATCCGGCAACCGTTGGGCTCGAACCCTATGACAATCTAGTCAAAGAGCCAACTGTTGCCTCTGACATATCGCAGCACGTAAATCGTTCTTCTTTGATCTTTACTTCATTGTTCGCTCAACTAGAAACAATGTTTGTTCGTTTTTCAACCGATTTTTACAACCGATGTTTGTTCGTTCTTCTGGCTACGGATATCCCTGAGAGATGCTGTGCTTGCCTTCGCCGTCGCGGAGCCCAGTACCGCGAGAGGGGCCGACCTCCGCCGCCGCCGCCGCCGCCGCCGCCGCCGCCGCCGCCGCCGCCGCCGCCGCCGCCGCCGCCGCCGCCGGGGCGGAGATGACTGCAGGATAGACAGGACGGCGGCGGCGAGCTTTGACTCAGCCAATATCCCCACCGGATGGCACTCCTTGAGGACGTCTTCCACGCGGGAGATAAGTGTTTGTAAACAGCTGTCACAGAAATAGTGTTCTTCGGGAAGTCAAGATAACGTGGGAATATGGTTTGTTTTAGAAATGCCTTCAAGAGCTTTTAATTTTGTAGTTTGTGGTGATCAATAGGAATAATGTCATGAAACAGTGAATAGGAAAATATGTTGCAAAAAAGTTGATGACGATAAATCGTAATGAAATACTAATGGCAATATTTGTATTTTTCTGTAAAATATTATGTAAATGGTAGGATAGCATAAATATAGAATGTTGTATTTTTGAGTAATAATTTGTCTTATGTTTCTAGTAATTGTAACATAAGTTGAATAATAATTTGTAACGTATTATAGATCCTTATTTTTACGTCATTGATAATTATTTAATTACATTATTCAATAATTTATATTGTATTGAACATTTTACGATAAAGTTTTAGTGATTCCATACACATTTAACTGGTTAATTTCATGTTTAGTTCATTCACTCGAATTGCCAACTCAATAACAACAACAATAATAATAATAATAATAATAATAATAATAATAATAATAATAATAATAATATAATAATAATATAAATATTGGCTAATTACTGGATGTAACTGCGATGACTTGTTGGTCTCAAAATTTAAGATTTGGCATATTTAGAAATATTTGTAGGTGTATAGTGTCTTAAGATGAGTCACATTTGTAATACAAACAAGTTCGTGAAATTGTACCGCGAAAATGGGTTTGGCAATAATTGCATCTACTACATTTCCGCATTTCGTTTTAAGGAATTAGAAGCCCCAAAGCAAAGCGGCTCCCTCGCGAGAAGCGATCTGAGAAAGCGAGGCGCTTGAGCCGGGTAGAGATCCACAAACGTTTGGCATAAATCGCACGTCGTCCGGAGAAAAGCTGCAGAGGGCAGAGCAAGGCCTATGATTAGCACGGATGTGCGAGGCGGGGCTACGTGACGGTGATAGCAGTGCACGGAACGAAGGTTGTGTGAAATTAGCGGAGCTCGCTCAAGAAGGAGAAACACTGTACTTTGGCGGGAACGGAACGCGAAGAGGAGAGCACGCGCAGTTGCCTCGTGTGGATTCCACTGGAGCGCTTGAGTTTGTACTGGGAAATGATTAGGTGCATAGAGTGAATTTAATGGTACTTAATTTTGGAGAGTGAGGACGAACAGATTCGAACAGTTAAGCACACGCGAATCAATGCACTCACTCATTTTTCTTGTTGTAAAATGCTATCTTTCGTTATGTAAATTTCATCACGTAGACATGAGATGTGTTATGGAAGAAGAAAACTCCTTGAGGGGATCGTGGCAAGTAAGCAATAATTTTGGAAGTAGGCAAACTGGATATTCTTTTAACTGGACTAACCAAAGACATCAGTAGAGTGAAAAAGCGAGTCGTGGGATCCGTTTAAAATGTTCATTTACAATGAAATACAAGTAAGAAAGTTTTATCAATGGAGTTGAATTTCACAAAATGCAAAATATCCTATTGTAATTCTGGAGAAAAATAAAGCATTATATGAAGAGGCACAAAAAGGTTCAGGAAAGCTACGAGTACTATTTGTTACAGAAATATTTGGCAATGTGATTTGTAATGAAGTCATTTGACTCGACTGTAATTAAATTTACGGGAATAAAAGTATTGGGTATAATGTAAACAAGTTATATACAACGAAATTTTATAATATTATGTAATAAACTCTATTAATTGCTGGGACATTTCCACGTTTCTGGCCCTAACGGTGGAGACAAGCGGAAGAAACCGAAAGGAAACTTTCGAGAATGAAGCATGGACGAGTGGGGGAGGTCTCCCCTCGAACAGAGAGGCATCTGGCGGAAGGGGCGGGGCCGCGCGCAGCTGCCTCCCCACGCGCCTGCGCCACCGGAGCCTCAGCCGACCCCGCCCCGCCCCCTTCCTTGCCATCCTCTCCCCGCCTCTTCTATCCCTCCACACCATCCTCACATCTCCTCTCTCCACATCACCTCCACTGCTACCCCAACTCCCCCGCCCCGCCCGCCCCTCCCTCGCCCCGCCCCCTCCCCGCCCCCGCCCCCAGGTTCACCTTCGCTGCCCCCTACCCCGTCTGTCCCCGCCGCCACATCCACCGCCGTCCCCTCTTTCCCCACAGCCTCCGCCAATCCACCCCGTCCCCACCCCTGCCTCCACCACCGCCGCCATCTCCTCTTTCTCTGCCGCCGCCGCCGCGTCGCAGGGATTTGCCTGCGCTTTTAAGTGGCTTTCGGCTCCTGTGAAGGCGCCCATGTGATCCGCCTTCCGCCCGCGTTCAAACGCGCGTGCCGACGCGTGCGCCGCCCAGCCCCGCCCCCTTCCCCGCCCCATGCCTGCCCCTCGTGGCGGCCAAGGCCATTGGGCGGCAGCGGCGGTGGGCCGGCGATGTCGCGTCTGCCGTTGAGGATGGCTACAGATGGTAGCGAATTTCGACGCAGCGCAAATAAGTCACACTTCTCAAATATTGTTTTTTTTTCAGCGGTTTTATTCTAAGTGGAGCCATGGATTTTGTATTCGAAGACAGTATTTGTATGTTGTCTGTCTTCAGAACTATAGGTATTTTTTCTAGTAAAAATAAAGCATGTTCTATCCACATTTCTATTCTTAACTAAAAACACATGAATTTGGGGGGGGGGCACTTTTCTTGTACACCGACTATACGTCTGCGATCGTATTGGTGGAGAGATGTGATATCTGAGAATGAAGCTGCTGGGGCACATTTGTTTGTGGCAATGGCTGAGGAGAAAGTAGCAATTACTATCGACGCAGGATGCACAGATTAGTAGTACCGTCGCAGGCGGCGATGCTAGTTAATGTGAATGACGGTCGTAATTGAGGAAAGGGAACGCGTTGGCGAAGTGCATCTGTGGGATGTCTCTGTGCGCGAGAGGCGGTTGTTTTAGTGGGTATAGTAGCGGCAAATGTAGATTTGGCTGGAACTGTACCCGATGGAGGAAACTAGAGCTTATAGAGTTAGTGTAAGAAAGATAGTGTTGGTGGCGGACAGAGGCGGATCCACCCCATTATTTTGGCGGGAGCCACAATAGATTTTTGTTAAATAATAAACATTTGTTACTATTAGGGGGCGGAATTTCATTAAATGTCATTTTTTTCTTTTCACTTTAGAACAATGCCGTTTAGTTAGAAATTCATTTTATGTTATGACAAAAGGATATGACCCATTTTTATAGGTCATTATTTTGCATTTTTTGTCGATTTCCACTAATAAGTCATTTTTTACCTTTTCCGTCATTTTAATGCATTTTTTGCTGAATTCATTTATTTTAATGTAATTTTGTATGGTACTTGCTTCAAATAATATTTACGAGATGCAACAAATGTTCTTCACAGAATTACTTAGTAGCCTATTCCGATTTGTTCGCTCAGAAATTGTTTTGACAACTGTTGTAAGTATATAATTCTTGTGACGTACATCAGCACCATTGCCGTTTTTTTTAATTTATTTATTGAGTGATTGGAAATTACACAGATCAGTACTAATTACTATCCCATGTGCATTTACTGGCTTACATTGTAACTTATGCTAAACTTAACACTAAAAACTTGAAACTAAACTACCTTACTATAGGTGTAGGAAACTACAAGAGCCCCTACTGTGGACAATTAGAAGAGAAAATGTTCAAGAACGCTTCGGCAGGAAATCTATTCTTAATTCTAGTAGGGAAGTCGATTATAGTGGCCAGGTTGTAGTGGACGGCTCGATTAATTGTATTTAGGTTGGAGTAAAAATTATTGGAAAGATGGGCAATATGTTTGATGATCGGTGACCATTGCCGGTACGGCCGATTTCGAGATAACGAAAGACAGAGATTTCCTGGTCCAAACCAAAAGTTTGCAAGCGGAGTTCACTCGAACGAATAGAAGAAGCCTAGATTACGTCAGTAACGTATCCAACCGCCTGAGTTCTTCATCCGAACTGTTTTTGATATTTTTTTACGTCATTTTTCTTTGGTTTTAGGGCATTTTTAAAGCATTTGAAGAACATTTTATTGATCATTTTTGGCGATGTTTTAGGTCATCAAAATCTGCCTCGTAGTTATTATATATTGTATATTATTTTTGTCGTGTATATATGGAACTTTACAATATTATTTTTTAAACAATTACATAATTCTAACTTAATATTTAAATCAATTTTACCAAATAAAAGAAGGTAACAAACGAAAACTCTAGGCTTTGAGAGACGGGACATTGCCCCCATACCTTCCCCCCCCCCCGGGTCTGCCACTGGTGGCGGAGATGGGAAAGGCAGTGGAATATGAAATATCGGTATCGGACGATGTCGGTGTCCTGTGACATTACCACTAGTTAGCCCGAGCGGTCTGCAGGGATGGATGGGGTGGAGTTGGCAGCGACTGTGGTGGGTGTGGCGGCGAATGCGGCGTGGTTTAAAGAAAGCCGCGAAATATTCTTTCCGGCCTCTTAACCGTCTGACCTCCAGGCGGTCTCCTGTGTAACTGTACGCGCAGGATTCTCGGTCCTTTTGAGGAGCCGACAAGAGTGCCCTCCTGCGTTCCGACCCGAAAACAAAAAAAAAAATAGAAGCGAAGAGAAACTATATATTAGGACTTCTATGCTAATGGTATTCTGGATCATTATGCTCCGAGGAAGTTATGGGAGTTTCGTGCCAATCGATATTCCTATGAAAGGGATTAGAAATTACATATTTCTTAGCGAAGAAGTTCTTGTTAAATTATGCACGGCTGAAAAATATCTTTCCTTAAAACATTAAAGCGTTTACGAAATTCAATTTGCCGATTAATTTCCAAGGTTTAATGAGCTATGTGCGTATAGCTACAAATATTGTTCTTACTCGGGTTAAAATTTCTAAAGTCATTTGCGATTTAGCTATGCACATTGTTCCTCTAGCCTGACCGCAAGTGTATTTTATATTGCAGGAATCATGTAATCATGTCATCGACTATTTCAGAATCATCCTCGGCATTTACATGGGTGCTCTAACTAAAACACTCATATTAGGGAAGAGCAAACGAAGACTCCTTACTTGTGATAGCATTAAACGTCTTTACACGCCTCTTTCAACATGCACTATTTAGTGACGTTATGCAAAGATGCTGGTACTTGATTCTTCGTTCATTGTTTTGGTATGGTTTTACTTACTGTTTCATTCCTTGAGAAGGGATAAATTTCTCTAAATCTGAATTCGATCTTTGAATTAGTTTATTTGTAATAATAGAAACCTAAAATAAATACGTCTAAATTAGCACGAAAATTAATAATGTATATCTTTGTTAATGATTGCATCCGACAACGAGGTCGACTGGTTCTAATTAACAAATCTTGATTAATTTATGCGAGTTGGCACTTTACCCGCCTTGGATACTCCACGGAAATTTGTTTCGATAAAAACGCCACGCTACCGGTAAGTAATGGGTTTGCTGAATCGACCTTGAGGCTGTATCTCGCTTTTCTATCATTGGAGCTTTTAGCGCAAAAGCGTCTTATCGCAGGCGGAAAGCGCGCCCGTGGGGAGCGGCGGGCTACGTGACTCCTCGGTGCAATTTGTTGCCGTTATCGGTTCCCTGCTGCGAACGCGGGAATGTCGACACTTTGCGTTCGCTTCCTTTCTTAATTTCTGAGTCCATTCATCATTTCGTTATTTCCATTTGTAATTCATTTCCAAGGTGCATTCTATGCAAATGAGCCTGGGAGCCGAGTTCCTTGGGAGTACATGCGGGGGAGGCAAGACTACAACCCCTTTCGAGTTTGTCTCGTTTCCCGCACCAATGGGGGGAAAAGGCGAGAGATTTTTCTTTGCGATACGGAGCTTTAAGAAATACTAGTGGTTAAAAGAGATACGAACGATGTTTACATTTGATGCCAACCCAGGTAAACGAATTGTGAAAGAATATGTTCCTGTTTATTTCTTACAAACAGTAATTTACATTTCTTGTAAAGTCGATCTATCCTTTAACAAGACAAGGAATGTATCCTCCTTAAGCATTAGTTCTGTCCAAGTGGGGGAACAATCTTGCTCAAAGGTGTTTTTGATAAAATGTTTAAAATACGCGAATGCCTTATGGTTGGGATAGTACTGGTTCAAAGAATAATATTTTCGATATAGTAATTAGTGGATAAGAAAGTATTTTTCAACAGTGAAATATCCAATTTCACTTTGAGAGAAATTGGTGTGGTAGAAAAAGGAGAATCTATTTTTTTATGAAACTTCTGATGAGGTGGAATCAAATAAACCATTTACTTCAACAAGATGGTCTCTAAATCGAATGAATAACGTGTACTACACAGTTTTTCATTCAATCAATGTTAAGATTTGATTTTCAAAAATAAGATTTTTTCTTAAAAATTACTTCTGTGATAATACTGATTTAATTTTCAAGATAGAGTTAGTTATTCCAGCATACTCCGTCAGTATATCGTCCCATTAATGCGTTAATGACTAAGCAAAATATAAATTAATGTTTTTTTCTGAACTTTAAAACGTTACTTATATTTGAAACCGCAACATACACGTCATCTTTTGTCATTTCGAGATTGAATTGTACTTACCGCGGGATATTGCTAATTGTATAGTACCTGAAAATGATTGTTAAAATGTTTTATGTTCAACAAGTTGACTTAAATTCATTAAATAACGAGTTTCAATTTTCGGCAATATTTCAGTTCAAATTTTGAAATTGATAATTGAAATACTAAATCGAAAAGCGTTTCTGTTACATTATAGGTATCTTTTTTGTTGATCCGAGGGACGTCGCTATTCTCATTTTCGTCGTGACATTTCCGTAAATACAGAAATGTTTCATGCTGAGACGTAAAAACGAATAATTAATTTTCTCCTTGTAATTAAAATTGCCAACTTGCTCGGGATCACAACGGTACTTCCGGACTACCTAGAAGCACAACGCTAATGGAAAATGTGTTGGTGACAAATTGTCTTGCAAGCGAGAATGTGGCAGGCTGAGGACAAAGTTGGACGGAAATGAGTTTTGCTGTGGGCAGGAACTCGCAGATCGCCAACTTCCGGAGTGGGAATCTGTCCCTTCACCCGCCCACGCTCTCGCCCTTTATTACAACGTACGCCTTCAGAGCGAGGCTGCGAGCAGTATTGTGGACGAGGATAATTTTCCGTGTTAGTTCTCTTGTTTATTAATGTTTTTATTCGTCGACACGTATAAAATTCAGAACACATTTGCATTTACAGCAGTGAATATGTATTCTGAGTAGATTTTTTTCTCCACAAAACATAAAACGCAATCGTTTTTTATGGTCTCCGTCGCTCCAGCTCTTTAAAGGTTTCAGATAGAAGCTGGACGTAATTTGCTTCCGATGGCATTTTGTTGTTCTTTCGATGCTCCCAGCTTGAGAAGTGTCTCGACTCGGAAATCTTCCAATGCCGACGTCAGCGTGTTTCGATTTGGTAGCTGATGGCAAAGACTTGTCCGTTCAGTTTCCTCTCTTCTATTTCATGAGTTTGCTTCACCGTCTTCGTTTCTCTTATTTAAAGATTCTGATTCAGACTCACCCAAGATTCAGATCCAGATTCTGATCCACTATATTTCTGATGTAGTTGTTGACTTTCGTCTCAAACTTAGTGTATCGTTTGTTTTTGCGTTTTGTACGAAGTTTTGCGTTCTATGCTCACGGGTTTCTCAGAAACCTGTTGTCAGTCCATTCTTCGTACTTTGGTCCTGTCAATTTTGCTGCGGACAATTTCATGTTTATGTGTAACATTATTGTTCCCCTTTTCTCTTCCCGCCTCTTTCTATTCTGTATATACTAACTACTCAGTCCTCTGAATAAAATCGAATATTTGAATATGTCTTGTAATATTTACTTCCCTCTTTTCATTCCTTTAAACATGTTCTTTATATGTAACATGTTATTTCTATTTTTCTTCTTGTTTACATATTTTCCAAAGAAATATACTTCTCACTATATCTCTCCTTTAATTTTTCTTTAAAACATTCATCAATATTATAATATTCCTACTTCATCTGCCTTTCCCAGCTTGCAGAATTCCCGCGAGACAATTTGTCATACATTGGACGTTTATATTGTCCTGAGTTGCTCATTCGTATGCCCTGGCGAGCCCTGCGCCCCTCGTCGCTGCATCGGCCGCCGCCGCCGCGCGGTCCAGGGCCTCCGGAAGCGCGCATTCCTATTCAGCGGCCGGGGACCCGCCCCAGGAATGCGCACCGCCCCCGGAACGCGCTTATTGCCGCGCCTTATTGGGACCGCCTCCACCCCCGCGCCCCGCCCCGCGCCCCGCCCCGCACCCCGCCCCGCGCCCCGCCCCGCGCCCCGCCCCGCGCCCCGCCCCGCGCCCCGCCCCGCACCCCGCCCCGCGCCCGCCCCGCGCCGCCTCCCGGCTCCCGCGCTGATCCAGCTCTCTCGTGCGGACTCCAGAGATCACCCTTTTTTTCTTCCCTGTCATCCTGCTTCGCTGTCGCTCACCAGCCTTGTCGTCTTTCGACCTTTCCGTCCTTCGCTTGTCAGGCAATCCGGCCCGCAGCGCTCAGCCCCGCCTCCCTTCGATCCCGCCATTGACCAGCCCCGCTACCCCCCTCCCCGTCTGCGATGCTTTCCAGTGGACCCGCTTCCTACCAGCCCCGCTACCAATCAGCAATTCAGCCTGAAATATCTGCGCCGACGCACGACTTCGCTATACTCCTCGCCATCTACACATGCCGCCATCTCCCATCCGCATCACCGAACGAACTTGCCTCCCACCATCCGTGCCCCTAGACCCAACGCATACCACCTCATCTACACAAATATTGTCAGACTGTCTTACACCGTTCCGCCGCACCGCTGCTCCCTACTCATCGCCCTCGCACTCATTGAGCGCAATTAACTTCACCCGCCTCCATTCCTCTTCGTCCGATGCTTCCGAGAGCCTTTTAAAAGTGCGATATTGCCAACTTACATTTGCTTAACTATTGTCCACCATTGTTTGCTATACCACTTCAACTACGTCTTATCTTACCACTTACAATGTCCTACTCTACTTAGATTCCTTTCGCAGTAGCCGCTCCGTCTTCTTCCACGGACTCTCTTTGGCATGTTCCACCTCCCTTCACTTCCTTCACCCGCGCGCTGTCATCGCCGCCCCGCCGCCCCATGGCCGCGCCGCCGCCTCCCGCCGCCGCCGCCTCTCCCCGCCGTCCCTTCGCGAACAGCCGCCGCATTGTACGCCGCCCCCGCACAAGGCGCCCGCCGCCTTCACCCCCCCCCCCCCACCTCCACCCTCCTTCCTCCGACCTTCGTCCTCCAGCAGGTGTCCCGCGTAAATCTGAGCCCGGCGTGGCCCCGCGACCCGCCTCCCGCCGCCACCTGTTCCCTCGGGAAAGGAATGCCGGAGGAAAAATCGCCGTGCATTGTCGCTTGAATTTATGAAAAACGGCGACGCCCGACAGAAACGCGAGATTTTGATCGTAAAGTAGGCTCAGCTCGATGCCGCCGGCCGGGAGCCGAATTACGTTCCCCTCTGAAGCTTAGAGCCGGGCTTCAATGCAGCGCTGTGAATGGTGGATATCAAAAAGGCCTAGTAAATGAAAAATCACGTCGTCTCAGTCTAATATTTTACGTTCTTTGAACCGCTCGATTGAGTCCAAGCTTCTAATTTTTCACGGATATCCGTTGTATTGGGATAGGATTGTATTAGGGGTGACGCCTGAAAATTTAACAGGGATGCAGACATTGCCTATATATATATATATATATATATATATATATATATATATTTCAGACCACACTCACATTCGTTTTCTGATTAAAGCAATAGCGTAAATTCGTGTTGAGTTGATAAAAATGGACACCATTTAATCTGCATAAATTTGCTCCATTCGTATTAATCAAAATTAAACTGAAGGAAAATAATAATATAATTCTTCCTTTTTCCATAAAAGAAAATACCAAGAAAATGTATTGAATTTGTATCATAAATTTGGTACAGTTTGTACATTGTGTAGTAAACAAGTGAGATATAAAGTAATGAATTTTTATCCACTTTGGTTAGGTAAAGTCAAACATTACGACATTAGGTTCAGTGTCGTAATGAAGCTCTTTACCGCACCCAGTGCGGTAAAGTACTTCATTACGACACTCGTGTTGTAATGGGTTATTCCGCGACTAGCTTGATTCCTACTATTAAAAATAACAACAATTGTTCAAAGAATTTTTATTGACATAACTTTTTAACAGAATAAGAGTTCAAATTATAATAATAGCTATGCTTATTTGTTGTAAACATTAATTACAAATTTGCTGCAATTTGATACCGTAATTCCCGATGATGTTGAAGCTGTACAATTCATATTTGCATTTGAAATATTTGTAGATTCCACATTCGAAATATTTTCCCCCATAATTTTCATAGCTATCTCTTTTTTTATTTTGCACTGATGTTTCGACATAACCTTCAGCAACAGAATTTGACTTCCATCCACCGTGCCTCTTTAACACATTCATGTCAGCACCTGCATCGGCGAGTAAAGAAGCAGATGATCGACGAAAGCAATGTCCTGTAAAAGTTTCAGAATTCTTCAAACCAAGATACATTGCTATTTTTTTGGAATGTTTCCAAAAGTATTTATCCCAACTGGTTGCGAAGAACATTTTCCATTCTTGTAGGAGAGAAAGAAACGATCGTGCTTGACATTTTCCGGCCGAAGGCGAAAATATTGACGAAAAGTCTCCAAACAGTTGAATTCTTTGACACTTCCTTGAGTAATAACAAATTGTCTTGAAATTAATGTCTTGGTGTTTGGTATATTAATTATAATATACGTATTCTTATCCTCTATATCACTTAATTCTAAATTTTTCAATTCCTCTCTACGGCAAGCTCCAAAAACGCCAACTAGTAATGTCACCTTCATCATTAAATAAATTTCATTATCTGCCTCTATTAAAAATTTATGTATGTCATCTTTCGAAAATATTTTAGATTTCTTGCTCATGTATCCTTCGCTCTTTCTTTTTAAGAAAGCTATCAATTGTGTGAACTTACTTATGTCCACATTATCATTAAGTAATATTGTACTCTTTAACATGGAATAATGTGACCATAGACTTGAGGGTTTCTCTTTTTAGACTTACCAGAGAAGTACGCCATCATAACTTTTTCCGAAATGGTTTTAATATGTTTGGTTGCACTCCAGTCTCTAAATAAAGTGTATTCACGCTCATATTTTTTTCGTGATTTCTCTGGTAATAGCGTGTCTAGAGCAGCATTTGCTGCTATTTCGATGTCAGAATCACAGCTGCTGTCACTCATATTGGAAAAAAATACTCTTACACCGTGGAAAGAATACACAAAGCTTGAGGTTGACACCAAATGTGTTTCAATTGTTATCATTGTTAGAAACAGTGTCGCCACTTCTAGAAAATAAATCGTTAGTACTAAACGAACGCGTAGGACGATCTTTTAGATTAAATCTAACTAATTTTTACAAAGTGGATAAAACGTTGTACGATATACGTGTCGTAACATCTTATTACAATACTCGATTGGTTACCAAACTCGGCCTAACGGCCTCGTTTGGCAATCTTCCAATCTCGTATTGTAATAAGATGCTTTACGACACTTATATCGTAAACTACTATTATCTTTTGAACATAATATATTTTGAATTGGTTATTCGTTGTAATGCTCTGAGACGTTCATTTTTCGAATTGACATTAAGAAGTTAATTTTGGTGAAGTAACAGTCACATTCAATAAATGAGACATATGCCACTGTATCGTTCTGTTCGTGTGGCCTAGGGTCTGGTAGGGGGTGATGGCCGCGCGATCAAAAAGGTCATAAACCAAGTACAAAATGGAGTGCGTGAAATCTGCTCTATTTATTGTGATATTGATGCACCATAGTTAGTAAATTGCTTCAAATGAGCCATTATCCTTTTACTAAATTCCTTTAGCCATTTAATTCGTTCACTGAAGACAAGCATTCACATACGAAAACTCTCTACTGTATTATGTAAGAATCTTTGTACCGAATTTGTTTGGTGCAAGTGAGCTTTGCCTCGCGTGTCCATACCCGTACGCATCGATTGTCGCAAACCATGGAAGTGTGTTTGGGGGCACGTGCACATCGTATGAGCTGATACCCCGGAGGGAATCGTAATCGACGCTGCCGTGCCAGCCTGAGGGGCCGCCCGCCGCAACGCCTAAGTGGCCCACAGCGCCGATTGGTATGCTGGCCTCCGGCGCTGTTTACGACATGCCGCATCCCGCGGCGGGCGGGAGCAAGGAAGCAACGCGCCGCAGTAACTAACCATTCATTGGAGTCACCCTGGCAGGGCCCCGACTGCATTAGGGTGACGACACCAGAAACCGCCCCCGCCGCCCATTCACGCTGGCCGCAGTGACTCAGCCTGTTAGGGCTTGTCGCCCGCTGCCCTGCACTCTCCCTTCCCCCCTTCCCCCGCCCTGCCCGAGACGACCAGCCTCTCTGGGCGCTGCGCTGGGGGCACAAGACGTCCGTCCGCTGCGAGGAACTCTTGAATGAGACGGGGATCGTGTAGCCAGTGACGCAGTAGCGTGACTCATGCGTCTCGGTAATTCGTTTTGCTTCGAGAGTACTTGATACTGCAAGATTTGCGCATAATGCCTCCAAATTATTATCGAGTTTGCAAAGAACTTTGCATCTGAATGCACTGCAACCCTCCTGAGCGCAAGTGCAATATTAAATATACCGCTTTTTTCACTCTACGTACGTCATGAAACTGTTCTTAGTCTA
The DNA here is from genome assembly GCA_011170035.1 of Teleogryllus occipitalis. Taxonomy (NCBI): domain Eukaryota; kingdom Metazoa; phylum Arthropoda; class Insecta; order Orthoptera; family Gryllidae; genus Teleogryllus; species Teleogryllus occipitalis. Next base: position 176,185 of record BLKR01001089.1, read on the forward strand.
CAGATATTAAGGTAAGCCTTATAAAAATGCAATCAGAAGTTATAAATTTTCTTCGCGAGTCAGTTTATTGCACATATTTTTGCATGACTCATGCCAACGGATTTTTTACATTCCCGTAATATTGCCAACATTTTAAAACCAATTTAAAGTTTAACCTCACACATTTTCCGAATTCCGAAACTTCTTTGGACTGCAATGTTTGGAAAATATTAAGCAACGTTATACTTAATTACAATCAACGCCATCTAATATATTTTTGATGGCACTGATACAAAGCATTCCAGCGAACTTATGATCATACATCAATATAAAAATACGAAGCAATTTAAATACGACAGAAATTTATTAATTCCATCCTCGATAATGGCAATTTAGTTTTGTATTGATAAAGAGTTAAGTATAGTCTAATTGCCCAGAAGGCTCTTAAATGCATTAACATTCTCTTATAAAATACGTCGTTATTCGAATGTTTATTTGGCAACGTAATATTTGAATGAAAAATTTTTCGAATTCGGAAGACTAGCCAAAAATTTCCTTAGTGTCTTGTACCGGAAGTGCATGTAATCGGACGCCATCGTGTTGACTCACTCCGCCTCAGAGTCTACAAACAATGCGTCAGCGTGGTCATCGACCAGCTGTGCGCAACCGTCTCTGTTTACCCGAAATACCGTTGGAAGTCAGAAGACTATCGATACCATTCATTGTGAAACAGTGGAAGTTGTTTGGTTGTTTACCTTGCCATTTCGCACCGTAAAAACATCTGTGAGCTCAGATTTGTATTTCTTGGTACAGGCTAATTTTGATTACATGTTTTAATTAAAATGGAAAAACAAAGGCAGGAACAGCCTTTCTTTTTTTACATACATGAATTATATCCATAAAATAAAGTCGTAATCTTAATGTTATGTAAATATAATGATCCGAAGTTTGCTAGAAACCGAAATAGTATTTTTCCGCGTATTATTCATTAATACTGACGAGTATAGGTGGAACGAGTTCCCAATTTTCCCAAATCCGTTGTCAAGAGGGTTCTTCACAAATCCCTTTTATCTTTTGACATCTTCACATTAATATAATAATAATAATAATAATAATAATAATAATAATAATAATAATAATAATAGAAGTAGAAATAAATAAAATAAAGATTAAGTGAGCGAGAACGGAAAGTGCACACTATGCAGACACGTTGAAATGATCACGTATTTAGTACATTCAGAAAAATTGCATTGACAGTGCTGCGCAGAAAGAACGGCTTGCAGACAATTGATCAATTGATGCAAAAACCTGTCAATGTGTTCGGAAGACGCCAATTCAAAAGCACTGAGGGATTTCAAGATCGAGTCAGACCATCCGTTGGATCATTACTTGTCGAATCTCAGCGTCGCTGAAGTCAAGAAGGTATTGGGACATTTCTAAACGAATCGCCGCTGTCTGGATACCAAGTTATGATACAGTGTTCACCAAGATGTTCAAAAATGGAAGGAAACGGTGTAGGAATGAACCTAAAATGAGAAACCAACACCTTTATTTAAATTCCATGTAATGCTTAAAGAAAAGCTCTGTCTGTACAGGAGTACTGTTCGGGAAAACACACATGACATATATACCCTGAAAACATTACCCGCGGATTTACTCCGTTGATCGCCGCCGTTTTCTCGCTCCAGTTCCTGAAGTTATTCTGAATGTCACACGCAATGTTCCTCACCATTGCACCCAATAAATCACGATATCAATTTTAAAAAACTAGATATTTAATGCGTTTTCTGCGTATTAAAGTATGTTCCGTACACTTTCCCACCAATTCTTGTGTTACCTAATAAATACTTCTTTATAGTAAATTCCCCTAAGGAATGTTTCTCTTCGTACAAAGACTAAACATGTTTACGGTCTTGCGTCGTTTTATCACCTGGCTGTGAAACATTGTGGGTCGTGCATTCGTAGCGCGCAAGTTTTGATGCTTACGTAATCTTCCTGGAAAGGTTATTTACAAACGTGGAGTAAGCGCTATAGCCACTGTATCCGGTACTCTTATTATGAGCGAAAGCCGTTGCCAACAACAGTTTCAACATGTAGGTTTACAATCCGAAAAAAATGTACTTTTGTGTAGTTATATAGCTCACAATCAGTGACGATGGCAGTATTTCGATGTGACTAATATTAGAAGTTTATGACCGTCTTTTTCTTTGTAGCGCAAGTATTAATATTCTCTGTTATGCATTAACAATCCCACTTTGAAGTTCTAAAACACGAAATTCTGCAAAACAAATTTCTACATATTTACATATATGTATGTTCTTTTTTTAGATTATTTCAAGAGTAGAATTCGTTCTTGTTGTCTTTTTTCAGTTAGAAGACAGAACTTGGATTTAATACTAAGTTCAAATCAAGAATTTTCTATGTAAAAAGCAATACAACCTTTCGAATTGTAAGCAGAGAAAAGTTTGGAGCATTCACCAGACAATGACGAAGATGTCAAATTGTTTCTACTAATCTAGGCTAACTCATCGTGTACTAAAATGTACGAGCAATGACGTCAATGTTTGACGTTATGGAGTAAAAGTACGAGATGCATCAAATAAATATTTTTTTAAATTCCCATTGTATAATTCTGTCATTTGATGGTTGCAACCCGTTGCATACGGATATTCGTTACGAAACAGATTTCATGATGCTATAGGTTCTTGACCGATCAGGGAGAAGTGTACAAACCAAGTATTGACAATTAATTATTGAGAATCGTTCTAATCAACGTTTCGGTCGATTTTGTACATTGAAATTGCATTTAATTTTCTATTATGCACGTCCGTTTTAATTTCTTTTATTTTTAGTACTTTTTAGTGGAATATTTTTTTAAATAATTGAATCATAATTTCACTTTCATCCTCCTGTTTGACTAGCACAATGGTAAACCAAAACCATCTGCGCAGGGTATGGAAGGGAGCTGACCGTGAGGTGGCCTTGCCTGAATCCTGCTTGTCAACTGCCACGAAACGATTCAATGTAAAAGTTTAACTTATAAAAGTCGTAGAAAAAGTACCGTATGAAACTCGATGTAATGGGTATTAATACACTCGTGTGAAGTTTACATTAATACCCATCATTTCATCATCGTTTCATTATGTACTATTGTTTTATTGGTACGTTGTAAAAAAGTTTAAAAAGTGAAATTGGTGTGCTTGAATACAGTTTGTATTCAAAATATATTTATAATTAGCTGACAGAAACAAAAGTCGACAAGCGTAGCCGCGATCGCTGAAACTTCCTCCACTTGAAGGGTCGTGGGTTCGAATTCCATCTTGGGTTCCGAATTTTGCTTGTCTGTTGTGTCGCGGGAGGGAGGAGGGGGATTAATATCCATAAATCACATTATAACTTTCTTTCTTCCCAACCTGATAGGATAGATATCGGAAAAGAGAAGAATTGTGAGGACATGATGGGAGTAACGCGATAGAAGTAAACAAATAAGAACGTGATCAGTGATCACTGATCACTAAAAAAACTGAACATATACACAATAATCAGCGAGATATCTGCCAGTATCTACAATCTGCCAGTATATATATATATATATATATATATATATATATATATATATATATATATATAGAGAGAGAGAGAGAGAGAGAGAGAGATTAATCTTAGAAAAATATTGGAAATGACTGAATTTTCATACTGTGCCATGAAATTCTTGTTTTGAGATTTTTCGAGGAACTCGTGCTGCTGTAGCAAGGAATCTCGCAGCTCCACAAATCCCAAAGGCACCTTGACATGACAGATAAGTTTAACCTGAGCTGTCGAAGAAGTATTGACTCATGGGTAGCGTTAGAGATTATTCTCCTGCAGTCCCACGGTCCGTGTTATCACGCGATTGCCTGCCGTTGCTTGCACCCTGGGTGCATGGTCTGTTACGTAAGAAACCTTTGGCCGGGCACCTTGCGTGAACAATCTCTGAGCGCCCAAAGGAAGGACTTTTAAATTAGGTCGTTGCTCGCTGCCTCAAGGGACGTTCGTGATGTAATTAGACGATTGATGTTCCCTTACAGCTCAGATTTAATAGGCGCATACGCTTGTTATTAATTAATTATATGCATTAGCGGCGTGCGGTAAAAAGAGAACTAATAAAAAAATTGAATGGCGTCTCTTAAGAAGTCTATAACTTAATTTGCTTGTGAACAATGAAATTGAATAAATTAAAAAAATGATCCACATGTTTACGATTTTCTTTTCTTTTTATAGGTAAGGCTGAGAAAGTTGCAGTCCCCTGGGGAGTGAAACGTGCCATCTTTATCGGTAATAATGAACAATATTTGAATCTAAGCAATATTTGGTTTATTATATATTATTGCATTGAATACAGATAGTCAATTAACAATCGTACCAAACATTAGAGGTGTTTTAAATTGGTAAGAATTGAGGATAAGTTCCTGAGCTGCAATTGTAAAATATATAGGGCTGTACTATACACTGAACTCAACTGGAATGATCAGATAAATATCAAAAAACAACAAAAAATAAAACTGCTGCAATAAAGTACTTATGAACAACTTAACGATTGAAAACCACCAAAATTACATAAAAAGCAAATATTATACCTCTGTTGCTTAAACCCTTTTTGGATCAAGAAAACAAACTCAAAGATCCTTAAAAATATAGGTAATCCAAAACAAATTCCTATGAACTGTAGCCAATGCTCATGGAATTTTCATTAACTCTATAACTTCAAATCTATTATTAACCACTCCGCAAATTTAACCCACACGTTTTATTATACTCGCAACCTTTCACACATGTCACAACGAACACACTCCCACTACACCCTAAGCAAAATATCCAGGAACAACACCAGAATCAAAAATAAATTTCTTTGATTCGCCTTTTACATACAATTAGCCAATTTAAACACTTAATTCTGAGATGCCCACTTCTACATTCTAGTGAGTAATATTTGTAAAGCTTAGGATTTGTTTGAGCTTAGGATTTTAAAATGGATAGTGTAAAAAACGTGATTTTAAGCATAAAAACGTGAAAAAATATAAATGCGTACATTCTATATAAATTGTAATTAAGAAAAAATGATCTGCAATATTTGCACGACCCGAAGAATTGTGAGATAAACATGTTTAAAGCTTTTGCTGACGACTGAAATGCAGGTATCACATGTATTGGAGTTAGCGTGGCTAAATTACTTAAAATAAGTTCCTTACATAATAATTATTAAATATGATTTAAAATAACAGTCGTAACTCAAACATAACATTTTTGAAATTGCATCAGTCTTGCAGCTCATCAACAACTTCATCCTTTCACGTAAAGGTTTGACTAAAACTGATTAATTTTTTTTAGAGTACATCGTACTTTGCAGTTATTATTAAAAACAACATTATTGAAGCGCCTAGATTCAGAGAGTATTTTATTGCTTTCAATATTTGCTCACGTGAAGAATGTTTAGGCAATGATAGATAAAATAATAATAATAATAATAATAATAATAATAATAATATAAGTAAATAATATTAAAATACGTGAACTCGAAATAATGAAACGTCCTCTATTGCACTGCTTTCGTATTCAAGCTAATGAAAAAAACGTTTTACATTTTTCTATTCACTCAACTCTTAATACATGTTGTTAACGAAGTATTATGTCACTATACGCTCATAAGTATTCATGAATGTGTTTGAACACGTGTTGGGAGTCTCTCATCCATCGCTCACGGTCAAGGCACATGCGCTAACGTTTCCCCGACTCGCAGACGCCACACCAGGAAACACATCGCCTCTGGCGGATTCACGGAGCGCGCGCACGTTCCACGAAATGGCGCTGACGTCGCCCCTTTGAGAGAACGGGGACGCCGCGCGACTCGTCTAAGCCAAATGGATCTCGCACACCTCCAGTCTCGACGCGACTGTGACGGTGGAGGTGTTAAAGGTTGTGACGGCGGAGATGGCGTTGTTGTTGTTATTGTTGTTGTTGTTGTTATTGTTGTTGTTGTTATTGTTGTTATTGTTATTGTTGTTGTTGTTGTTGTTGGTGGTGGTGGTGGTGGTGGTGGTGGTGGTGGTGATGGCGATGGCAGTGGTGAGCGGATGGGAAGAGGTCTTGCATTCGTGCCGTATTTGAAAGGCCGCTCTTGGTGACGTCATTCATGGCTCGATGGTTACAAACTCGTTATGTACGCGAGGTTTTCCGCACGTTTCGACGTCAGTCGCCACATTAAATGTTTACTAATGAATAGCTTAATTGTCTGTTGTACTTGAAGTTCGGTCATCAGGCGTGTGTTTGCTCCTAAATAAGTATTGCCTACAGTATCTACGCCTAATGGCGCGAGAGAGATTGTCTGGGTTCTCGTTATGGCACTTTGATAGTACACGTGTTATTAGAAGGCGTTACGGAACTTAAGTGTTTTCGAGGAAAGTATTGCCAATAGGTCCCGACCCACATGACCTGTATTGAAAACGCATGTTGTGTGCTTTAATGATCCCTTGGCCGTGATGAGACATGCTTGTGCCTGCTGTTAAGTTACGTTATTTATTAGTGAGTCTTCGAGCTTAAATTACGTTTTTTTAAATCGGTATCCTGCGAGGTACTCCATCTATAGGTCGCTCTAGCCTTCAGCATTGTCCTTGCCCTTGATCTTATTTCCGTGTCTTCTTTGACCTTGTCCTTCCCCGAGACCTTCCGTCTGCTTTTATCCTTGTCCTCAGCGACCTTTCCCTTGACACTTCCTCGTAAAGCACGAGGCTATTCTGGTTAGGTTGCTACAAGTTGTTGTACTTGCACTATATTATTAAAGCTTTTTTCCAGTGAAATTTAATTTGTTGAAAAAATGAATTTGTAAACAAAAGAAAAGAAATGGTCATGGATTTAGCTACGTGATACTTACACACTAACTTAAATAATTGCACGTTAATGCGAAACAAAACATAATTTATTTATTTAAACCACGCATCTGGTGTATCGTATTTATCTCGGACATTTTGAGTTGATTATAACTTCATCACTTATGGTCACAATATGGTCTGCATTTCACACGTCAATTTTGTCGATTAGAACTCTCCAATATGAAGAAAATCGACAATACGCCTCCTAATTAACATCATAGCGACTAACAAAGTAGTAATATAAATTTTCCTGTACCCTCTTGGTTTGCGATTAGAGCTCGCACAAAACACCTTTACGATCGTTGACGTGTTTTTAATAATATCTCACCTCAGTGATCAAGGAGGGGATGGCGATTTTATTTCATGGTGGTTCTGTTTATAAATTTACAATTGAGACTTTGTTGACAAAACAAAGTAAAAAAAAATATAACAATTATTCAAAATTTTAGAACGTGATTGGATAATACAAGTATAATACACACATTTGTCAACAAAATTCGACTTAACTTATTTTTCTTCATAGGTATCTTTGATCTGAAGGGTGAATATTTGAATATTATTTTTTATTATACTTTTTTCGTTCCAAAATGAATATCAACCGCGTAAAAACGTGCCCAAAATATGGATGTTAACCAACATTAGCTTAAGGAAATCGACGTTAAACACAACGATGTTTTTATAAAAATAAATCTGTTTTGAAAACATTGACTCCCTGGTGCTGGCGGCGGAGGGCCAGTGGGGTCGCAAACAACAGCCTCCACCGCCGACGCATCCGCGTGCGCCAAACCCGGATTCCTGCGAGGGCCGCGACCCGCTGACTCACGCCCCGGCGCCCGCCCCCCTCCCCGCCCCCTCCTCCTCCCCACCTCCACCCCCACTCGCTTCGAGCCGCCGCCCGCCGCGGCGCGCCCTCGCGACCGCCGCCGCCGCCGCCGCCGCCGCCCAGCCCCGTAATTAAGATGTTCCTACCAATTCCCCGGATCATCCCAAACCCGGCGACACGCACAAAGGGGATGTGGGGCGTGGCGCGGCGGGGCGCGGCGCGGTGCGGTTGGGGGAGGGGCGCGTTTAGTCAGTCGCCGCGGCGAAGCTGCAGTACAGTCCCCTCCACACGAAGTGCAGCCCTCCTCATGGGAATTATTCATATTTGTTATGTGATCTTTATCGGGGGCCTTTTCAATTTGTAGTTGTTGATACGTTTTTACTTTTTTTTAAATCTAATCTCTGAAATCTCAACTTGTTTTATTTCAACACCTAAAATATTCATTTTTACTCTTTGAAAGGAGGATATGAGATAAGGTTTTACAGTTGCCGCACCGTTCGTTTTTAATTATTAATTTTGTATTAAGCCACCGATTTAGTTTTCGAAGAATAATAAAATACGGAAGAAGGGAAGAAACCAATTATTTTGGTAGAGATAATAACATTGTTTAAAACTTTGAATGTTTATTTACAGAGTCACGACTATATTTAAAACACGAAAATGTGGTTATTTTCGTTCTAGAGTGCTAGAGCAGCAACTATGCTTTCTAAAACTATATAATTTCTATGCTAGAACTAAATGAGTTTCTCAAAGACATTGCTGGTCATGAGACAATCTTGCATTGATGTCTGTTCTCATCAGTAGTTCGCTCTTTGGAACGTAATACCAAAAGCTACACTCCTAAATCATCACGAGAGACAAATCGGAAATGAGATAGTGGTACACATATCTTGGCTCAACACGTCTCGAACACGCCTGGTGTACCCTTCGTCAACGATCACATCCATCACACGATATGGCGCCTGATCCGTGGACGGCCACTATTCAGCGTGCTGCTCATTCCAGGGCGTCTCGCTCGCTCCGGTCCGTCGTGGCTCATCGATTCAGAATCACACTTGCTCCCCCGAGGGAGCGCCCGGCCCAGCCTGAGCGGGAGTGCAGCCGGATTGACACCCCGACTGCCAGGGGGCGGGGCAGCTGCGCGATGAAGCCGAGAGGTGGATGAGGAGGAGGAGGGGGTGAAGGGAGGGACGGGAGGGAGTCGCCTGCGGGCTGATGAATCGCCGCCTCTGTGCGTCCACCCGCGTCTGCTGGCGCATGCGCCCGGGGCGTCGGGTTTATGAGCCGGCGGCGGCGCCTCCGGTCGTTATTCCGGGGAAGTGGATCCGCAGCCCAAACAGCGCCGCTCCATTTCGAAGGGGCCATTCGGGGACGCCGTGCCGTCCGCCTCCCCGCGGGATACAAAGAGCCCGCGCGTGCACCCCCGCCCCTATCGCCGTCCTCGCCGTCCTCGGTAGTCCTCGCCCCGGGCGACGCCCGCCCGCCCACGTCCTCGCCCTCCCGCCGTTCACGCCTCCTTTGACGGCTCCCCGCCCTCTCCAGCCCTTCGGCGCTGGGATGTTCATTTCCACGCACGCACTATCCCTGCGCTCTGAGTCAGATTTAGGGCCCCCCAAGCCATAAAATGTTTGAAAATCCCTCACCGAAGTTTTAAAAATTCAGAAAAAAGGCAGTAAAACAGTGAACTTATTTATTAGTTATTTATAATGTAACGTAACCCAACATTATTACTACTGTGTTAATATATTTCAACATAAAATTCTCATTTTTATTAGTTCCACTGATTATTTCTCCCTCCCCTTAAAATGCTTTCCACATATTAATTTTATTTAATGTTTAATTGAAATTGTAATAAAAATGAATAAATTTCCAAATATGATAGTACTTTGGATGACAGAAAACACGCGAAGATTCTGGTCAGTTTATAGTTGATCTCTCAGAACTTTCTTTCAACTATGTGTGTTTTCGTGACAGCGTGCACAATAACTTATTATTGCACAATAACGTATTAACTTTATTATTTCATGAAAAATTCGTTCTTAATTGCAAAATGAATTAAAGTAAAACCCAACGTTGTATTGTAATATTGATTGGTTAACATGCCATATTTTGAAACCCGAATAGCCATATAAAGTGAAATCTCACAACATGCACATTAAAGATGCGTAAAAAATCGTGAGGCCTTTGTAGCTGAAAAGAGTTGCGAAAGGATTGGAAAGTAAAATCGTGAGAGAAATGTTAAGTGCAGATGCACACAACGGAAAAGCACGGTTCCATGATGCAATTCTGTTGCGAACTGCTTTCTGCTCTGCATTGCAAACTGTTTTGACGTCATCATTTTGTAGTTTGTTCACGGTTGTTAGTCCAAATGCCTGAATAATACGCATCTTTTTACATTGGTATGTTTACATTCCGATAAAATAATATGTATCATTTTCTCAGCATATACAAAATATTGTTTAATATTTTCAAATGTAACTTTTTTGTTTAAAAAAGTTTGACTTTTAGCCAGAAGTTCTGCTCGTCAGAACTAACAAGTAACTATTTGCAAATGCTACGTAGTTAGGTTACTTAGTTACCGTATTGCACAACTTGCATATGAACCGAACTATACTATCATCCTGAGAACCTTTAAGAATTAATGGTACCCTTCAGGCAATCTTTACAAAGAACAAATCCTCCTCGGAAATCGCCAGCGAATTAGCCTTAGTCATTCTTCGGAAACTGATTCCTTTCCCCACGTATGATGAAGTGGTCGACTCAGTGTTGTCAGATTGGGAGATTATTTCCTCCTAGTATAGACGTTTTCGCTTGAAGGGAAGACAAAGGCACTGTTGGCACAGTATAGAGATGTTTTTCAAAAACGAAATGAATGGGTTATTTGTAAGATTATTTATGAATATCATTAAATTAATAACTATGATTAAATAGAGTTCCCTTTTAAATTTCGGATCGATCTGTTCCGTTTTCATTATTTGATCCTTCAACAATCCTTTATTCGTTCGTTTGCGAACGATCGTTCATTTACGTTTACGTTCGATTGTTCATTTTCGTTTACGAATCGATCGTTCATTTACGAATTACGATTATCGTTGGCAGCGATCGTTAGTTTGTTAATACATGGGTGAGGCGACTGGCAGCCAGCTAGTAGAAACGATGATATTACACCTTACGTTCTGTAATTATATATAATACCAATATATGACTATTGACATAAAAATAACTTCGCATATACAAGGAATGCTAGTATGAACCAAAAACGCACTTCCGTGAGTGATGCCTTACGTGGGTGAAATTATGATGTTTTGGGGGAGGACTGGCTCGTTATGTGGGAACGTCGGGCGGAACCGCCGCGGCGCGGCGCGGAGGAAATTCGGGGCGTTGCCTCGGCTGTTGACGTTCGACGGCGCCCATTGTTTTGGAGTTGCGCCGCTCGCCACAAAAAGCGCTGAGCGCAGGAGCAACAGCTGAAGCGCGGGCACGCCCCCGCGCGCGCACCGCACCGCACAATGGGCCGAAACGCGCGCCCAGGCTATACAGCCCGTTTTAAATTATGTATTATTAAGCAGAAAATAATAGTAATAATAAAGTAATAAATTCGAGTGCGAACAATCCGTACTAAACCTTTTTTTTTTAATGTATATATCTTTATGGTGAACCCAACGTAGAAAGTTTCTAGCAGCCCTTGACATACAATGTTCACTCGAAAAATTAAAAAATGACTCATTTTGAAGATTACGAGAGAAGAACTGTAACTGATAAGAAACACAACAGCATTAGAATTGAAAATATAGGCTCACACCATATAAAATCGTGTCAAAAAACATTTTATTGTTTACTAATACATTATTAGTTTCGGAGCTCGATATACACTGCATAACTCTGAATCGAGAGCACCGTGGTTAGGAGGAAATACGAAAACAGCTGAATGATGCTACACTTTTTTTATGGGGGGAGTTAAGAAAAGGAATTATAGGAGAGAAAGATGAAAACAAACCGAGATAAGTGAACATTTAGTTCATTAGTAAATAAGTCAATCTGAAGAATTAAAATTAGGTAAAAAATAAAATCGAGCGTTAACTGGTTCTCATGATCTTGGGCGACCAAAAACCCTCAGGCCAAAGGTCCTCGGTCGTTTGTCGCCACTCGTTCATTAGAACCCTTATATTCTCCCTTGGAGCATAAATAACTATCGTTGTAGGTTAATTGTAGCATAGATTTTAGAAATGCGCATTGCCAGCGTTCGACCTTCTCCGCCCCCACTGCGCGCCTGGCGGCCTCCGCGTCTTGCGGTAGGTTCCGCCTCGCGTGGGAAAAGAAATGCGCACGCACGCACGTGTGCACTAAGAATAGATGCAAACCACGCGCGTCGACGAATATGTCGAAGTGAACTTTGTAGCATTCTTTGCGCGGCATTGCCGCAGGTGCTGTCATCGACTGCCATGTCTGGCGTCACGTACACTCACGTTCCGAGAACGCTATGGGCTACGAATCAAAGTGTCGAGTGTGCTGATTTTATTTTTGTCGGAGAAAGATGTACGCAAGGTAAAATTTACACATTGAGCTTGTTGCAGTGTCAGTTCCTTTCGTGGAAATTCAAACTCCATTCGAAGTTAATGTTGTTGTTGTTGGTGGTATGTTTTTATCGTTGATTTTTTTGCTTCCTTCTTACACAAAAATTGACCGGGAGGTCCTAGGTTCGAGTCCTGACGGCGGCAGGATTTTCGATACTAGCTATTCAGCTAGGTCGAATTCAGTCACTGTCTGGAGGAGAATTCTAGCGGCCGGCTGCTCTGATCGGTATTTTTCCGTGGTTTCTCCGATCAACACCAGGCGAATGCCGGAGCAGTACCCTACCAAACGGACCACGGACCGCGCGCGATCTTTCCTTCCTCTTCCTTTTTCTATCCTCTCCCCTTACACACACACACACACACACACACACACACACACACACACACACACACACACTTACACTAACATGCACTACACTACCACACATTCCGGGAGACCAGTCGGGAGCTTAAAGTTTGTCCCAGCTGGGGCGGTGCCCCGCTGATGGGAGAGTCCTGGTTAAGGGGAAACCCCACTAGCCGAAGGTAGGTCGGCGCCGGATCTCGGCATCTAGCGGGGGAAGATCACCGCCATCTCCCGAGAAAAAGCATGCACTACACTAACGGGACTAATGACCAAAGCAGTTGACGCGCCCGGAAACACGAAAAATCAATCATTCAATCGATCTTACACAAAAACAATTACTTGTAATGGAGTGCTACATAAGGAAAATTGTAGGAATTTTTCTTTCTTACGTTAATGTTCCCTGTACAAATGCGGGCGGAGACATTTTCATTAAAAATTGGTACAAATAATGAACTCTTTAAAATCTTGTAATGAAAGTATAAAATAGCGAAGAAAAAAGGGGTGTTAACTATTGATACATGTAAAATATTAATTAAGACCGTAACATCGAACTGAATAACCAAAACATTCAGTCAGGTTTTCTCCGCAACGCACGACTAACACGCATGACAAGGTAAAGGGGAAACTAGAGTTTGTGTGGTCCGGAGAGGTCCTAAAATGTGCCTCACCTCTATATGGAAAAAAGGGGAAAATGAAAGTAAACTCAGCGACTAACCGTAAATTACGTTATATGATTGGGGAGGGGCTGTTATACCAACGTTTATACAGCGTTACTGGAATATTGGTCTCCCAAGGTTTTTTGCCGTGCCGCCTCTAAAAATATGTCGCCCGTGGCAACCGCCCCCTTCTGCCGGGGCGCTATCGCGTCAGCGAACGCGACCAGGTCCGCATAGCAGCTCGCGCTTGCGTCAGTTTGCGTCAATTTGCCGAGGGCGAGTCAACACCGCGCAAGGCCTCGCGGGCTGGAGAAGCAGAACGGGGCGGGGAGAAGAGGAGAGGAGAGGAGGAGGAGGAGGATGCGGAGGGGGAAAGGAGGGGAGAGGAAGGGAGAAGGGAGGGGGTGATCGATGTGGCTCCTCCGCCGGGAAACTAATTAACCGCCGCGCGCCCGAATGTTGACACTCTTGTAACGGGCTCTCAGCATCGGCGCGGCCTGGCCGGATGGTGCGGCAGAGCGGAGCGGTGCAGGGGCGGGTCAAGTGTGGCGGGGAGAGGAGAGCGGGGTCGGAGCGGGAGGGCTGAGCAGTGCAAGGCGAGACAGGGAGGGGAAGTGTGGAGTGGGCGGGGGAATATGGAGAGAGACGGAGAGGCGCAGGAATAGGCAGTGCAAGGAAGGGACGGATAGTGTAGGTAGAGGAGGGGCGGGGAGGGCTGGGGCAATGCGGGAAGGGACAGGGAGGGGATTTTCGGAGAGGGCTGATTGTTAAGCGGGTGGGACAGTGGGGTGGGAGGCGGGGAAGCGCAGGAAGGGGCAGGTTAAGGCAATGCGGGAAAGGGACAGGTAGTGTGTGTAGAGGCGGAGCGGGGAGGGCTGGGGTAGTGTGAGGAGGGACAGGGAGGGGAAGGGCGGAGAGGGCTGCGATTGGGAGGAGTGGGACAGTAAGGAGAGGGGCGGGGAAGCGCAGGGTGGGGCAGGACAGTGCAAGGCGGGGAAGGGAGACGTAGTGGTAGTGGCGGGACGGGGAGGGCATGGGCAGTGCGAGGAGGGACAGGAAGGGGACGTGTGGAGTGGGACAATGGGGAGACGGGTGGGCAAGCGCAGGGAGGGGCATACCAGGGCAATGCGGGGAAGGGAGGGGTAGTGGGAGTAGGGTGGTGCAGGAGCGGGGCGGGGAGCGGCTGGCGGCCTCCGCTCCGGCCGCGGGCTTTGACTGCGCGCCGGTTCCTCTCGCCGGGTGGGAGGGCGCTCGCTGTGTAACTCCCTCTAAGTAACCTCTTCTCCCGGGCGCGCTTCCGCCGCCGATGGCTTCTCCGAAAGGGAGGACTTCTGCCTCGGCCGCAGTTCCCGAACTCAGAGTCAGTTTCGATGGGACGGAAGGTGGCCTGCGCGCCGGTACACGGCCGACTTTAGAGTGGATGAGTAGCAATCTGGTGGAGAGTTTTCAGTTTCAGAGTTGATTTCAAAAGTAAAATGTCACGAAGTGGAATGATTACATTAGACAAACAATAGTAACGACTCAGTTTGCAGCAATTAATAACATTGAATGGATTTCATAAAATCTTAGTGCACAAATGTTAATCTTTTCTTCGCTGGAACCATTCCGTTTGGTGGCATTGGCAGGTGCGGAATGGTCCTAGGGAATGAAATATTAACCATTTGAGTTAACGCCCTCTTTCACTAAAACTTATGAAGATAAATTTTTATAAATTGTTTCTCAAATTTTTTGTTTAACATTGTTAAAGAATATGACAAAATTGACAGAATTCATTACTCTCATTGATTCTCTGCTCGCAACCGGCGTAACACTTCATTTGGTTGCATTCCCAGCTCCGCACCCAAATGAACTCGTCGCCCGGTGGGCAGACCTTCGCCGGAGGCCTCGCCGGCCGGTGCGCCGTCTGGGCCATTTCCCCGGCGACCGCGACGGAGGACGGGCCCCTTGCCAGGCGCGCGGCGAACCTCGCTGGGGCCTCCTCGCACGAGATAGCCCACCCGCCCTGTGTACATAAGTGAAATTCCTGCTCTAACAGCCTGTAAACTCGAAGGGCGATAACGCGGTGCTGGGGGGCGGGGCGGGGTGGGGACGGAAGTGAAGACGCCGGAGGCCCTGCGCCTGGGCCTCCACTCGGCGTTAGTCTCCGCCGCCGCCCGCGCTGCTCTGTGCGCTGTCGTCCCATACAGTTGCCGGCGCCTGCGTGCCGTTTACGCTTTGCACTGCGCGTTACCCTATTTTCCTTACTCTCTCATCCTTAATTCCTTACTCTGTCGCCCTTAATTCCTTACTATCTCGCTCTTAATTCCTTACTCTCGCCCTTAATTCCTTACGCTCTCGCCCTTAATTCCTTACTCTCTCGCCCTAACTTCGTAAGAAGAGAAGGTTTTGTAATTGTGCTGCGGAAAATGGCGATTTTTTTCCTTATCTGTCATCGTTTGTTTGGTAGAAGGTCTAGGCCATCTAACTTGTTTTTCTTGGTTGGTGTGTTTCTATTCCTATCATCGTGTTACATATTTGTCCAAACCCTTGCAGCTGTTCGCGATGTAATGATTTCCCTCACCGTGTAGGCAAAATTTTCGTTATTGGAAAGTCTCAATGTTTTTTCTCACCCTATTTTTCCCTTGGACATCTTGTTATTATATTAATCAAAAACTTCTTTTTCCGGTCAGTTATGTCTTTTCTTGAACATTTTTTGTTACATATTTACAGTTACTTCACTAATGTTTCTACATGATTTATACTCTCTTATAAATTTTCGATATTCATTTTCACCAATCGTAATATATTAAAGTTCTCTATTTGTTTATCGTATGTCGATGGCTAAATTGTATTATCACATATCTAAAAGAAATTCCTTCTTTTCAGGAGAGAGAAAAAACGTTGCAAACTTTCACGTTCCATCACAAGCATACAGAACTGTGACCAATTTCCATTTTAACAATTTCCAGTCAATTTCTGTGATACGTGTTAGAGTTGGGTAGAAGATCGTATCTTTCAACTGTAATAATTAATTATTTAAAAAGAAGCCAAATTTTGAGAAACGTATTTTGAAAATTTAGCCATCGGTTTAGTATTTTATTGCCTACAGTCTGAAAATATGTATATTATCTTACCACGATTTCTTCCCATATGCCTCATTTTTCCCCCAGTCACATTGAAGAATTGTCTTATTTCTGAAGCAGTCTATTGTCGGTTGTTTTTTTAATTTCTTGGCTTTCTACGTTTGTGCTTAGTTTATTAGTCGATCGCATTGACTCAGTCTATTTTGCTTCCTCCGCCGTCGATGGCTCCTCTGCAGCAGCCGGCGCACCTCGCGCCTTGGCAGGGACCCCAGGCACGCGGCAGCTTGCGGGGCGGAAAAACTCTTGATTCATCGGCGGCGGAGGCGCGGGCTACGTACGTCGCTAGGAATGCGGCCTCACGGCGAGCCTTGCGACGCTTCGAAGATCAGACCGCGATTTTAGGCTCTGTGGGACGTCTCCGTGGGCCGACATACGCGTGAGTCACACCGTTCTCGGAGCTTGGCAACGATCGTAAAGAAATTGGTTCGCTCTTCCTGAAAACTAGCTGTGAGAATAGAATCTGAAAGTATTCCTGAGTGACTGGCAATTGACTTACTTTTAACTGGGATATATTTTCATCGTTCTTCTTTGAATTTTACTCTTGACTCTGTCTGAAATATTGTTTTTATTTCCATTCCATTTGGTCGTATTTCAATGTGCTTCCATTACTTTTGTTTAGAAACTTTGATCCATCATACCTCTCTTATCTTATCACATTTACGTCAAAATGAATTTGAATTTTTAAGAAAAACAATCCGTTACGATCAACATAAATAGGAGGAGATAATATTGCATATTATACTAGCGTTAGTTTTTCATTTTTTGAGATGACCAGAAAAACTTGATTTACTTACTTACAAAAGCAAACGCACGAACATACTGATCTTCAGTTAAATGATTATATTGAATGATATTAGGCTGAATTCCTAGGCATATGACGTTTGTTCTTATAACGAAAAATTTTTTTCTTGCATTATTTGCAAATTTTAGAATTTTTATTTAGTTTTTATTTATTTGCTTAGTTTATTGACAACTTACAAGAAAACAGAAACAAAAAAACCAACACGAACATACAGATCTTCAGTTAAGCCATTATGCTAACCGGGAGAGGTGGCTCAGTGCATCAACTGATATCATTGCAGTGCCTCTGACCTGGAGGTCCTAGGTTCAAGTCCCGACGGCGCATTGGTTATCGACAATAGCTTTTCAGCTAGGTCGAATTCAGTCGCTGTCTGATTGGTAGTTTTCAGTGGTTTCTCCGATCAACACCAGGCGAATGTCGGAGCAGTACCCTAACAAACGGGCCACGGACCGTGCGCAATCTTTCCTTCATCTTCCTTGACCTATCCTCACCCCTTACACACACACACACACACACACACACACACACACACACACACACACACACTCTAACATGCACTTCACTACCATACATGCTGTGAGACCGGTCGGGGGCTTAGAACTTGTTCCGGGTGGGGCGTTGCCCCACTGGTGAGAGATTCCTGGTTGGGGAAAACCCCTCTAGTCGACGGTGGGTCGGCGCCGGATCTCGCCATCCAGCGGGGGAAGACCACTGCTACCTCCCGATGAGAAAACATGCACTACACATACGGGACTAATGACCTCTGTAGTTAACGCGCCCGGAATCACTAACAATCAAACAATCCATAATATGATTATGCGTAAGACGTTTATTTATATAATGGCATTTTTTGCATTTCAAATGCGAACTAGGAGCAAAGCTCCTACAAAAAGATCTTACAAAATTTGTAACCTGGGCTCAGAAATGGAGAATAGCTCTAAATACATCTAAAACAGTTTGCAAAGTCTTTACACTAAGAAAAATACCCACTCTACTACCACTAAATATTAAAAACACTCCAGTGCCCTGGACAGAAAAAACTAAAGCAATCAGATACCTCGGCTTACATTTTGATACAAAATTAACATGAAAAGAACATATAATTAAAATAGAGAAATCCACAAAACAAAAAATTGGCAAACTATACCCGCTCATCAACAAAAAGTCTCATTTGAGAACAGAAACTGCCCTTTCAATTTATAAATCTATTATAAGACCATCAATGTCATACGCTTGTGTGGTGTGGGGAGGAGCCTCCAAGTCTTCACTCAAAAAATTACAAACTATTCAGAACAAATTCCTTCGACTGGCAATAAAAGCTCCTTGGTATATTACAAACGAGCAAATTCATCATGAATTAAAAATTCCTCCACTATCTGAATTTCTATCAAAACTCTCTAAAAATTTCTTAAGTAACCTAAGCCAATGTCCAAGCACAAATATCTTCAATTGACATGAGGAAATTAACACCTCCCATGCACAAGACCAATCCCACTATGGTAATAATAGTAGTATTATAAATAATTGTAGTTGTAAATAAAAGTAATTGTAAGAACCATTGTTATTTATTTTGTATTATAAATTATTAAATTATATTCTAATCTGTTTTCTTTATTTTGTAATGCTTTTGTGTCATTAGAAAAGTGTATATAACATGTAAACTTGTCAATAAAATAATGTAAAGCAGCAACCCGCTGCTGATCTTATTGGAAAATAAAATTTAAAAAAAAAATTTTTTTTTGCATTTTATGAAAATGTTTGAATTTTTATTTCATTCTTATGTGTTTGCTAAGTTTACTGTCAATTTGCGCACTTACTATAAATATTATAGTACGACTGTCACCAGGAAACGACGGAAGTAATTTTTTTCGTAATGTCTACATCACACACGTAAGGGAAAATTCGTCGAATTTTCCAACATACTAAAAGGGTCACGACAAAGACAAGTGCAGCGTTGCAAGGAGGCATCCTGTCGCATCCGAATAAGGCGCCCTCGCATCCGTTTCCCCTTGCGCCCGCGCGAAACCCTCCGCGCGGTGCCTCCGTTTGCGCGCGCCCACTCGCTGCTGTGGCGGTGACGTCGCGGCCGACGACGCACGCGAGCGCTACGCACCGCGTCATCGCTGATAAGCGCCGCGCCGCGCGCCGCGTCGCGTCGGCCGTGGAGTTCGCCCTGCGGTCGCCGGGCCGCGGCCCACAGCCGGCGCACCTGGCGCCCGCTGCTCGCCTCTCCCACGCCGCCAGCCGGACAGGGATGCTTGAGAGAGAGAGAATGGGATGGAAAGGCGTACGTAAAGGGGCGATATAAAAAAGTTTATGCGTCTAAAAGAAACACACGAAAGCAATTTTAAATTTCCTTTGTTGAATATTATGCGTTAAATTGTGTTAATAATTATTAGATATATTATACTTGATTTAATTAAATATTATCATATGTAATAATTGTATTATCTATTTGGCGTTATTGGGTCGGTAGTCCGTCCTCGCCAGCCAGCAACCGGTGTCCCTCGTGCCTGGTCTAGTTAAATTCCCATACTTGGGTGTAAGAGCGACATGAGGCGAACATGACGTTTTCTCTTCACCGTAACTCGCATGACCCGCCTGCTTGAGCTTTTCTTCGTCACACAGCCTCAGAAACTGGGACGATTTTACAGGAAAGCTACAAGTCTATTGTTGCCTCGACCGGGAAGCGAACCCGGGACCACAGCACGGGAAGCTAGTACGCTGCCCATCTCAGAGGATGATGTAATAATTAATATATTACTATTTATTAAATGAAAGGTTCGGGTTTAAACCTTACAACACACACGGAAAGTCTTTCAAGATAGCCTGTAAATATATTTGGAAGGGGTTTCATTGTGTCCAATATATTAAACAATCTGGAGTCGACCTTTGAGCCACAAATTTTTACAATTTTAGAATGATGCGCTCGTTCAGTAGCTTGCAGGATAAAAAAAATCTTTCAAACTGCATTTTTGATTGTTACCATCCACGTACGCTGTAGCCGTACTAGATACGCCGAACCCTTAAAATATATATTATTATAACTATGCACAAGCGACGAAATAAAACAAAAAAATATATATAAATATGAAATTCGCAGTTAGGAATTCCGTACTCAAAATAATTGAATGCAACCTACCATATGCCTTCCCAGAATCCAGATCTTCGTTTCACTGTTTCCCATCGTCTCCTAGGTCGATCAAATAAGCGATCACGGTTCCTTTTTTGAGGATATCTGACTTTGCTCCGGTTGCAGTCTTCGACACTCGTTGTGTGTACCGCGTTCTTGGCTCCCGCCTTCCGGATACAAGGTATCGAGTTCTTGGCTCCCGCCTTCCGGATCCATCTCCGAATTCCTAATTTGTGTTTCTTTTGTGCAATAATAGGGGGTTTTGTATCAAATTATGATGAAATGTACTAAGATATGAATTACATTTACGTGATTCGCATTATTACGACCAATTCAAAAATAAATGTCTTCATTTTATGCCGAAGTTCGACACATTTTACTGTTCGGTTTTCGAAGTACCAACTTGAATAAAAAAGACTCATTAAATGCAAATTTTTCAAGTAATATTTGGATATATCCAGATAATTATTATTCAGATTCAATGGGTTGAAATCATGTTTCAACCATTCTGTTTTTTTCTTTGGATTATATGCTGAAAATCACCATGAAGTCAAAATTGAAGAAAATATAAAAGGGCCTCATATTTTTAAGGGCTTTTCAGTCTTCATTAGGGTTTTTAAGAAGAAGTGAAATTTTATTTTCGTGCACTAATGTCGATATAATGTAGTATCGTTGTCCTCCGGCTGCCGAGCGCACAGCGCCGCCGTGCTGGGACAAAGAGGCGATCTGTGAATGCTGTGCCACGAAGCCTGACGTTGCAAAGCGGCTGCTGTAGCATTGGCATTGACCGTGGCGACGCGGCAGGAACAGCGGAGGGCGCTGCACTACTCGCAGTTCATGACCTTCCCAATGCCATGGGATTGTTGGCACGGCCGCATTGGACATCACGGAGTGCGACGAAGACCCAGGCATTCATGCGCAACAGAATGGAATATTGTGAGGTACATTCGAATTAAATTG
The DNA here is from genome assembly GCA_011170035.1 of Teleogryllus occipitalis. Lineage (NCBI taxonomy): Eukaryota > Metazoa > Arthropoda > Insecta > Orthoptera > Gryllidae > Teleogryllus > Teleogryllus occipitalis. The sequence goes on from BLKR01001089.1 coordinate 197,485, forward strand.
ATTGTGTTTGTACGTACTCACTGCTCAAACCGATTGTTAGGAACGATGAAGGAGGCATTGTTTCGTCAATAAAGGAATCAAAATTAAAGAACTTGTTGATATGAAAGTGATTTGTAACAATGAAAGCTTAATTAAAAGAAATTATCAAGTGCGGTTTTTGTTATAACTGTTCTCTTATGTGTTAACGCGTTCTTGAACCTTCTTGGGATACGTGAGGTTGTGCTTCGAGTAGGTTATTCCAGGGTTGTCCAACTGGCGACCCGAGGGCCGCATGCGGCCCGCATTCGATCAGGTCGGGTGGGAACATTGTGCGCCTAACGCACGCGCCCTGTTGGAGTGAATACCCCCTTAATGTAAAAGTCGGTTAAGTTAAGATTTAAGGATTTTTTCTAGTAAATTGAGAAATTCAAAACCATTGCAATGTGTTTCGCTGCTTCATGCATGGTACGGACTGATAATACGCATGACTCTATTCCCCCCTCCTCCCCCGTTTCAGAGCAGCCGGGCAAACGAGAACAATACGGGGTTATGCGCCCAATGAAAATATGCTCCGCAACTTTTTAAACGTTTTAGGTATGGCCCTTGAGGCCTCGCAAGTTGGACACTCCTGGGTTATTCGACGCTCGATCTCAGGCTTCTCTTGCGATATAATGGGCAGGAGAAACTGGAGCAGCGGTTGCACCGAGCAACGCCCGGATGCCGGTGTTGCCGACTGTGAGTAGAGTTCGAACTCGCGATCTTCCGCGATAGCGGCGCAACCCAATCAGCTCCTCGGCCGGCCGACCTCCGCTCAGCGGGACAAAGAGCGTCCGCGGCGCCGCGTTGTCTGACCGCGCGCGCCACCCGCCTTTCTCTTCCGCGTCGGACGCAACCGCAGTTGCAAAGCAGGTAGAGACAGCCTTTGTGCCAGGCCAGGGCACTCGCTGCGCAGTGAGTTATGCCGTATGTTTGAGATGAAAATTTGCCGTTGGAACGGAGTGAAATTCACGGTATAACGTAGAATTGAGTTGGGGGCATTGGAATGCTGAAATTTTGAGAAGTTTGAAAACACGGATCTTAATCTACTTTCGTCATTCGAATTTTCAAATGTTTCAAATTCTCCATTGTAGAATTCACGACCGTTAATAAGTTGTGGGATATGGATCACGGGATCGGTCAATTAATGAAACACATTAGTTTGCCAACGTTTCGGAATATATAATGCCTTCATCGGGGCTACAATAAACACAATCACAAGGAATAAAGACAACTTGTCTGAACAACAACATTATAAATCACATAATAAGTGCCATGAATCAACATATGTGAAGAAAAATAAATAAATAATTACATATATATATATACATATACTGACATATATATATATATATATATATATATATACATATACAATATATATATATATATATATATATACATATACAATATATATATATATATATATATATATATATATATATATATATATATATATACTGACGGCCTCTTCAATTTTTTTAAACTCTTTCCTTTCTACGCGTTATTATTTACATTAATTTTATTTATTATTATTATTATTATTATTATTATTATTATTATTATTGTTATGAAAGGTTATGGTTTTGTTAATTTTGCGGTATATTATCGAATTCCCGTGAAACGTAATATCTAGTTGGGTGAACTCCCTTCTGGGAGTCCACGATACTGCCAATCTCTTCCCCGCGGCCGTCGAGCAGACTTAATCCGGGCCCGCCCGTCAGCCGTAGGGCTGCTCCTCCCGCGAGACAGCGCGTGGCGGCCCAGCGCTAACGGCGCTGCCGTCCCCAGCGCCAGCGCGACATTCCTCCGCGGGGGCCGCGCCGGCCCAAGCCAGAAGCCCCGCGGCCGCGCCGTGGGCGCCCGCGCCACCGCCTTTGTGGCCACCTCATTAGCTCCCGGGGCCGTCCGTTGGCCCGCGTTGTTCCGTCCGCTCGCCCGCTCGTCCGCCCGCCCGCTCGTGTCGCCCGCCCGCTCGTCCGCCCGCCCGCTCGTCCGACCGCTCGCTCGTCCGTCCGCCCGCTCGTCCGTCCGCCCGCTCGTCCGTCCGCTCACCCGCTCGTCCGCCCACCCGCTCGTCCGCCCACTCGCTCGTCCGCCCACCCGCTCGTCCGCCCACTCGCTCGTCCGCCCACCCGCTCGTCCGCCCACCCGCTCGTCCGCCCACCCGCTCGTCCGCCCACCCGCTCGTCCGCCCACCCGCTCGTCCGCCCACCCGCTCGTCCGCTTGCCCCCTCTCGTCATCGTTCACCCTCTTGCGTTTCATTTGCCCCACTCTCTTTCGTCCGCCCCTCACCCCGCTTCCTCCGCTCCTCCCAGCTTCGTAATCCCTCCCCTGTTTTACCACCCCTCCCCGCTTCGTCCACCCGTCCCTGATTCGTCCACCTCTCCCCTTTTGTAGGCCCCACCCCACTTTGCCCGCCCGCCCTCGCTTCGTCTGCCACTCCCCGCTTCGTCCGCTCGTCACCGCTCGATCGCTTGCCGTCCTTTTGTCGTATTGGGTTTCGGCATTTCCGTTGGCCCGCTGGGCTTTGCCTCGGGCTTCCTCTGACGTTTCGGCCGTCCTCGTTGTTCCCTCTTTCCGCGTGCGGAACGCGAATTTCGTGATGGGCTGACAGTGTCTCGTGGTGAGTTAATGGGATATGTGATATGCTTTGAAGAGAAGACGTGCAATATACAGCGTTGCAATGAGCGGAATGTTTTTCAATGGAAAGTATTGATAGTTTTGTGGTTATTTTTTAAATTCTAAATACTGTATTTACTGTGTGGCTTGTTATCTTTTCTTCTCTTCATCTTCTATTGTGCCCCCTTTTCTGATCAAATTATTATTGAAGGGATCTACGAATTCCTTAATAGAGATGTTGGCATTTCAGATGCAAATTGATTATCCTAGCACTTCCTGATGGGAAAAAATGATATAAAACCTTCCAGCTTGTCGTTACACTTAGAGGGAAATATTTCTGATCTCTAATAGTTCGTTCGGATTCTTCGTTCATTTGGTTACAAAGAGTGGGGAAGTACAACTACATTTGAGAACCAAATCTGATTTTTAAATGTAGGTAGGTTTGACCGCAATCAAAACTGAAAGGAAAACATTCAGTAAAGGAATTGAATGTATTTGATGGAATCGATAAGACGTTAGGGCAGCAAAAACATGTTGAAAGAAAATATGTATTATCGGATGGAAAAGGAAATATAGCATTTGACAGCAAGGAATTCGATTTCCGTCACATCCAATGCTTTCTCTCACATCATTAAGATGTCGCCACGCCTTGTATTGAATTATTGGTTTTCCGTCACGTTTTCGAATGTCGATAATCCATGTTAAGAATTTAGACATTTTCTATCAAATAAATACTTTATCCTTGATTTATATCGTACCGACTTGGACTGCCGAGGTGACTAGGAACGTGTACGGACTCAGCGTTTCGGTTCGATGGGTCGCGGATTCGAGTCCCGCCTTGGGCAAGATTGTTTTTCCATTGTCTCTTATGTTTATATTGTCGCGGTGGGCCACGCGTTCTACTAACCCCAGATCAGAGCCCACAAGTGTGTTGGTGTGTAGTGCATGGTCGAGAATGCGTCTTATCGGGACGCAAAGGGTAACCGGCTGACGGCTGGATAAAAGCCCTAGAAATATATATATATATATATATATATATATATATATATATATATATATATATAAACATCGTGTTTGCATTGTATGGGGCCATTGTGCATTTCTAAATCTACGCATTAAATTATTTACATGTACTACGTTCTCGTAAAATATGTTTCAACGTGCTGCTTGACTTCTTAAAAAGGAAACATAAGCGACATTTATCCTCTTAAATTCAATTTGGCAAAGGAATTATTTACTGGAATTGATACATACAAAATCAGCAGAGGACTTCAACTTATATAAAATGATAGGACTCTAGGGAAGGCCTTCCGTCCTGCCCCCTGCAAGTCGTGCCGCCGCGTCCGGATGCGCAGGAGGCCGTGACCGCGCCGGGCGCGCGCGCGCGAGGCTGCTCCTCGGCCGCCTGTGGGGGCACGGCCCCCTGGAATTCGGAGCGTCTGCGGCTGCGGCGCCTCCGCGTCACTCGTCGACAGCGGCGTAAACTCCGCCCGCTCGCCCGCCCACCCGGGGCGACGGCCGCCCATTCATGCGGGCGGCCGCTATTTCCGAAGGCGCGAAGCGGCGCAGGGCGCGCGAAAACACGCTCCCGCGCCGGACGCGGCCCTGGCCGAGGCCCGGAGAGCTCGTCGGGACGGGAAGCGACGTCGCTGGAAGTGCGACAAGGAGAGGGCACTGGCGAGAGGAAAATGTGTCCCCAGTTTGTTTGAATATGGAATGTTTGTTGTCATGTCATTCTTTTTATTAGCGTGGAGTCATTATTTGTTATTATTCTGGTCACCGTATCATTCCAGATAGAATTCATTTACGTCCGAATTGTAGTTATAACGTCATTAGTCTGGTAAACAGGAAATAACAGACGCAATTCAACGTTGTAAACTGAAGCGATAGCCAAAGTTTATAACAAAGTCTGATATTTATTTTACTTGCCGTGTCTCATTCACTACTTTTCGTAATTCAATCTTCTTATAAAAAATCGGATAAACAAGAAATATTTTTTTCTTGGAATAAATGTACTCTGATGCCATCTTCAGCTATTTTGTTTCGATAGTTCTTAACGAATGGCGGACTGATGAAACTGACGTAATGGCCGCCGGCTGTGGCTTTTCATACCACTGGCTGCGTTAAGTTGATGTAGCAGTATTGAATGACGTAAAATATTTAATTAAACAATTCTTTATTGTACAAACTAAAGTAGTGTTCCTGTATATCCATGTGAACTATCTTCTTCAGGAATTGCTGTAAGTACCGAGCTCGACCAAACGCTGGGAGTAAAGCGAAGAGATCTCCTTAGAAGCACTACTGCAATACATTCGCAACCAAGTTGTAAGACGTCTCGTGTGCACGAATACAAAGCGCGAATTGATTTTGGCAAAGTCAATACCGAGGCGTGTAGAGGCGGGCGTGCGCGTGTGTGCCCGGAGTTCCGCAGCCCTTGTCCAAAGCCGTGGCGCGCCGCCGCGAGGTCTGCTGCGGAGCGCCGGGAGCCGCGGCCAACACAAACACGCGCGCGGCGCTCGGCGGCGCGTCCAAACAGCGCGCGCGCGTCAAAACAAACGCCCCTCACCCCAAGGCCACGGCAGAAAATGGCGCAGCCAGGGGTGTAGGTGCTGCGGAGCCCCCTTCCGAAAAACAGTATCTCACCTAACGGTAGAGATAATTAAATTAAATGTTGTAAATAACTTTTTTCTACAACTGCATAAAAAATACAACTTTTTTGCATCGCTAGCAGTACGTGAACTTCGTCATTTCTTAATCGCCATTAAAAAAAGATCGCTGCTAAGACAACTATCTTGTTACCGTGAAAAAAAGTATTTTTTTGCACGGTTTTAGAATACTTTTTTGCACGTTTGGTTCTGGGCTACGGACTTACAAAATATTACGAGACTATTTGTATTATATTTTTATGCAGTTGTAGAAAAAATGTTGTTCATATTTCGTGTGTAAAGTTTCCGCCCTTTTCATGGTCTCCATTGAGATTTTTTGCCGAGACCGTAGGTCGAGGCAAAAAATCTCAATCTCGACCATGAAAAAAAACGGAAACTTCACACACTTAATATGAAAATAACTATTTTGTATTTGAAAAAGATTGGCAACAATTTTTCAAAACTTTTAAATAAAAATTTTTGGTGCAGTAAACTATTTGATTAACAAGTTATTTTAAAGACACTAACTCATTTTATGACGTTCTTCTAATATTATATTCATTTTTTCCGGGGTTGGGGACTCACGCACTGGGTAATGCCTATTTTGCTTGTAGGTAAAATTCGGCCGTGGTCGCAGCCATTGATAGATAAGTGGTTTCGATGTCGCATTTTGTTCATGTTCCTCCTCTTTTTCCTGTCCATGTTCCTGTTCATGTCCCGCTTATTCCTGGCTGAAGTAAGTGAACAAAAAGAGGAGACATCGATGTCGTGTAGTACATCGGACGTTTTGTCACTATAGGACGCGTCGTTTTTCTTCTCTGGCAATAATAGAATATCACACACACACACAACTTTTCATACCGTGATATAGCGGACTGGTCGTAGAGAAGACGATATTGAATCACTCTGAAGAAACAAGGCTGGTCATTAATAGATGCTGATGATTTGAAGTTTAAATCAAATCTGATGAAAAAGCATTAATTTTTAAAATAGTAATACGCAAAATATTAAGGGAACAAACATCATAAAAGTATACTTCAAAATTATTCAGATTTCCCCTTTTAAATGTTGAGTAACTAACAATATTTCAATAATTTTACTTTTTCAGTTTTTAATATGTCTTAAACTGGTCAGAACTGTTAAATTAAAATACTAAAAGTAATAAAAAATGATTTAGCCTGCAATATAGTAACAATATAATATATTATTACGAAATAAGTTGTATATGGAATTATTATTCGCAGATGTTATGTATGAGAGATCAGTGAAGTGTTGTTGGTCCCAGTTTGTTTTTGTTGTGATGAGGAGCCGAATCGAGAGGAGGAGGAGGAGGAGGAGGAGGAGGAGGAGGGAGGTCGTAGGCCGCGTCACCGCCGCGCGTGAATCACGCCACGCGTGGCACGCGCTTCCGGCACCCTGCCAGCTGCCCACCCTGCCCTGCCTGTCCTGCCGTGGCCGGGGCAGTCACCTTACTCATCATCACCTGGCTCCGGGCCGCACGGGGACGCGTCGGGCGCCGCCGTCAGCGGGCTTTCTGCGCCCGCCCGCCCGCCCTTTTAAATCAATGCGGGGGCGTGGCGTGTCGCATTGTGTCACGCGTGCTCTAGTTTGCCGCCTTTGCGTTGGGTAAGGGAATACAAGAACTTGGAGTTGGATGCGGTTGAGTCACACGTTTGTGACTAACTCCCCCACGCACGAAAAGTCGTTTTAGGGGCGAAATGCGTTACCTAATGCAGTGATGGATACAAATTGCTAAATAATGAAGAGCATTGGTCATCTTTCTATTCTCATTTTGTATGTCTATTGCTGGGGAATAATATAAGTAAATTATGTTGTAACAAATTTTAATAATATGAACTTTTATTATTTCTGTATGGGCAGTAATATAGTTGTGTTACATTTTTCTACTTCTCAGAGGATGACATTTAAGTCATCTCATTACTAATGGTAGGATTTACTAATGGTGAAAAGTTACTAGCTTTGGATTCGTTTGAACAATTACATTACATTTATTTACTATAAAACATTTATTTATTACAAAACATTTATGTATTACAAAACATTTATTTATTATAAATTACCGATATTACAGAATTGTGCAAACTCAATTAAGTCATGCCCTGAAAAGTAAGGAAATTTGACTTAACCACTATGCATACATGTTAATATACATTATATGTGGTAAATTTATATACCATTACGCATACTTATTTATTGAAATAATAAATTGAATTGTAAGTACATTAAATGGAGAAATAGAAATTTTCTATAACGCTAGAAATTGGAATTTTGTGTCGTACGTGACTATTCACATGTTATTAAAGAATGGGGTAAAACCATGATCTATTTCTGACATTGAAGAAATTAATCCGGAATTCCTCTTCCTCGTTCGCAGATAGAAAATGGTCAGGTCATAAAAATATAATGCATCATTTCCAAGTAGCAACTATTATCTGCAACATTTTCATCTCGGTGATTGCCAGTGTTTCCTCTTATAATACACGCATATCATCACTACAAATACCATCTTGAAATGCATTCTGCATTAAAATCGGTTTGTTGAAGCTGGATGTGGTTACGCTTATCTCAACCTTGCGAAATGAAAGAAACCACATGATTCCGAAGAGAAGAATTCATGGTCTGCTCCTATGACGTGTTACGCAATTTAATGTTCACCATTTTTAGCATTTCTCAGGTTTTGTGACGTATTTCAAAGATATGATCATGTAGCATCTGGTATTTGAAGCCGGATATTCCGAGTTTATTCTTGATGATGGAAACATAGAATGCAAACATCTCTTCCACGAATAAATTATGCAGATTAATTTCAAGAGTGCAATAGTCATATCTCCTTCTCGCATGACTACGATGTACTTAGGTTTTATGTCAGACCATTCAGTACAATACTTGCAAAATAATTAAATCCTTTGTTGTGTTTGCATACTAAAAGGTGAAAACCCATGTCCTTCATCATCATTAAAAAAAACTAGAAATTCTAGTGAAATAAACAATGGACATTTTAATTGAGTAATGGAAACCAATATTAATATTAATAATGATAATAGGATTAATACTAAAAATTCCTTTGAAAGTGGATTATTTCGTAATCTTTTTTGAAATGGTAAATATCGTAATAATAGCATTAATTAATCTGATCACAGTGCAAATTTGCACTTCGTCTTGTTGCATTACTTTTTGTGTATCTTACGTATTAGTCAGCGTACGTGACTCGTGGCCGTTCTCGAAGCGAGCGGTCTCACGAGTGCATTGATAATGACGTGCGAAGCAGCCCGAGCTTTGTGGCGTGAAAAGCTTATAAAGCATAAAAGAGCTCCGATAAACGGCGCTCCGCCCGAGCCATTGTGCCGCCGCTCACGGCCACTGCCCGCCGCACCCTCGCCCGCCCGCGCCCTCCAGCCGCGCCGCCGACCGCCGCCCACAGGAGGCGCGCGGTCTTGTTTCTATGCGATCATTGCCACAAGGATAATCGTATTTACAAGGAAGATAATAGCTATTCCGTTTTTTCTCATCACGAGATGCAATTTGAACCTCAGGAGTTTCGGCTTGTTGCTGCTTTCCGAGTCTCCTAGGCTTGGCAGTAATTTTGTGAATCAATGGGATGGGCCTTACGACAATGGATGTTGAGACCCATCTTTCGGTTCTAAGAATGGCGATGACAGAGTAGGTAAACAAATATTGTGAGAAAATGCGCCTGGGCCTCAGTGCAATGGAAGGTCACTTGTCGTGTCCAAATTGGCGGAAATCGGGTTATTGATGTCAATTGGCAGATATGGAGACAGTAACTAACCAACTCCGTTATTTGTGATATCGACCTATGTCGTTTCCGTAGTACCACCTTTTTACAAGGAAAATAATACAAAAATTAAAAATTAATTTCCCTTGGAGTAGAAGTAAATATACAAACGACATCTTTAGCTACAAGTGATATGTTTCGATTGTTCTCAACGGACTGTGAACTGTAAAATCGATAACGGACGCCAGCCGTTAAGAATGCCTTTTGGTCCCGTTTTGTTAAATCAATCTAACAGAAATTACGAAAAAGATGAACAAGAAAATGCTTGCTCTTTTTTGAATGAATAATTGTGAAGGTTTTACTTTTCTTCCGTAGTTTACTTTTATTGTTAATTACTTTTCGGAGTATAAAGTGAAGGTTTGTGTCATTTTACAGTACCCCCTCATTTATGTAATTTCATTTAAAAAAGGCATTTTCTTTTGATGGAATGGGGAATGAAATTTCCTTTCCCGGATGATGGCCTACCAATGACCTACCCCACCCACTTGCCAACATTCCATTTATTTCATTCCGTGTGTTTGACCAGCGTTTTCCTTCGCAATTTGCGCATTTTGGGCCGTGTGCAGCGGAGTGTCGGGAAGCGTCGTCAGTGAAGGCGGAGTGACGTGGCGCGGCGGGACGTGTCGTGACGTGAGGCGACTGCGTCGTGTGCCTACCGGCCTTGCCACCGCGCCGACGCGGCGGAAGTGTCTGCGGCGGCTTCCAGAGACAGGGCCGCTCGACCATAGGTCATCCGTCGGTCGGGACTCCTGGGAGGCGGGGAAAGCCGCTCTCACTTATCTGGAAGAGGCTCTTTGGAAAGGACTTTGGGATCTCCGCTTCGATGAGGAGGGAGAGGGGGGAGATTTCATATGGAAATTGCTTATGGAAAGCTTAATCTGAAACGTATTTTGAATAAAAATACACTATACTAGTTTCATTAGCATATGAAGTTGTGTTTTCGTTTTCCGAAACGTGCCATTGTTTGAAGTTCTGTTATTCAAGACCTGCGGGGGAACGTTACCCAGAAACTAATGGACTTTCTGTGAATGACGAAGCTTGCGTCTGCATGAAAAAAATGACTGGAGTGAGGGAAAAAATGGTATATTCGGGGCGACTAGTAGGTTGATTGGGGATTATTGCTGTACTTGGACAATTGCACTCTAAACGTTCTTTCACGAAATATATCGTGAAAATTTACGAGAGAATCACGACGTCTAAAAAAGTATAAGCCATTAAAATGGCAATCAATTTGTTTTACAATATTGAACCTCTAAGGCTTGATGTTCTCTTTGTTTTATATTTGTGTTTGTTTTTGCTTCTCTCTGTGGTTCAATGTTTCTCTCTAGAACATTGCTGCTGATTCATGAGACGTTTTTACAAAATGTGGGCTGTGGCGCCAATGGATAGGCGTTTACGAGCCGTTCATACAGCTGAAACATGGCTGTTAACGTCATTAAAGTACATCTTGTTTGGTTATCTCGTGATTTATGGAGTTTTTCTTCGGCGTTATCTCTCTCTCGAACTTTGGGCTTGGAGCCTCTCTTGCAAGGTTACAATGGACGAACCTCAGTGACGTATGTGATGGGATAACCCATTTCACTCTTTTATACTATACTGGTGAAATATGTGTGATTTTCGTTGTGGAAAAATTATGCATATATTTCACGTAATGATTGGAGATGTTTGTGTCGATGTTCTTTCGAAGGTTTCAATGATTAGAATCTTGTTCGCACGATTTTTAAAGCGCGTGAAGATAGTCTTAACTTGACGCATTCTAAAATGTAACAGCAAATAACTTATTTGGATATTTTGAAAACAAATAGTAAAACTCTAAAGACGGGTGCTGGCAATGCACAGTTCAAATTCTTTAATTTTTACTGGTAGTATTTATAATTTTGTTGGTATTGATTCATAGAAGTCAGTAGTTGAACAGTAGTTATATGTTAATACACTGTTTTATAAAAATATGTTAAATACTGGAAACTGTCAATACGTTAAACACTGTTTTATGTTAATACTCATAATTGCATATTACGATCTTGTCATTATACTGTACTGCTCTCGGCCGAGTTGCGCATTGCGCAAATTCAGGTTCTGTGGTTGCCGCTCCGTCATTAAGAAACATTACGGCGACCTTAATATGAAAACTGATGATGAATGGGGTCGCAACAGGTTCTCTAAATGTCAACAGTTATGAACATGAAAAATCTTTCGATATGCATTGTGATTTTGACCATGCACTTGTACCTATTTAGAAGCCAACGCGCTGACATTTCGAACTGGAGATGTCAAAAGTAACAATGTCAACGCAATTTATAATGAAAAATCTTGAATTAAAATGTAGTAACGTATGCTCAAAATTTGATATCAATACAACAATGAAGTGCTCTACGACTTCGGTGGTTTTAACGAATTTAACTATAATATTTGTTCATTTTTTACGTGAAGATCTCGCTAGCACATCATGAATCAAAGCACAATATAACGTTTCACCGAAAGCTGCTTGAATTATGGAAAATGTTGTCTTCTTAGGACTTTGGTGTGCATTTCTCTGATGGGGGCGCCAAGAAAAATGAAATTTATTATTTAACTATTGACTTGCAGCAGCAAAATGCTAGTGTCGACTGTGTGGAGAATGGCATTCTAGAGTAGCAAAAATTGTCTGTTCTAGAACGGCTCACGTGAATACTGAGACTTCTTTCTTGCACTCGCGTGTCGTGAACTGGGTTGTAATCAGTGAGGCATTAAGTATGAGAATATAAACATAACATCAGGTATGAAAAATCGCTTATTAGCACATTCAAATATTTGCAATTTGCAGTCAAAATTGGAACTATCATTGCTGTTGGATGTTTACCGAGTTTCTGGGAATCTAACAAAACCTTTTACACCTTTCTTATTGCCAGAGGTTGCTTAGTTCTCCGCCAATTTTGGCATGTATTGGAAATTAGTAGTAAAGTTATTAATTTGAAAATTATATTAAATTAATTGATTCTATAATCGTATGTTATTGAATATTTGTATATTATAAACGATAAATCACTACTATCCAATTTGAGATTTTCCCATAAGAATGCAATAAAACCTTCCCCTTGTCATTCCTCAATGCGGGTATGAGTGAATGCTCCTGGAAAAAATTCATTCATTCATTCGTTTAAAAAACACCACTCCAATTCCCTTCTCTTCCGCTGGCGCGTCGGTCGTTGAGCTCTTACCGCAGGGCGTCCGCAGAGCTCTGTGCAGGCGGCGGAAACGGCGTGTGGTGGCGTGACATGTCCGCGTGCGTTGACACCTCCCCTTGCGCTGGCACCAGTGCCATCGCACCCACCGCCCTCCGCACCACTAACTCGAACCTCTTGCTCCAGCGGGCGCTCCCGAGTTGCTTTTTCCTTTATTGTTCTCGTATGTCAAGGTTCACAGAAAAAAATTTTCCCTGCGGAGGACATTTTACAAAAGGAAGGAGGATATTACAATGAAAAGGAGGACATTTTACATTTTTATACTCCACGATGAATAGACAATGTACTCAACAATTTCTAACCATTAATAGTCTGTAAAAAGCATATTAGACTATGCGTCATTAAAAATGAAAGCTCCCAATTGGATAACTTCGCTCCCGCACTTACCTTCATTATCCACCAAACAATAAGCATAAATATTTTTTATATCAAAATAAGCCTAATGTTCTATTATGCAGGCCATTTATTTGAATAAAAATGTAGATATTAAAGGTGTGAAGTCCCTTTAATGAATTAAATTACTTTAAAATTATGCCAGTATTATTTTCAATTCAACAGGAGAAAAAGGAGGACAGTCCATGCAAATTTAAAAAAAGGAGGGAGGACAGGAGGACAATATTAAAAAAGGAGGATATGTCCAAAAGGAGGACTGATGGCAACCCTGCCACATGTTATCCAGTGGCGCCGTCGCCGGGTCAGATTCGATTCGACTCAGCCACCGCTCCTGCGAAATAACGCTATTCTTGCAGTCGCTAAAATCTCTATACAAATCATCACAACTAACAGTTACAAACAACACTAACATTAGTACGTGGACATCATGAGGGGCCTTATTTGAATGGAAACGCATGTTTTCACCTGTAGTCAGATAGTATGCTCACTCACTTTATGCACTAGTAGTGCATAAAACGCAGACTTTCTTGTTATTTAACAATGATTTTGTCATGTATATTTTGCCTGCTTTGTTAATAAGCATCATTCTGAAAGTTTCTAACTATTAAGTGTATTTGACTCGAAAAAGTTTATTGTTACTCATATTTATTTAGTATATTCATTTTAATACATCTATTTTTTAATTTTTGCAAATTGTGTTTCCACATCCGTCTTTCATTGTGGTTAATATAAAAAATCTTTCTGCTTTATGCTTGTTTAACAGGAAAATCACGTACGTTTCGAGAATTATTTGCCGTCGAGTCCATCTTGAAAATCGGTAACGCTGATGAACCTGTGACATGAATTGTCAAAAGTCACAAAGGGAGCTTACCTTATAAATTGGAATGAAACAATGCGGGAAACAAAGGAAAAGCCGCATTTTCATGAAATCAAAATGGATTGTTAACGGTTCATGGAATTATGTTGAAAGTGGTTCTAATGCTAATTGTTAAATTATTATCTGCAGACACTCCATTGTGGCAAATAAATAATTCTACTAACTTATACTATTCTTTAAAATTTCATTGATCGTTGTAATACGAAGAAAGTGTCAGATGAATGTACTGTGCGTAAAAATTATGAGAATCAATGTTATAATGAGTTAATGTAGATACTTTATGGGACACATTTTACTGCATATTTTCGAAGTTTTTGCTGCATAATCTCATACATATGTCGTAGATTATTAACGAGTATAAATCTGGTCTGCTGACTACACACTACTCTCAGTGTCACCACCGCCTTTCCTAATACACTAGTTTTCTCCGACAGTAAACATATTTACCGAACCTCCCTGATTCCTTACAATTGCTTACAACAAATTACAAAATAATTGCGACTTTATAGGTGACTAGTCATCGTGGATCATTAGTCATGCATAGTGTTTCCATTTCGAAACGATGAAATACACGAATACATTGCCTCTTGCGCTGTTTACAACACTTTCTAGTCGAACATTACTTTTCCGACTTTGACCTCGCTGCAATTGCAAGATCGTCATGTATCTCTGACGTCCATCACCTTCCTTCCTTCCTTCTTTCCCATAACTTCTCCCAGACCTCCCCATTTTCCATACTCCATCATCCATCGTTCATCGTCCGTCGTCCGTCGTCCGTCGTCCGTCGTCCGTCGTCCGTCGTCCGTCGTCCGTCGTCCGTCGTCCGTCGTCCGTCGTCCGTCGTCCGTCGTCCGTCGTTCGTCGTCGTCCGTCGTCCGTCGTCCGTCGTCCGTCGTCCGTCGTCCGTCGTCCGTCGTCGTCGTCGTCCGTCGTCCGTCGTCCGTCGTCCGTCGTCGTCGTCCGTCGTCCGTCGTCCGTCGTCCGTCGTCCGTCGTCCGTCGTCCGTCGTCCGTCGTCCGTCGTCCGTCGTCCGTCGTCCGTCGTCCGTCGTCCGTCGTCGTCGCCGTCACGTCCGTCGTCTCGTCCGTCGTCCGTCAACATCCATCGTACATCGTACATCGTCGTCCGTCGTACATCGTACATCGTCCGTCCGTCGTCCATCGTCCATCGTCCATCGTCCATGCCCATTATCCGTCCATTGTCCATTGTCCATCGTACATCGTACATCGTACATCGTCCATTGTACATCGTCTGTCGTACATCGTCCATCGTTCATCGTCCATCGTCCATCGTCCGTCGTCCATCGTCTGTCGTCCATCGTCCGTCGTCCGTCGTCCGTGGTCCGTCGTCCGTGGTCCCGCGAAGCAGGTGTCGTCACACCTCCCCTTCCGCGGTCGGGCGTCACGACGCGTCGCGTCGCGGCGCCTGTTAATTGTATGCAAATGGCCGCGCCATCGCGCCCCCGCGCGCTTCCCGACGGATTTGGCCGAGCACGCACGCGTGCGGCGCGGCGGGGCTCTTCCGTGGGCGACGCGTGGGCCGTGAGCGTCCCCGCGCGACGCCCGAACCGGGCTTTGTGCTCGGCGCGACTCGCGGTGGGCTCTGGATGCTTCGCCGTGCAGGGGCGTAGCTGGAGAGCAGCCTGGGTGATTTGCGTCTGCCGCAATTCCCTCTCTGAGGAGGGAACCATGGGCACGAATTCTAAAATGTAAATGAACGAGCGAAGTGTTTTGTCAACGTTAGTGCAGTGTTAGATGGAGTATGTGAATATCTAATATGCCGAAAGAGGGATTATTACTGTCAGTCACTGCCATCTGATGGCTTCTGGTCTCTCTCTTCCTACAAGTGTTCATATCTTCGTATTTTTTAACTGTAATATTTTTATTTTATTTAACTAATATAGAACTTTTAAAATTATCTTTGAGGTGCAAAAATATCGAAGTCCTTTATCCGCATATTCCTTTAAAAAGAGATATAAGGCGGTTTGATCCAGCCTTATTGTATTTCGTATTTCATTGCCTATCTTATGCGATGTTATGTAGCGCTTCAGGCTCCCGTCATACATTGGCGTTATTTATTTGTTTATTTATGCATCTTACTTGGCGACGTGAAAAGGTAGTCTACAGATATGACCTGTTCTATGTGAAGTGTCCTCGCGCATCTTCTAGCTAAGCCTTGAATTCTAGTGCGTGTGCGTGAGGCAGTGGAAGCAGTCCTGACGAACGCACGAGTTCCTGTAATGTTGTAGGTATTGCATGTGTAGATTGACAATGATGTTGGTGAGTTTTGAAGAACTCTTACTGTCCCCATTTCATTAATGGAAATTGGAGCTCCATCACTTCCAGGTAGTCGAACGTTATTTGGAGAAATGTGTTACTGTAATTCACGAGTCATTTTTCATTTGACGGTACATTTGTAAGAAGATAACTAGTTTTTAAGATAATATGAATAGAAAAGTAGATACTCATCGCATTTTTTTCAAGTAAGTTTTCGGCCGCCATACAAAAAACAGTTAATAATAATAATAATAATAATAATAATAATAATAATAATAATAATAATAATAATAATGAAAATGGTAAAAATTGTGAATCATTTGATTCGGACTTGAGAATTAATTGCGTACAATATCTGATATTATTTGGGTCTTAAGAAGATAGATATGCCAGTAACATTGTTCTAAACGACGAATGAAAACATTAACCACAAACATAAATACTCAGTAGTGTAATGTGAAAACTTGGTATACATCCGAATAATATGTAAACAAAATCTATAAGGCCTTAAGGACTGGACGGTATAATGAATTTAAAAAGACAAGAAAATAACAATAATGGAATTAATTAGCTTCAATTTAAAAGGCACATTCTCTGTCACCTGTTTCGTCTTGGCTTTTGTTAGTTATATATCAATGTATTTTTGAAGAATCAATAATTCATGTATGTCCACAGTGAAAAATGTGTATTTTCTAAGAGAGAAAGGTAAACCTTAAGTAACTTTAAAATGCGTAGGTCTAACCACTGCAGAGAAATAACGAAGAGACATTTTATCACCATCTTTCTCGCTGTTTTTGTAGAGAAATGAATCCACAAAATTTCAAAAAACTTGTGCCGAATCAGAGTTCTTTTATTACAAATGACATTAAGACAGTTGCTTGACACTCATTTTCTTCGCGTCTCCTCGTCTAGAAAATTCAAACATTCCCTGTGACTGTTAAGAAAAGTGGTTAGTTTAACCTGTTAGATTATCAAGATGTTGATCAGACAACTTGTCTCTGCACGTTCTTAATCGTATCTTTCCGCGACTGGAATAATAAAAGGATAGTGTAGGACGTACTGTCGAATGCATTATAAAATCCAGATACCGCACAGTTATGCCATTTCTTATAGGTGGCTTTAGTACGTCGTCAAGTTTTGGTGTAGATGAGGCGAGAGGAGGAGGGCGTATGTGATTGTTGCTAGACGCGTTGTAAACCATCGCCGTTGGTGGTCAAAAAAAGAAAGATATAAAATAAAGTGAAAGCATCCTGTCTCCTACTGCTTATAGAAACATTCAACTTATTCATTCTCTCTTGCCTCTACCTCCGCCTTACTTCCCTACGTCATACGGAGGTTCTGTTTAAGTACAGTCTTTGAGCAACGAAGGCCATTCATGTGTCCACCACGACTGCTACCCTTTCTCGAAATCAACAAAGGTAACAGTCAAGTACACGACTCTCGTTTTTCCACGTTCAGTCGCGTCCACTCTTGTCCTCTCTCATTCACTCTCGTCCGCTCTTATCCACTGTCGTCCACTCTCATCTATTTTCGTTCACTCTCATCCACTCTCGTTCCCTATCGTCTACTTTCATCTACTCGTGTCCATTATCAAGTACTCTTGTCCAATCTCGTCCACTCGTGTTCATTCTCATCCACTCGCATCATTTCACATCCACATTTGACCACTCACATACATTTGCGTTCATTTGTTATCACCTTTGACCACTTGTGTTCACTCCCGTCTACTCGCGTCTACTCACGTTCACTTTTACACACTCGCCTACACTCACGTGGTCTCGCGTAATTTCACGTGCATTCACATATTCTCATGCGCAGTCGCGCATACTCACGTGCACTCGCGTATCCTCTCGTCCACTCGCGTTCACTCACGTGTACTCTAGTATACACATCCCCTCACATACACTGACGTACACACACGAAAAAAATGCACCTTTGCTTTCACCACAGCTCTTCTTGTTCTTGCCGATAAACCCAGGTATGGACCACGTGTCAATTTCAATTCTTTCTCTTTTACCGATCCTTTCCTTTTATATTTTATTTTTTACAATACAGCGAGGAGCGCCCCAGGTGGCACAAGCTGCAGCTAGGCCCTGTCGCCGGCGCGGCGCCGTGGTGGACGCGGCGCGCGGTCCGCGGCGTGACTGGGCGTGCGTGTCGCGTAGTCACGCGCGGCGCCCGGCGCTCGGGGGCGCTCCAGCTACATTGCGCCAGCAGCGGCTCGCGTGTTCTCATAAGTCAACGAGACAGGTACCGCGGGGCGGGCGGACGCACGGCGCCCACGCGCCGAGACGCATGGCCTTTGGCGACCCGTCGGATGGGGGATTATGCTAACTATATCGGCACGTAATCGGATTAACATATCATAGTTGACGCATTAGCGTATCGCGGCCGACACATTACCGTTTCATAGTTGACACTTTTGTAGGATTAGCTGTTTATAAGGGAGGGGTGTGTGTGCTCGTGGTCATATATTTTCGTGTTGGGGGAATTGCGTTTATTTTGTGACGTCACAATAAGAGTTAAATCATTTTCCCCTTTCGCTTTATTTCTTGCATTCACAAACATTCGAGTTTTATCAGTTTTTTTGCCCGAAGTTCATTAGATTTGCTCTATTAAACACAGAATTAATACAAGTTTACCCATAAATTTGTTCCGCTCAGAGTTTTGTAGATCACTTTTCATATTCCCATTGTAACCATTGCAAAATAATATTCCCCTTGGTTGTTTCCATTACGTTTTCTTCGTGATTTCCAAGTTGATGAAGTGAGTTGCGATTTTCTTTTTTTATAAAAGCGAAGTCTTATTTCTGAGTACAGTTTCAAGCAATAATTTGTTGTCAGACGGGTTCCTTGCATCATACATTTACTATATCAGTTGCATTGTATTGTTATAAAATTCGTATTTGAGATCGCTATCGATACATACAATATTTACGTCCGAGCCATACTTACGTCCAGACGACGCACCAGTTGAATCGCCTTTCAATGCTAATTCAAGAAGCCTTTAAAACTGCCCATTGACCTTAGGTGCATATTGTTAAAATTCTTACACCATAAATCTTTTAATGTGTGAGTGAAAACGTAATGGCCATATTTTACACTTGCTGGTTATTATGCATTACGATTATTCTCCTTTGCATGTAGAAATGCTTCAAGTTGATAGTTTTCCAAGGCATATGAAGTTTATTGTTAACCGTTGCTGCATGTTTTAAACAAATATGATTTATACTAATATAGAGGCTAATAGTAAATACATATTTACAAGAAAATAATGTGTTATAATTATAATTGGTAAGTGAGTAGAAATAACTGGTAAGAGAGGCAGTCGATGGCATATTCCATAAATTCATTTTACTTGATAAAACCAACAAATGGAATAAGTTGAAACGAGATCTGCTCATTACAACGATTTAACTTCAAAAGAATCATTTTCCAGTTGATATTAGTACTACACACAAACTTGCATCCCTTTTAAGGGCTGACTGATTCTATAACCGCCTCCCCCAATTCAGGAAATAAAGAAAAATTCCCGTACCATTACTTGCAGTCAGCTTTCTTTCATCCCGTCGTAAGTCATTTTGGACACATTATTGAGTCATCGGCGGTAAATTTACAATTTTTCCAAGTAGAACATTTTTGCAATTTGTTTTGCGATAGGAGAGTATTTTTAGTGGCTCAAAGTGTGCAAAACGTAATAAACGTATTGTTAAGTAACATTCTCACCTTATTTGGTTTGCTCTTTATCTGGATGTTAAGTTATCTTGTATTAAAATGATCCAGATACAACTGAGGAGGGAATGAGGGAAAAGAAGAAATATATACTTCAAGGAAACTGGAATCCAATAGACAAAAAAACATAAAAAATACGGCTTACTAGCCCATCAAAAATTCAACAATGGGCAAACAGTTTCGTGATGTTCATCAGACTACCCGACGATTGAGGAGCTCAATGAGCGCTGTAAAAAAACTTCAAATTTCATATTGAATGTTGCAGGGCAAACACATGATCTTTTCTGGGCGTAAATCCCGAGTTACAGTCTAAAATACAGACCTGCACGTGGTGCCGCGACAATAAAAAACCCAGCGCCAGGGTGATGCAACGGCGCATCTGGGGGCACGACTTTTCTTTACAAGCTGCTCGGTCGGGGACACGCGGCGTCGGGACTGCTTTCGCCTCGACTCGTGGGCGGATGATTCATACCTCCTGCCGAGCTCACGCACGCACACGCGCACACGCGCACGCTCACGCAACGCATCGCGCCGCCCACAACGCCTCCATTCACAGGCCCGCGCGCGCCTTGGGCGATGCAGCGGCTGAGGGCGGCCGCTCCCGCCTCCGGCCTCGCCCTGGTCCATTCAGCCTCCGACTTCCTCGCTGCGGCTTGCAGTTTCAGGCAGTGCTGCTTTTCTGCATTTGCGTTTGGATTGATTCATTGGTGGATGGATTCATGCTTTCGGGTGTGTCGACTGCTGTGGTCATTAGTCCCGTACGTGTTCTGTATGTTGTGTCCGGGGAGGTGGCGGGATTCCCCGTTGAACGTGAGATACAGCACCGACCAACACGTCTGCTTGCGGGTTCCTCCCTCTGGATATCGCCCCTTCCCAAGGCTGCGAAGTCGGCAAGCGCCCGACTGGTTACCCGGCTTGTGAGATAGTGTATGTAAGTGTGTGTATGTAGGGGAAATGAGTGGGTCGAGGAAGAGGAAGGAATGTTAGCGCGCGGTCTGTGGCCCGTTTGTCAGGGCACTGCTCCAGCATTCGCCTGCTGTTGATCGGAGAAACCACGGAAAGCTACCGATAAGAGCAGTTGGCCGTTAAAATTCTCCACCAGATTGCATTTGGATTATTCGCAAGGCAATGACAATCAGTATTATACTCTAAGGTCACTGCCTCGAACATCTGATTTAGATTTGTCTTCGCCCCTAGTCAAAAATTCACCTTTGTTGTTACGTTTTCGGAATTTGACATTCAATTATCGGTTTGATTTGCCTTCCACTTTGCTTTTTGTATTATATTATCTAACTTTTCCTTCAGTTCTACTCTTCTATACAATGACTTTCCACTTTTCTGATTTGATATCCTGTTTTCGTCCCTCTTGAGAAAGAGGACGCGTGCGCCACCTTTCTTCCACATCATCCTGTTGACTGACTCCTCGCTTCCTTCGCTTCTAGCCCTCACCTACTTCTTTTATCTAGGTTGTATTCACGATCCTGAAGTTAGGGAAAACCCCTTTCTTCACAAAGACGATGCAAATTTCCAAGCGTGATATTTTATACCATTAAAAACGCAATATGTCCATTAAATTTTCTGCATTAACTACCTAAAGCGTTTCGGTAAAAGCGTAGACTCGATAGAAATGTATTTGGATAAAAAATTTTGATTGAGAGAAATGCACCTCCTTTCTCAAGATATTTCCTTGCAGTGACGGTTTGATACAAGTAATGTAATGAAATCTGCAGATCAGAAGTAATACCTAGTTCTTTATTAGCGTATTTTCACGAATTAACCCTATTTTCTTTTTAAAATTGGCAACAAAAAATGGAGGGGGCTAATATGCGTTTATATTGGAATGTAACGAAATACTTTTTAGACATTATCATTTATATTTCAAACAATGTTACAAATAGATTTTTTTATATTTCCGACATCCCGCCTTCAATATTTTTAGGACCTGCTCGCAATGAATATTGCAGGGAATTAGCAGTTTTTAAACATTATTGTAATGAAGTTCATACCAAAGTTTTCATTCCTAAAACTGATGGGTTTATACCCGAGGGGTGCCTATATTCAAGAAAAGACGGTATCTAATAGATTTTCACATATTTAGCTTCAATATTATTTAGTCAATTTGGGGGGGGGAATACAAAGATGTAAATGTACTTTATCATGAAAGTGCCCTTTTGCGAAGCAACATATGGGGAACACACTGAGAAACCTAACATTACATTTTTTGTGGAGTCGGTACTGTTCGGAGGCCTATCTCTACACATCTAGCTTTGCTTCTGTGAATTCGCTTCTGATGTTAATTGATTTTTCGACGAATAGATTCCCAACGTGTAAATCCTCTTGCTCGTTATCTCCTCCGCGTGCCGTCGAGCGCCTAGGCGTGTATTTTCAGGCGGATTCTTGCTCGTTCCTCGCCGCGCCACCCACGCGCCGCCGCTCGCGGCTCGTGCCGGGCGCGTGCCCGCCTCCGCCCCCGCCTTCGCCTCCACCTCCGCCCCCGCCTCCGCCCCCGCCTCCGCCTCCGCCTGCGCCTGCGCCTGCGCCGGCGACCGCTGAAGGACCTCTCAACGCTCGGCCACGGACGGACGGCACGCCTTGAGAACTTGCTACTGCTCATCTGATCTTTAATGCACTTTCGCGCTGGAAGCTTTTCCGATGCGTGTTTTAGGAAAAAGAAGCCGATGTTGTTTTTTTTTCTGTAAGAAATAGTAAACCCGTTGATATATGCCCCATATGCCCTAACAACTTCGATATTGACCAACCACCGTTTGATTTACATCGACCTCCCCCTCAGACTTCACCACAGGCATACAGTAGATAAGCTCGCTTGTTTGAAGATTATCATATTGTCGCTAGTTATAAATACGCTCTGCCAAGGAACATACAATGCTCTAACACTCTTTACTAAATCAACATCTAGATCATAAATTTCAAAACTCGCTTATATGGTTCGTTTAGGATGTACGTCCATTGCGAATTATATTCTCAACATATGACATTTGGAAAGAAAATGTTGAAGTTTGCTGCGTCGTTCTGTGGTCAATGGGAATAAATGGGTTTATCCCCGGCCACGACAAGCTCCCTCCGACAACATGCTGGGGGAATTCTTACGTGCTCATCAGATCTCAAAGCACACCCACGATGGATGCCTTCCGGGACTCCGCCAGATTGACATTATATTGATTCACTTCTACTTTACCGCTTAAAATAATGTTTGTACTATATGATTGTATCAGGCATCCTGGTTTCTGTTATTTCCAATTCGGTTTAATATACGAAGTAATTAATTTGTCTTATTTCTACCTGTATAATTTCTGTTAATGTAGAAACGCAGACAAGGATCATGTAATAGTTTGCAAATACTACCCAATATTTGCATCACTGTTTGTTTTTTATCGATGTAATGGCTTTTGGATGCGTGTGAATTCTCCTGAAATATTTTTTAAATGATGTTTTTATTTAGATAATATTTTTCTATCTTCATCTCGTGTTGTATGAAAGAATAGACGGTTAAAACTCCCTTAGACTATGGTGGAACAATCATGTGGAGTGAGATCCCATGAAAATTGATTTCGAGGGAATATTCGTAGATGTCATTGCACAAATCTTTGTGATATTCCTCTTGCCCCCCCCCTCCCCGCAACAAATCAAGCACCATCAAACGTGATAAATAAAATCGAGTAAAATTACTTTTTATACGTAATGCATTTCTGCACTGTGTAAAAGTTTTTCATTTAAAATATTTCTTTGACGCAACTGTACGTTTGTTTCCAAGTCACTGTGAAATCTTCAGGCTCCATACTTCAGAGAACGTCCTCAAAGGTCGAATCTTACGCCTCGGTGCAGGTGATTCATTCGGTTCGAAATGCACCTCCGACTCATCGCTCGCCCGGGCGATGCGATACCCACCTGCTTTCCTAGCGGCCGCATCATCGTCTGGTGCGGCGCGGCGCGGCGCGAGGCGAGTCGGCGGCTATGGCCGCAGTGCGCATGCGCAGGCAGGCTCAAGGTCGGCGAACCTCCGGAGGCAGCGGTTGGGCGCGCTGGCGTCAGTCGCGTGGCGGAGGCGGGCTAGTGTGGAGCTGCGATCGGCGCAAGTGCGAATTAGCAGTTTGTGAGTGCGCGAATGTGCGTTTCGTCGTGATTCCGAATGCCGTACATTGCATGTCATGAAGAAATGTGTGCGTCGCCGGGGAGACAGGTGAGAATCACTATTTCAAACGTTCTTAGAACTTGTGATGCTCTCTCATGTTGATATCTTTCTCTGGAGATTCATCTTGTGCGCCAAATAGTGTTGATACAAATTTCTATTCGTGTACGTGTTATTGAATGTGTCGCGAGTGGTGATGTGTAAGAAAGTGACGGGTGGTTTTAAAAATTTAATTCGTTTAAACTCGGTCAAGTGCTTGTTTTCCTGCTCAGGTGCGTGGACGTTGTCGTATCGTGTGTGTATTAGAGGAGATAGTCGAGTGGCGCTGTACGTGTCTTGAGAGACCATAGTTGCCTGGACGCGTAGCGACTTGTTCACTGTAACTGGTAACCCGTGTGAATGTCGTAACTTTGAATTGGTGAATACATCGGAGTGGTGGGAATACCCGGGACACACGTATGGTGCTCTATCTAAAAGGTCGTACGTGATGTAGATAACGTACTTCTATATTTCAACCTCACCCAAATACTGTTGGCGTTCGATTAGAGAAGGGAGTGAGCGAGTAATACTCTCTTACTGTATAACACGTGAATGTACCGCATTTATTTATTATTCTACATAGTACATTTACCCTTTGTAAGATGTTTAACTGATAACTTTCCGGTAGAGATTTGTGTTTACTAAATGCCCGGAAGTTGATCCACGATCCCCTCCAAGCACACCGTTGATCACCGTCCTATCTCGCGGCTGAAAGTTGCTTATTTGTAGAAAAATTACAACTAAAAGAACCCGTTCAGAAAGAGCAGTTCTAGAAATTGAAGGGGTCAATGAGTCGTAGTTATAAACCAGAATTTTGATTTTTTTTTATTACACCAGTACGCTTTGTGCCACCCTCTTCAATTCTGTATTATATTTTTCAACTTTTTCGTCAAATAGCAGGATAAAACCTGTCTGATTGGTCCTCCATTTATTTACACGAATCAAATAAGCATTGAATGAATTAATCTCAAAATGCAAACATATGATTCAGCCACTAACTCACTGAATTCAATTCTTACCAAATTTTGCTTTGTGACATTCAAATTAAGAAAATATGAAAGTTTTGAATTTCAAAAGTGTACTTTAATACGTTTTATTTTGCGAGTTCCAACCTTAACTGTCAAATATATTTAACGTAAAGTGCCCATTCACTTTAATTGTACCAAGTTTGTTGTTGAATACCTGGCTATTTTTCGTGAATTCGTAATTGTTCGTTTTCCTCGGCGATCGCGTTTGCATTCCTGAACGAAAACCTATTACTCTGCAAACCACCTCAGGCAGTCTTAAATTATACCTCATACTTACGTAAATAATTTCATTTCTTGCGGTTTTGACTGCTGCCCTAGTTTACTGCAAATTGCATGCGTTAAGTGTCAGCTATCTTTTGTGCTTTGAATTACAACTCTCCGACCTTAATTTTCACTTAAATTATAGTATTCTATAAACTGCGACACCTTCAAGGGACGCTTGTCTATTCTTCTGTAATAACTTAACACGTTCGACGGTGTCGCGATCGACCACAAAATGTATACCGTTAAAATAAATAAGAAAGCAAGCAACTGAAGGAGCATGACATTTTTGTTTTTGACGAGGAAGACTTTTGTGTCAACGAGCGTGTCATGCATGTATGAAATATGCTCGAAGTCGACTTAATTATGAAGAAAGATTTGGGAAGCTTCCAGCATTGTTTTTTTTAATTTTTTTTTATTATTATTACAAAAAAAATGAAGTTTCGGTGTCAGGCATACGAATTGAAATATTTGTCTTACGGGTAAATTATTTACGAAGGAATCGAAATGAATATGAAATGACGGTTCTGTGACTAAAGTTTGAAGATTCGTAAACAAACCCCAGAGGAAATTTCAACATGAGATACTCTTGCACCGTAAGAAACATTTAAGAACAATTAAAAAGTTTCGAATTCCACGCTTCTTTCTGATGAACGATTTTGGAGCTTTAGCGGGGGCGCGCATGTGCAATGATGCTTCTGGAGTTTCAGAAACCACACTGCGCATGCGCGCGTCCGCTAAAAAACTGACATCGTTCGCCAAACGGATGCGTGTAAATCGGGGCTAAAGTTTGTGAAATATCCGTACTATTCGTTATGATTCAAAACACTGAACGTTAGTAAGTCACTTTTGATATAGGTTGTATAAACAGAAATTTGTTTCGGCCTTCTTTGCTTCCATCTTCTTTTACTTGTATTTTCTCTGCTTCCTTCTTCGCTTTCCAAGAGTTAATTATTTGAAGAAGTTATAATATTGTAAAGCCCAATTATCAGACTTAGTTTGCCGCTGTACAACCTTCTGTTCTGCTTTGGACTTAAACTTTTGAAAATAATAAAAATTCTTCAAGTCTAGTCACTATGCACTAATGTTCTCTGGGAGGTATCTTGATATTAGAGTTCCGAGAATATTTGCCACTTTGGTTGGTTTTATTTTGATTAAAAGAACGATGAGATCTGAAGCTTTTTTAGTTTATTTTCATCAATTGAATCGTTTATTTCAGAAACCCGTCAAACCCCAAATTTCTCATGTCGAGAAAAGTGAGAAAAGTCTCCCAATTTTTCAGATTTCAAAATATGTTTTAATATTAAAGCAGTTAATAAATGAATATTTTCAGGTAAATATGGAATAAGCGATGTGTATATCTTCATGGCACAATATTCCACCGCTACAGCGCATTTTAAATTTTAGCGTTTGACGGGTTTCTGAAATAAACGATTCAATTTCGAAGACCTAATGAAAACAATCTATCCATTGTAACATGGAGATTCAACTAATCTGGATTATTTTCGTGTTTTTATGTCTGGATATTGAAGTATATACCTCCTGCAAGACCACAGTTGCTGCTGATATTTAATCGTGTCATTTTCTTCCATATCTTGTTTTTTCGACACTAATAAAGCATTTTCCATATTACTTCCTCTCCGACAATATAGCCACTACTGAAATTTGCTAGGTCCTTGGGGAATGCTAACCATGTGTTGTAACGTTTATTACTATTGACCGTATCAATGTAAATATATATGCATTTTATTATTTAGGTAATTCTAATTCATTTCATTCAATTAAAAACCGCGCTTACTCTGTATTATCTTACAGATTAATGAACGTTTTGTCATATCAAACGAGGAACAATTATCTAGTTTGATTCAGTGACCAGCGGGCGGATACTTTGCAGCCCCGTTTCATGATCTGTAAAGCTGAATTTTACGAACCAGTCAAAACCCTTCATTCGCGTATGAGCGCTGGGTACGGATAGGCGTAGGACAATCGCACATCCGCGAATTTACCCTACTACATACGACCAAAAAACGATATGCGTTAAAATCCCAACAACCACCTCTGTAATCCAAATACAAACCGAAATGTAGGTAGTGCAGATCACACGAGGGCAGAAACTGAATTCGAGAACCTCGCGGCGGTCGCATCTATTCCCATTGGAGTCGAAAAAAGCGAAACAGAAGTCGCACAAACACAACTCGACACATTCATTCCACTGTGGGGTTGCTCTGCGGTTGCGATATACGCGCTGCAATCCCGCGCGGCGATCGCCGCCCACCGCCGCCGACCGCCGCCAACCGCTCGCAATTGGCGTGCGTTACCGCATTTAGTCCGCCGAATCGAGTTACCGTAATGTGCAATTACGAGGCTGCGTGGGCTGTGCTGGCGTCGCGCGTTTATTTGTTCGCGATGTTTGAATTGATGCGCCGCGCGCGTTTGTGTAGCTTGAGATTATGCCGCCCGGTGAGCTCCTGGCACAGGCCGTTGTAATTAAGAAATAATTGTATTAAAAAAAAAAGCACGGTGGCAATTCGTGCCGTTAAAAACTGTGCCGTTAAAAAATGACTAGCGGCGTGACGCTGCCTCCGCTGTATGTAGAGAAACAATTTCGAACATTGTGCTGATGATTTGAGGATGGGCCACTTAACCTTTTTTTTAACTGCAACATCCGCTGATATTTTACAGCTGTAAACTCGAGCACATCTTAAATAACACGAGCTCAAGTTATGCTCTTTGTTGCTTCCTTGTTTTTTATATATGTAAACGGAATTTCCCCTGCTTTTATGGCAGTTTTTCGCATCTTCATCGCTTTATTTCTTTCCTACATTACCTTGCGCTAACGCATTAGGAACGAGATCTTTTTCTAGTCTCTTTAATATTGCAAGAGTATTTCCCATGCAGGTCTTCGCTTTTTTCCTGGCCTGGTTCTTGACCAACTACATGGATGCGGTGCCTGTCTCTAGTCTTACTTCAACTCCACTACTCGGTGATTGTGTATTGCGAATTTTGGGATTGCTTTTTATGCCTCGGGCTCAGCCATCTCCAAAATCACACATTCCAGCCCCTCAGCTACATTACTGTAGGTGCACCGCGTTTAAACGACAATGAAGGCAGGGCTTGACTCTCGAAGTGTAGGTGAACTGCCCACAGCGGTCGTGAGAAGCTCTGTAGGCGTGGCTGCTGTCCGCTACGCGGTCAAATGATGCCTCGCGATTCGCACCCTATGCGTGTGACCGTCACCTACTCTAAAGTGGTCGCAGTGCATTCATCGTGCGCGAAGAGCATCATCTGTCATCGATACCGATCGCATGGTGACGTTGTGTTGAACGAAGATGAGAAGTTGCTTACTACACAGTCTATCAGCGCATGGTCAGTGGAGGGTTTTTACCATGCGATTCAGCTGTAGGTGGGGTTCACTGGCGCCTGTGTTCGCGGTCTTATTTTGCGGCAATACCACGACGCCGTCCTCGGCCGCGACTGAGATTGCGACTGCGACCACGACCGCGGCCGTGATGAGAGTTCTCCGGAAAAGAACGGGCTGTGTGCGTTGGCGCTGCGGTGGCGCCGGCGCCCGCGCTGTGACTCGCCATCCGCTTCCTCGGAATCGCTCTAAATATAGCGGTTCGTTCTAATAGCACAGAAGTTGGCACTAGGAACTTTAATCTAATGCACACGAGGATAATTTATATTCCAAGCACATTACACTTCTATCTTAATTATTGTGATAATATTCTTTTCAATTTCGTGAATTTTTTAAATTTATTTTTTGTTACTTTATGTGACTAAATCCTCCTTTTTAATTTGTGAAAATACACTTGACGGAGATCATTGGTTTCATCGACAAAACGTATGAACTACTATTATTATTTCACGCGTTTTCTTAAAAAAAAACAAACAAAATGTTTTAGCAAAGACTCTGACATTTCTCCAAACAGCCTAACGATTCTTTAGGGAATCGTAAGGTGTAACAATAGTCCCTTGATACAGCGATACGTACAGAGTGACGTCAAACAGCGCATGAAAAATGACAAACATACATATCTAATTTTGTTTAGGACCGACATCCTTGTGAATAGGGATTTGGGTTTAAATGACGCAGATTTTTCTTGTATTTGAGCGTGAGCTTAGTGAGAAATTTGCTTAACTGACAAGAGGATTAACATTCAAAATTACAAAAACATTCAAAATTTGTTAAAGAACGTTTGATAAAAATGTCACGTAGATGCTAGTACAGCTATTTGACTTCAATGCTGTTATCTCTTGCAACAGTCACAGAATGATGTCAGAAAGTTATCTCTTGGAAGATAAAATTCTGATATTACTATTATCATCAGGTATGAAGTGGGGAAATTTAGAGATACAGTAAACACATTCTTGGATCTTTTTGTTTTTTGAAAATTACACGAATTTCATTATATATTCTCGATAATCGTATTTGCTTTAGTATTAAAGGAGTCGTTTTGATACAACACATTCCAAATTAACTTTCAATAGACCGATGGCAACAAAGTGTGAAGGCATGATGCAATGTTTCCATTCTATTTACAATGAAGTCACTGTTAGACGGTGATTTCGTAAGAACGCTATGTTACAATTGATGAACTCACTATTTTTCGTTCTCGATGTGCATTTGAACTATGTTTTTCTATTATTTAAATGTAGACTTGACATGATGTTAACATTGTGTTTTTTTTTCACAAAGTATTGGGACAATCTGTTTTGTTTATTCATTTTTGACAATGTCCCAATACTTCAGTTTGTGTTAGTATTGGAGTGTGATCAATTGGTTAAAAGACGATGCATTAATATAATTAGAATTGGGGAGATATGGAGGCAACAGCGGTCGTTTTGACGTATGCGGGCGGCGTGGCAGCTATGAAGATGGATGAGTCCTGTCCGCCATTTTTCGGTGACCGTATCTGGTTGGTTCTGCCAAACGTAATGACGAAACCAGCTGGCAGAGAACGTCAGATAAATGTGTAATGGTAGTGACTAGTGGTGAAGGTCGCAAGTTCGTTGTCGATGCAATTGACGAAACGGACAGGTAAGCTGCTGGTGGAGTGAATAGAGAATTGGGGGCGTGGTAATCATGAGTTTGAAAGAGAGAGATGAGGACCAGTGGTGTAACTATAACTAATAGATCTTTGCCGCCGAGGAGACCATAGGGCTGACCGTATAAAATGCAACGGAAGTGGCTGGATGGACCGTTCGAAGCTTACTTTAATCGTATATAGGCCGAATCTATTAGTCTCCTCTAAAAAAGAAAAGGAAAAAAAAGTCAAGAAAGATAGCTGAAACATGGCGCTAACGGAGACGGCGATGGGCGATGCAGTATACCACTACCAACGTTATTTACTATAAGAATTTTGGTGTGACTGAAGAATCGAGGGAGAGTTTCTGATTGATGTAAGACATGAAAAGGTGATTGCCAACACAGGAGCATTATATCAAAAGTTGAAGTTATTTTCATTTCTTTCTTTTTGTACTTCTGAGAGCAGCCGTCCACCCGAATTTCCCCGTCAGCTACCGAACTGATAACTCGGTGGAGGTAACAAGTCAAAGTCGGCTTTAGAAATTTTTTTAAGGAGGATGTTTGAGAATTCAAGGAAATAACTTTTTAATTAAATATATGTTGGGTAGTGTTTTAAAGTTATGTAGAGCATTCAATTTTACAATATATTACATTTGTTCGTTTTGATTCTGTGGCTTGGTGCAAGAAGGGCCAATGTCAATAATCAAAGTTTCTCGGAGAGGGTGGTTTTCTTACACTATCGAAATGACAAAACAATCGTAGGTAAATGAAAAGACTAATAGTTAAATCAGATAGGATCGACTTTGAACTTCGACCTTTCTTGCTCTGAAAGGAAGGGTTTTAAAGCACCACGCGAAGCGAAAATCTATAAAAACTGGCTTTGGCGCTTTTTGCACCAAGCCACTGAAGTAACTTAATAATTACACTTCTGAGCGATATCTATATAAATCTTTCTTCTCAAACTCCATTTTTACTAGAAAAAGTTTAAATTTGACTTCTCTAAGAATGTTTAAAATGTTTTAAGAAATCCTTAACTGTTGGTATTTTCGAAATAAATTTATAAATAATACATTTCTAGAGCATACTTATAATTGTTATAAAACATTTTCAAATCCCGCTCATTTTCACGAGAGGGAGAGAGCACGGCTTCCTGGAGACGTTCTCGCAATAACGGCGTGCATGGAGGTGGAATCGGTCGCGGCGGATCGGGGGGGGGGTCGGAGGTGGTGGCGAGGCGACGCGCGTCGCCCGGAGCGGCCGTCGGTCGATTCGAATCAATTTGTGCGGCCAATTGACCGCGCGTTGCCGCCTCCTGCCCCTGCGTGTGCCAGGCCCTGAGACCGGTCTTCGGTGCTCTCTACGCAACTGCGTGTCTCGGCCACTCTTCGGATGTTAGAGGGCTTTCAACATCCGTCGGAGGAAGAAGAATTCTTGCTTCGACGAAGAAAGCTAGAACGGAGTGTTTTCGTGGCAATATCTTTTCCGTATTTTTTGGAACATTTTTTCCCCCGACGTTGGCTTTCCTTCTTTGTTAACCCATATTTCTGTTAATTTCTTGGAGGTTTTTCTTTTCATCACTGAGTTTCTTGCGGACTTTTGTACTCCTTTCACCGTACAACTTACCTGAGAAAATATTTAATAATTATAAAAAAATTTCGCATGGAAAATATGAAATCATTTAAAAATCAGAAATTAATTACGTCACATGAAGTATAAAATAAATATATTATTTAAACTATTAGACATCTACATTCCTTGTTTGGCTTACATTATATTTTAGGTGTAAATATATCCAACTAAGTGTTGAACATTATTTTTATTTCCGTTACCGCTAATCTCCTCTCATTTTCACGTCACCATTGAAATGGTAATACACCCTTCTTACATGATGGCTTCTCATAAAATTCGCCATCACCGATCACAATCATCCCCGCCTTCACCCTCCTCCCAGGGCCCTTTTCTCGCCGGGCGGGGGCCGGCGCCCCCGCCCTCGCCATCTGCGCCTCCTGGGCCTAATGGCTGGCCGACACGAAGGGCGGCCCAAGGCGTAACAGATATCCCGTATCGCGTAATGGGCCCTTGGCGTCGACCGTCTCAAAGAGCGTGGCGGGGCGGGGCGGGGCGGGACGGGCGGCGGCGCAGACGCGCGTGGCGGGGCGCCTCAGAAAGCGTGCCGGTCGCGCGCCGCACCGCGCCGCCGCCGCCGCCGCCGCCTCTAACGAATGCTGGGCCTATCTCCGGATTCCGGGCGCGCCTACGGGTAGTCTCGTTTCGTGTCGTTGCTTTTATCGCCCCAACGAACGGGTGGCTGAGGTGTACGGTAACAGCGGTGGAGAGGTTTGTGGCGATGGTGAAGGCGGGGAGGTGGGATCTACGACGGAGACGGCTTTGGTACTTGATGTTGCGATGCAATGACAAGCGATTCAATGCGATACGATACGATGCGATGCAATATCGCACGATGCTTTGCGATATTATGCGACGAGGTGCTGTATGATACGATACGACCCAAATGTAAGGAAGTACGATGTAATGGAATAGAAAGAAATGGCAAAGGTGGTGACAATTGAGAGGGGTGATGGTACTACTCTATGTAGTACTAGGCGATGCGACACGATACCATACGAAACAATACGACACAATACGATGCAATATTGTATGATACGGAACGACTCGACTGTGTCGTAGTACGATAACGCAGTGTAGGTGGAGACTGCGTGAACGGCGGCTGAGGTGGGTGAAGGCGGTGGAGGCAGAGGCCGTTGCCGTGACCGAGGCAGCGGCAGCAACTGTGTCGGCTTTGGCGGAACAGAACGCAGCCGACCGCTTGCTGTAATCGTATCTAACGCGTGAATGCGATCCCGCGGGAGATACAACACGGCCTCGAAGAAATCCTACACGTTCCGACAAAACTGGGCCAGTGTTTTCAAAGAAAGCATATCTTGGTCCACTGATAACCAAAAATATGGGGAGAACCTTAATGTTTTGTAGGGTCGTATTTCTTTATTATTTTCTTTAATGTGATAACTAGGCTATCCGCGATACCGATAACATTATGAAAGATAATTGGATGATTGTTTTTTGCTCATTCAATTGCTGTATTCAATTGCCATACATTGAAATGCTTACAAATTAATTTAATTACAATTACGTAAATAACGCACCGTTTGAAAAGGAATTTATCATATGCTTCGAAGATTGGGAAAATTCCGTGAGGTGTCAATATTTGCTATGTAATAATGACCACGGAGTATATCATATATTATTTCGAAGCAAAGTTCTGTGAAGGAGAACAGAAAACAAAAATATACGTTTTTTGCGCTTCTCAGTGAAACTTAATCTCGTTAGTGCGGGCATCACGCAAGAATATAAACATACGAGGATGCACTGCGCTGGCTGCGCATGGCCTGGCTGCCACTGTTACGAAAGCTGCGCAAAGGCCACGTGCGGTCGCAACTTCGGCGGAGCAGCAAACGCCGCCGCCACCGCCGCACAGTGGGCCGAACCGGGTGGAAACGCTCGCAATAAAAAAAAAAAAATTAATAATAATAATAATAATAATAATTATTATTATTATTATTATTATTATTATTATTATTATTTTGAATTTTTTTATCAATAAAAATCAGTTTTTATATTGACTTTTAAATAGAAGCAACAAAATACATATATTTTAGTGTAACGAAGTCTTAAGAGTTTCTGTCGAATAAATCTGCTTAGCATCTAGCAGGGAAAATAGTGTTTATTTTTCTAATCAAATTTTAATATTTTATTAATTATATATAATTTTGTTTCCTTATTAAATGTATTATTCATTTCGTGTGTATATTTTATATTGATCTTAAATAAATTTAACCATTTGCAGCTCCAGTGTATTAAATCTTTTGCTCGTTTTAACTAAATAAACTTTGACGGCCGATTTATAAAGAACACTAAAAACACCTTTGGTGATAATAAAAATGAATGAAATAATGAGTACATTCCGTTGGAATCAACAGCCCTGCTACGCCCCTTAAAACATAGGGCGCAGGGGGCAGCATGAGGTAACAGTTTAAAGTTTGTATTTCATGGAGTAAAAAATGACACTATGTATCTCTCTCGTTAGTTTGACGTACTATACATCAAAATTGCCTTTAAATCTCGTTTTATTACGAACATTCATGTTTAATACGATACAAAAGATGTTCAACACTCATTCATAGAAACTATACTTGATTTTTTTATTTGACCGTTGACATTAGGTCATTGTTACATCTCCTGTCTTATAAAATTAATCTTTTTAATAGTGCTAAGCACATTTATGAGGCCAACAGCCCCGTTCAGAAGGACGTTGGCGAATTAATTAAAAAGATTCATTTTATAAGGCAGGAGGTGTGACAAGGACCTAATGTCATCGACCGCTTTAAATAAATCAAAATATATGTCTGTTTATTGTTTATTGATGGGCGGTATCGTAGGTGGGTTCATAATTCTTTCAATATAAAACATTTTCAGCATTCATTCATAGAAACTACGTCCGTTTACAGTTTATTGATGGGCGGTATCGAAGGCGTAGGGCAAAGATCGGCTTTGCGGGACGCATACTTGACAGAAAATAAAACACTGAGTACTGGGCAGTAAAATCGAACACTGGCGATGTGAATCAACATGGCTGCTGTCTCATGTATTGTGAATGATCCAAAAAGTATATACTCGTAAGTTTCCATGATTTCGTTCTAAAAAGAAAAACATCTACACAACTAGTATGAACATTTTTGGGATACATATCCAAAACTCAGGACTCGACATCTCTAGACGACATAACTGAAACATTTCAATCATACACCAAATGCTCACTTTGTATACTAATTTATGTAATACCTATTGTAGTTGATTTATGGAAACATCCGTTTTGGAAGAAAAAGAAAAGAGAAGAAAAAAACGACGCTCAGCGCGCGTCGGGCCGTCTGCAGACTGTGCGCCCGCCGCCGCCGTCCGGGAGGGGCACGTCGTTGCGGCGCGTTTCCTTAAGCGAATTTCTCAAGCTTTTTCTGCATATCGCGCACTCTATTCCGGGAGCGACGTCTGAAAATAGGACGCGCAGTTCTTGTGCAGCTGCGTGGCGCCCCCACGGATGCAGATCGCATGTGGAGCAAGAGCGGGCCAAACGGGACCTCTCTGGCGTGCATTGTGCGCTTTGAAAGGGATTATTTCAAAACTGTATGTAAAGCAGCTTTTCTGTTATTTTGGAAATGTTACGTCGTCTCGCAGATACTACGTGGGAACATTTTTTTAAAGCATGAAATATGTTTTATTGTTTACGATGCAGAATCATAAGCAAGGAAATGTTTGGAAAAGGTTAACTTTCGTTTTGAAATATTCATATTGTATTGAAATGTTTTTGCTGCACGTCTTCAGTATGTCCTCAAATTCCAGTATGACAGTCTGACAATTGTAGTATTTGATAATGCAATGGAAATTATTAGCATGCCAAATAATTTTTCCTATCATCCGAAAATCACAGCAAATAAGTTTTACATTATTTATAATTATTTAATTTTGCTTATATCCTTTTTATAAAAACTATTTATTTTAAAATGCACTCCATTGAACGTTAAATGAATATAAATTTGAAATGAAGCTGTTGGCACGAAAAAGCAAAATTGTTGGTTCGACCTATATATTCCGCTCTGCTTCGAAACCAAGGAAGTCCAAACACGCGCCATCAGAAGGAATAAATTAAGTTTTTCAGCGTGGATGTCACGCATTCCTTGTAAAGAACAAATGATAAAGAAACGCAATACACGCATCTTATCAAAGTAGTTCATTGTGAATCAGGATGCGAAACGAGATCAAGCATCTGGCCGAGAAAGGCAGCCGGAGCGGGCTCTCCGTTCAGGAATTTCGTGCGCGTCCTGCTCGGGGTCCCAAGCGCGGGGCGGCCGCAGATGGCGGCGGCGGCGGCGGCGGCGACAGGGCGTGCGTGCGTGGACGTGCGCAGAATCGCCCGCGCAGCTGCGCGCGGCGTCGCGGTGCGTGTGCGCAGCGCCGCGTAGGGTCACGCCCCGGCCGCGCGGCTGCGGCTGCGGGGGCGCAAACAAAACGCGGCACGTCCGGCGCGGGGCCGCGCGGCGACGCCATGTACTGCCGCTTCCCGCTCGCCCCGCCCCGCCCCACCTTATCCCACCCTCTCCACGCCGGCCAGATCCGCTCTGCGCCACGCGCCGCTTCGCACCGCCCTTTCAACTCGCCGCCTCGCCTCACCCCGATCCACCCCGCCCAACTGCGCGGCCCCGCCCGATCACGCGCCACGCTCCGCGCCCCTCCGCGCTCCGCTCCGTCCCGCCGCCTCGCTCCCCACCTCTCCGCCCCGCCCCGTCCCGTCCTTCCCAGCCTTGCTACGCGCCTCGCTCCGCATCCAGCTCCACTGCGTCCCACCCCCTTTCAACTCGCCGCCTCGCCCCCGCCTCTCCGCCCCCACCCAACTCCGCGCCGCCCCGCCCCGCCCCAGACCTCTCCGCCCTAACCCAACTCAGCGCCGCCCCGCCCCGCCCCGCCCCGCCCCGCCCTGCTCCGCCCCGCCCTGCCCTGAACGCGCCTCCGTCCCACATCTCTGTCTCGTCGCGCTGCCCCGCTTCACGTTCCGTCACGTCGCGACACCGTCCCGCCACTATGTCTCGCCTTGTCCCTGCACCATTCTCTCATCTTGAGTTTTGATTCTCTCATCTTGATTCATCACCACACCTCTCATCTTGATTCCTCTGTCTCCGCCTCGCCGTTTCCTTATTTGCCCTCGTCCCCCCGTGTTCCGATTTGCTACGCCAAGTCTTGACCCAACTCGTCCTCGCCCAGCCAATATCGCTCCACCCTCTCGTGTCCCGCCACAGACCCCGTCTTCTCGTGTCCCACCTCGTTCCATCGTGTCCCACCTCGTCCCGCCGTTTTCCGCCGCGTCCCTTTCCCGCTCCGCGCGTCCCTTCCTTTGCCCCGCACGTTACCCCTCCCCCTCCCAAGACCCGACTCCTTTCACCTCGTCCGCCCCGCCGCCGCCCCCCCTTCCTCGCGTTCCTCCCGCCCCGCCCCTCCCCGCCCCGTCTCACTCCTACGCTCCGCGCGTGGGCAGCGCGCTGCTCGGGTTGCGCCCCGTCTCTGCGCCGCCTCAGCCCATTGTTCCCCAGGCAACGACATCCGCTGCCCTTTTCTATGTCGCCGTCTTGCAATTGACTCCGGGATGATGGTCCCCTTCTGGATTATGGCTTGCGTTCAGTTTCCCACAGATCCCACTAGATAAATGCTAAGGCGTTATAT
This sequence comes from Teleogryllus occipitalis, assembly GCA_011170035.1. Taxonomy (NCBI): domain Eukaryota; kingdom Metazoa; phylum Arthropoda; class Insecta; order Orthoptera; family Gryllidae; genus Teleogryllus; species Teleogryllus occipitalis. The sequence continues at coordinate 234,871 of BLKR01001089.1, forward strand.
TGTTTCTGGTGCTAAAAATCTGACTTCCCGTAATTCCGCTTCAGAGATCAATTTTCTCTTTCCACTTCCGTCCCACTTTCAAACGTCTTACAGCTCTTCCTTTTGCTACTTGTGCGTCTAAGGGGTAAATTCGCCCTCCTATTTGCTGTAGATTTGCCTCTGAATCTGTGCAACTTTGCCATTCTTTTATATATTGTTTGTTATTTCTATATCTATCTCAATGTATCCTCCACCTCACACTCTTTTCTGTCGAGATTAATACGCTGTCGTTTGCAATATCTGTCCAAGTGGTTGCATGCCCGGTTATTCAGAGGACTTATACCAAATCAATGTATTACGCAACAATTCTGAATCCAAGCGAATTATCCCAATCATTTAGGGAGGGGGACAATTTGTAGGGCACTTCTTTGGACCCAAAAAAGTTTTGAATACAAATCATTGAAATTATTATTTTAAATATTTTATGGACTTGTAATATACGAATATAATTATTAAATATTTGTAAGTTGGTATAAAAGATTTCCCTGTGTCCTCCCCTTCGTTTCCGGATCCGCGTCTGATACCATTGCAAATATTTTCTTTTCAGGGATTCAGTTTCCTTTCAATGGCTCTTCGCTGTTTGGCTGATTTCCTTCCTCTCCTTGCTTTTTATTATTCCACTGTGAAAACAATAGAGTTCTCAATCAGTATTCTGAATTTATAATGTTCTGTAATCTTATGTTATATCCACATCTTGCATCCAGTGATATCTATTCTACGAGTGTATTTTTTATAAAAAAACAATACTTTTAAATAGAGTGGAAAATGAAATAGTTTATTATTGTTAAAGAGGAAGCTCATTGGGGAGGGGGGAAAGGTCTTTCGGACGTCAGCGCCCAATGGGCGAGACATCGGCGGCGGCGGCGGCGGAAGTGACGGGGAGGGCGTGGCGCCGATGGGCGAGGGAGGGGGCGTGTCCTTCACCTTGCCTCGTGCCCTTCCGTGACTCTCGGCCAGGTGCAGCGGCACGAAGGAGGCTTCTGCATCAGGGGTCGCCAAAGTATCGTGATGCATCAGACTTCCCTAAGGAATAAAGCAGTGGATACCGGAGACTTTCATTAAACAAATGAACCGGAATTAAAGGCGCAGCCACGAGCAGGAAACGGAAATGGATCAAAATGTGCTTCGAAGATTGTTTAATAAGTGCGCATTTATCTGGCGGATGGTTATTGTGTTAAATACAAATATTAACTATTTGAGAATAAAATCATCCATGTAGACAAAACAGGAAAAAAGAAAGAAGTAAATCAAAACTGTGACCGAGGAAGTTCAAGGGTTCGTAATTTTCATTATACGTAAGTGTATTGATGTTTCCTTCTGACGGGATTGCTTTTCATAATGCAATTCCTTTTTTTTTGTTTTGTTTTCTTTGTTGTCTATTAAAGATATCTTGCAAAGAAAACGTTTTATGGTCGTACTTTTGGTTTTGAGAGTTTCTCCGAATAATAAACAGGTCCTGAAAATGTATTGAATGTGCTCTGAAGAACAAAGGATGGCGATCGCTACGTCTATATTCTAGAAAGTCCCTGCATTGTGGAGTTCTACTTTTAGAATACTATCTAGACTGCAACGCGGCAGATCGATACCTCAAACCGGGTTCTTGCAATCGATTGAAGCTTGGTCGCGGCGGGAAAGGACTGTCTGGACGCCAGACGGAATAGTGTAGCATCCAGTGCCTGGCTAATACCCGCGACGTCATGTACAAGTGTCCTGGCTCCCAGCGAGATTTCCCCTCCCAATGTCGACGTACCGACGTGCGGATCTCTTGACAGCTACTTGAATTAATCAGGAGTGAAACGGGGGCATAAGGGTGAATATTGCAGTGGTTGGGAATGTGTTGCATGTTTGCAGCTGTGCGTAATGTCTACTTTGATTGACATTGGCACTCCGTGTATCACGGTTTCTCATTTATTTTAATTGTGAGTATAAATCTGTAGTTTGGTTCTACAATATTAATAGTACAACTAATATATCTAAACATGAACAGCCGTAATTGTGCATTATGTTGAATAACTAATTCATTCATGGACTGGGACACATTCTGGGAATATTATCAAAATATTATATGAATATTATGAATATTATCAAAAAGTACTCACATTCTGGGAATGCTTTTTGATAATATTCATAACATATCTCAGTATTTCATATTTATTCACAAATTGCTTTTTTTTAAGACATTTATCCTTGTGCACAGAAAATTATGTACAATGACTGAGGCACCTAATTCGTCATGTATGAACCCCTCTGTTCAAATTCCCTGTAGAAATGCAGTTTTTGTTTCTTGTCCTTCTTGGGTGTTTTGTTTATGACGGTTGCTGAGGGCCATAAGCATTCAAATGGTCGGTACCAAGATACGTCTGAACAATTTCCATTTGTTAGTTAAGTAAAGAGATGGATTTAGATAGTCTTTCTTTACCAAAACAATTTTCATGAAGTGTGTTCACAAGAATCCTACATGAAGGGGAAATCGCATTGTCTTTGGCCACAAAATAAATGCCCTTTCGTCGTTCACCGACGAAATGAAGCAGTATCTACCGACAGTGATTCGTAATTGGCATGATAACCAGACACAAAAACCCACAAGAAATGCTAATCGGATAACATTTTATACTTAAATTTTTTAAGTGGCCGATGACATTAGATCATTGTTAAACCTCCTACCTTATTAAATGAACATTTTTAATTAATTCGCGAACGTCCTTCTCAACGGGGCCCGTGGTCTCAGAAATGTGCAAAGATTCTTTAAAAAATCGAAGTTCAGTTGAGCTGTGCGCGCCCGCTTGCGCGGGGAAACAGCCTAGCAGCGGTTGCATTTGCTCCCTCACAACGCGCATTCCTTCCCTGCGGCGGCGGCGACGACAACGACGACGGCTGCCGAGCGACCCGCGGCGCGGCCTCCGCGATTGTTTGCGCAGTGCACTTGTTGCGAGGCCGCGCCGCCGCCGCCGCCGCCACCGCCCCCTCCGCCACCCTCTCCGCCGCCGCCGCCGCCTCCGCCGCCGCCGCCGCCGCCGCCGCCGCCGCCGCCACCACCGCCGCCGCCCCCGTCACCGCCGCCACCGCCACCGCCCCCTCCGCTACCCTCTCCGCCGCCGCCGCTGCCGCCACCGCCACCGCCACCGCCCCCTCCGCCACTCTCTCCGCCGTCGCCGCCCCCGTCACCGCCGCCACCGCCACCGCCCCCTCCGCAACCTCCTCTGCCGCCGCCACTGTCGCTGTTGCCGCTGCCGCCTCCACCGCCGCCAGCACCGCTACCGCTGCCTCTGCCGCCACCGCCGCCAGCACCGCCGCTCCGTCGCGTTGCTTTGAAACGCGATGCGCCGCGACCGCGACGGCGCTGCCCGGAGCCTCCCGCAGGGACACCGCGCTGCTTCTTTGTTCTGGGCGGTTACAATCCGGTTATCCCGTGGTTCTTTGCTGCGGAAAAGACTAGCATTGCGTATTTGTGGAATGATCGGGAGTTCAATTTACAATACGCGATTTTCGTCGGTTTTGTGGGGCCGATAAAATGGTCGTAATGTGTTGAATGGAATATTCCTTAATTAACTTTAGAGCAATCGTTTAATAGAGAGATGTTGCATTTTTTGGGGCGCGGGCTTTGGGTTCGATGCACTCCATACCGTATAGGATGCTATCAGTTGTAACGTACTATAGATTTCAACAAATAATCGGCGCAGTTGTTATCGCTGTGGTGTGCTAAGAAGTTATCTAAACTGTGATAGTGATGTATGATTTCTTTTTAATTGCAACGTATTTATTCTTATCAGTCCAACGTGAAAACATTTTCTACTTGTGGGGACGTATTATGAGTAAGCGCTATTTGAGAAGTCGAGTCATTCTATTCACGTAGCGCAGACTATTGCTGTGGTAGTCTCACCTTGCAGTTGTTGATTCGAATCCAACATAAGAAATAAAATTGATACGGTGCGCTGAATGCACTTAGCGATGGAACTGCGGGTTCTGGCTGGTCGCTAGTATTCTCTGAACTACAGGCAGTTAATGCAGAACCTAGAAACTACTACACGCTCAACAAAGAGAACGAATTTGAAAATTGGATCAGAGGGGAGGATGACATTGTGTTTGAAAACTACGGGGCAGTTCCTTTCTATAACTGAATGAGCTCTTCTGAAAAATAAACAAGCGACTTAGCTATTCGTATTTCAGAGCACGAAACAGGAGAAGCAAAATCATATTCAATTGACATCATCTGTATTAGTTTCGCTTTGATGACGAATTTGCAATTGATATAATCGAGAGATGCACAGATGAAATGATTATTTTTTGTGTAATGACATTTGTCGCCCCCACCTACAAATGCATGATCTAAAGAGAAACCTTCTTTGAAGTGCATTATTGTTCGCCAGGAAGGAATTTGTGGCATTTCGACTCCATATATAAATTGTCTGCGAAAGGCCTGGCAGAGAAACGTATCAGCAAGATTGATGTGTGTCATAAGTACGAATCCAACATGCGATGTCCGTTCAGAACAGTATACAAGTGGCAAACATTATCTATGTTTTGGTAAATACTTGATTTTTTTTAATTTGAGGTCTATGATCGAGTAAAGTATTGTTGTAATTTCTGTGATGAATAAACCTTTATTTTTGTTGGGGGCGGGAGGTCGCGAATTGGTCATCTGGGTACACGCGAACACCTGCTCTAACCGAAACTCAGCTACATATTTCCCGTGGCAAGTGTACCCTCCTTTTCTAGGGGGGGGAATAGGCATTCCTATGCTGAATCCAATTATCCCCCGGGGTTGCTAGCCCTGGGGGAATGGGATATGAAATGATAATGACGATAATGAAAGATGAGTGGACGACCCAAACGTTCACACACACACACACACACACACACACACACACACACATGCCCTAGACGGTACTCGAACCCGCGATCCTTCGGTCCAAGATCGCCACGGCTCTACTGCCTTAGCGATCTCGGGTACCCGGATCGGCTAAACCTTAATTGTATTTAGACTGGACTGTTTCTTCGTGTGAGCGACCAGTCAAGAGACGGCAAGCTGACAGAATGCTCTCCCTCGCCTGCTGCGGCGAGTGGCCCACTGTGCGCCGTGGGGGCTGCGGCGAGGGCTCCAGGTGGCATCAGATAAGAAGAGCGGCCGCTCGCGGTGCCCGCGCCGTCGCACGTACGTCATGTCGCGTCGAGCGCCTCATGTCTCACCCGTGAGCTACGCGGCCGCTCCGCGACACGACGCGACGCGACGCCACGCAGATCCGGTTTTTCGACTTCCCCGCGGAATTTGGACATTTTCCCACGAATTGTTGAGATCGGAATGCACCAGTTTTCTGATTGGGTTTCACAATAGAAGTGTCTGCTAGGAACATTTTCAGGGACCGATACTTGAAGTATGGCTCCTACTATGGTCTGACTTTAGATGTGGTTCAGATTTATTTTTGTTCGAATTTCACAAGCGTGCGAACTGTTTAAAGAACAGATTTTCTAAATAGAAATCTTGATCTGTACAAACATTAAAAAAGTTCTTGCCAATTACATATCTGAACATGAACTGACAGTTTATTCTCTAGGACTCAGAATTAAAATTTGATTCTTTTCGCCTTTTCTGGAGTAATGGCCTGAATAGAGAGATAATGTGAAGATAAAAGAGTTTACACTGTTGCTTCAATTGCAAACGATCTGCTTAATTTGCAATGCTTCCCGTTGACAAGTAATTAGACGATGTCATTTAAGTTAACACGGTCTTGACGTCTGGATTCAGGTACTAGACGTTTCCTGTATTATCACAAGCTAATACAACATTCACTTTTTTACTCATGCTATTTTCGTAATTATGGTTATGACATGTGAGCAAGAGAAAGAAGTACTAACGAGATCCTATATTTCTTGTCTCGTAAGATTAACACTGCTACAGTAAGGCAAAAAACATTCATGTGAAGAAAACAAATAATTACACTTCTGAACTGAAGTATCATTAATTGCACCACTCTACTCGTAAGTGGATTGTAGTATCATTAAAAATTATTTCAAGTAGCCCATCGTCTTCTTTTTTGCTAATAAAACGGGATTGTTCTTTAGCAGACCACACTCGCTTTGCAATACGACGATATTCTTGCATATTAGTATTCCCTACGCATTGTGAGTAGGCCACCAGCGAACAGTAGTAACTTGAAAGGTAACCGCAGTCACCGTTGAGATTGTCCGATAGCAGATTTCGAAAGCAAAATTTCCTCAACCGAACGCACTTGGAACGCGCCGCCACGCTTGCGCGAGTCACGCGTGACACGGGTTGCGTTGTTTCCGTGGCGCGCCGCGAGATGCGGACAAACACGCGTGATGGCGGCGCTATTTTTAACGTCTGCATCAACGCCTCCGCGGCGGCCGCCCCGCCCTCGCACCGCGCCGCGCCGCAGCCACCGCCTGCGGGCAGCGGTCCTTGCCACATACGCGGCGCGGCGGCCGTCCACGGTGACTAAGAGACCGGTCCGGTGCGGCCCGGCGCGCGGCGGAAGGCGGCTGGAAAGGTCGCGGGCTCGCTTCCAGAGAAAGCCCCTCCACGCGGTGCGGCGCGGAGGGTCGCCACGCGCGGGCCGCCCGGTGCACTCGGCCGCGACTGACGTCTCTAGCGGCGCTCCGCAAGGGGGCTCCCGCGGCATGGAGATGTCTGCGCGCCAACGCCCACTGCTAGACGGGCCAGAACGATCGTGCTTCTCTTTCTTTCTTTTCCTTTCTTTTCCTTTCTTTTTCTTTCTTTCTTTCGTTCTTTTTCTTTCTTTCTTTCGTTCTTTTTCTTTCTTTCTTTCTTTCTTTCTTTCTTTTTCTTTCTTTCTTTCTTTTTCTTTCTTTCTTTCTTTCTTTTTCTTTCTTTCTTTCTTTTTCTTTCTTTTTCTTTCTTTCTTTCTCTTTCTTTCTTTTTCTATCATTCTTTCCTTCTCGAGTGTGCGGTGATTTGGGGCCGTCAACTACCCTTCATTAATTCCGTAGATATAGTACTTGCTACATTCTGGGAAGTGGCGATGTACCTCCCCACTGAAACTCAGATCCGGCGCCGTCCTATATGTCGGTTTGAAGAGTTCTCCCTTCTGGTATCTGCTCGTGCGGGTCATCGCCCGCCCCCAGCCGGAATGAACAGTAAGCTCCCAACACATGTAGTATAGTATTGATAAATTTATTTAAGGTCAAGAGAGGAGTCCGGGATGAGAAAGGAAAGATTCATGGCTTCTTTTTTGAAGGTATGACTTCTTCTTGATCCGAGGAACAATGGAAAACTACCATTCAGAGCAGTCGGTAATACAATTTTTCTCTAGTCAGTGGTTGAATTTCACTCCGCTACGTAGCTACTTTCGAAAATCCTCTACCATGGCTCGAATATTTAGACCTTCCAATCAACACTGTTAAAGAGCACACCTATTGCCTTTCAGGACGGGTAAGGAATAATCGTACGTGATCATTGGTCCTTATTTTTAGGTACGATTCAGGAATTCTCTTGAAAACAACGGAGGAAATCTCGGAAGTGACCCATGAGAGGAGACGGCATGTCTAATTCGCATCTAGGCAATGGCCAGCTACTTTCTTATGGAGTATTCGCTTCTGTCAGGATTCGAATCTAAGATCTTGTCAGCTTATGTGACCTCACTAGAAAACTAACACTCTGTGAGGGACCCACTTCCTGGCAAAGACGATTTCAGTTTCTGACTCGATATTTTCGAGTGGACGTCATCTACCAATTGCCAATCTACCAATTAAAAAAAAAAACAACTTTTTATTACAAATTTGCCTATTAGTCCAGTGTGCTGAAGACATTCAGAAAGAGTTCTTGTGAATGGAAGTGACGTTCGCGGTACGTCACAGGAAGTAAGTGTGCAGTTGTGTCGACGCAGGAGTTTCGTGCGTGGTGTAGAGATAGTTGCGTGGTTCTGTTCTCTCGAGAAGCTCTCTAAGAAAGCTGACGTCGCTGCGTACGGCTCAACTAGTGAGGTTCAGCAGCATAGACGAAAGGGAGATGCCAGCCCTAGTGCTTGCGACAGTGTTCTGGTAAGCGCAGGAAGTTACGAAGCCAAATTTTTCTTTGAGAACATTTTCCAGTTACATTTATTTTCTCTTGTTGCCAGAAAATGCGAACGTTGACATTACATTCAAAATAGTTCATATTTTGTTCTTAAGCATTTTAGAATTACGTGAATAGTCAATACAGCACATTGATCGGTGTGAAATTGGACATTGCGTTTCGAGTATGAGTAGCATTCTCTTATACTCTTCTTATGATAATGTTGATCGCGTACAGATAACGATAGATCCATAAAATGTTTGAAAAAGATTAATATTGTGCGACATTCAACATTGCCGAGTATTTTAACAAAAACCGTCAACTCAAAATCATATTTGGTATATTCAGTGACAACCGATATTTCATGTTGACACTATCTCAGCAAATGATAATACTTACCTCATTCTTTTATTCTAGTACTTACTGTCGTAAGAATAAAAAATAAAACTACCGTTATATTTCTTAAGATTAACTACACGTATTCTTTTAATCATGTCCTTGCCTCAGTCTCAGTTTAAGATGTATACATAGGAGCAGTCGAAAAAATTAATGAATATGTATTAAGCACTGTTTCTTATACATCTGATTGTTCAGTAGCTTTCAAATTAATGTATCACATTCTTTCAACAGAATTCGTCTTGCCTAAAGGAGTAACAAGACATGGACCTGAATTCCAAAGAGTTTTTTCTCTTTCATATTTGACAGCAGATGTAATGATTAGTATAATGGGCGTGTACTCAGGTAATAAATAATGCCTTAAGCCAAATTCCTTATGTGCAGCCTTGTAGTAGACTGTGCCCACATCGTTCACTATAGTTTGTGACTAACAGACACTGTAGTAGCTTCCATATCATCGTTGTAAAGGAAAAAATGTTTGCCATTGATCACTAATTCGTGGGCTGCAGTACTGGCACAACTCCAAAAATAAATGAGAGGAACACGTTTTAAGATTTTCGTCGACGACAGTTGTAATGTTATCACACGCTTAATTGATGAATTATAAAGTAAATATCTATGCGGCTTCAAAAGGGTTTATTATTATTATTGTTATTTAATAAATAATAGTGGTAATATAATAATAATAATAATAATAATAATAATAATAATAATAATAATAATAATACACTATCGGTCATAGCTAAAAAAAAACAAACTATTTTTCGAGTTGGTGTTGCAGTGCACGAACGAAGTATTGGCATTGGCAGTCTTACTTCAGCCTCTACACACTTAAATCGCCGGCCATTGTAGTCAAGATATGTAAATGTTCATTTGACCGAGTTTTTATTATAAGAACATTTTGCTTGAGTTATCTACATTCATAAAAGAATCTTGTGAAAATTTTCAAAATGTGTGTCTAATTTCGAGAAGGAATGAAATAGAAGCATTCAATTCAGACAACTTATTTGTACATTAGAACAACGATTCACGAAATTCAGAATAGCAAAATAATTGAAAATATTTGGGGAAAACATCTCTGAAGCGTGGACATCATCTTCACGCTCTCTATGAGGTCATTTTTTTAACAGTGATCTAGTGTGTTGCTTACTTTACTTGCATTTTGAAAGCTCGCTGAATATTGAAATATATTCTTTGCAATATAACTACACGTCATACGAGTAAGTTATTATGAAAATCACAGAAATTCCATCAGAATCGTTAGCATTCACAATCTGCCGCTGTTCAAACAATGCATTTCTTTCGTGCCGTAATCAGGCGGCTCTTTTACAAGAAAATGACTGGTTCCACGCCTCGCACCACCGTAATTTTCTCTTAAGCGAGCATCTCGTAATGACAACAGTTCGGCCACACCGCCCCCCTGTGTTTGTTGGGGACGCGGTGTCCGACAACCGTCCGCCCTCGCGCGCCTCAGACGCGGGTGCAATCGCTCATGCCCCCCCCCCCGCCCACGCGAGACGGCAATTACGGCGCGCTGGTAAACTGTTTCCCGCGGCCGGCGATAACCCGCGTACCACACGGCATAATCGCATCAGAACCGCTCCCGCCCAACGGCAGGGGGCGTGGCGCCGCCTTGCGCCGCGGCGCGCAGGGCGGCCGAGGGCGGAGTCGCCGGGTCCGACGACACGGCGAGATACGACTATCGCCGCCCGCCCGCGCGATACCTCGAATTAAAAACGCATCAGGCGGGAGCGGGTGCGAGAGGTCGAAATTGGATTTGATTTCACGCGCTCGCTCTCTCTCCCCCTCCTTCGATAAGCGCTCGCGTCGACCGCGCGATCAACAGGTTCGAGGGCCGAGGGGAGGACGCGAGGGCTCGGTGCGTGGATTAAGGACACGCGACGTTTCGAGGCGGCGGATAGGCCTGGGCCTGGCGGAGACCGAGGGTGGCTGATAGAGGATGGGGGAGGCTTAAGGATTCTGGAGATGTTAGAAGAAGGAGCATTGGGGTGAGAAGGGTTTGCTTATGGCGGGAAAGATAGGTTGTGGATAAAGTGAGTACGGTACAAAAAAAGAAGTTTACAATATTGAAGGCAGGAAAGGAAATATTATGAAAACATACATGAGAATTAGCCAACCCCGTTATCATTCTATTAATACCTAATTACTACAGAAGAGTCAAGAATATAAGTGCGGACAAGATTAGAAGCAATTCTCGGCCAACCCTTTATTAAAGGATATTCATTAATTCTTCGGAGAGGGTGGAGTTGCGAATATTAGATACCGTGAAATATTTAGCGTTGACAATATGTCATCTGAATTTTGAAGAAAAGGTGAAAATATTATCTAGACACGGTTATGATTCCGGGCAATCGTATGATTTGAGAATATTGAAGTAGTGCTTTGACATAACGTAACCATTTGTGCGTAAATGTAGCTGTAATTTTTATTCGTTTTCGATACCCTTCATCTCCATACAAAAATTCCAATGCAATAAACATGCCAATTTTAAAAGGGATGTAATTGGCGCGCGTACACGGAAGAAGATTTAATCCAGCCAAACACGAATGTTTATTTTCCAAATGAGGAAGAGTTCATTTATGACCTCATATGAATATTTCATGCAATTTTATTCTCTAATTTTCTGCGTGTAATGCTGCACGGAATTGCCTTATTGCAGCGGAGTTACATTTTCGTTCATTATTTTGCACGCAGCTTTTTTGACGTTGGCAAAACAAGCTTTTATTCGCTTCAAAATCCTCTCACAGTATATTTAATAAATATCACTCCCCTTGACAAGTGAAAATCAAATCAAATCAAAATCATGTTATGAAAATAAATGGTGTGATGACTGGTGATGACATACGGTTGTGAGATAAACGTTAAGGATTGTAGAGAAAAGAATTGCACATTTTAAAAACTATTAAAAACAATAATAATGACTCTTGATGTAACAAATCGTGTAAAGACTAACAAGAAAATGAAGTAAACTGACAACATGTTTTAAGATTCAAACAAGTTTTCTTAAGGAGTTTGAGAATTTGTGGGACAAATTTAGTGTAGATCCAGAAATCTCGTGATATCATAGAGAAAGTATTCACTATTGAATTCCAAACGAAAATATGAAGTATCGTCTTCAACAGAACATCAACAGAATACAAAAGATGAGTAGCTTTCGATGACTTATCCATCATCATCTTAACTCATGAACTAACATGCACTACACTACCATTTTGGGAGACCGGTCTGGAGCTTAGAGCTTGTCCTGTCTTGGGCGGTGCCCCGCTGGTGGGAGAGTCCTTATTAGGGGGAAACCCCACTACCCGGCGGTAGGTCGGCGCCGGATCTCGCTATCCAGCGGGGGAAGATCTCCGCCATCTCCCGGGAAAACATGCACTACACTTACGGGACTAATGACCAGAGCAGTTGACGCGCCCGGAAACACGAAAAAATCAATCAATCAATCAATTAATTGATTAAGGCATAGAATGCCGTTCATATGTTAAAAATATTGGAAAAACAATACCTTATATATCTCCGCGTGAACAATTGTATAAATGATAACTACACATCACTAACAAAGCAATATTGAAATCCATCACAAATATTTTATTAAAAAAAATCCGGCGTGAATTCGTCATGGAGGTGGGGCGTTGAGGCGCGAGATGGAGGCACGCTGAGGTCACGCCCGCGAGTTCAGCGGGGTCAGCGCCGCAGGCCGTGGCTGCGGTGGTGGTTGTGGTGGTGGTGGTGATGGCAGTGGCGCTCTCGGCTGCGGCTGCGGTGGCGGCGGCGCGGCGGCGACAGCAGCACCCGACTGCGCCGACTCGCAACCTTCTCGCTCCGGTCCTCCAGCATGGGCCTGCGCACACCATACGCAATTTACACCTATCGATAATATCATCTTTGGTGGCATTATCGTTGCCTTTATTGTCGTCTTCTTTGTCGATGTGGTTCTCGTTGTCACTAATGTCGTTGACGTCGTCGTTTTCGACGTTGTCGTTATATACGTTTTCATATTAGCTTTTTCTTCTTTTTTTCCATTTTAGTTTTAAGACGTTTTGTTGTGCAAATACAATCGACACACTAAATCTAAATATGAACCATTTTCATGTCAAAAGTATGTTTAGTAAGTAATGATAAGTTCAAGTCGGTCATGTTAGGCGAGCGGGCAGACATCTTCGTGTTACACATTTTCAATTCATTATGTTTCAAAATTATTATTTTTTATTTTAATCTATATCTATATCGACCTTTTGATGATGTATTGATTTCGACTCATTGAGTAAACAAGCTATAGTAGAAGAAGAAAATATATTTTCGTTTTGATAAAATGTAATGTTTTGCATTATTAAAGTAAATGGTTGACAAGAGCCAGTAACTTCCAATACTACAACACACCTGTGAGTATATTCGCAACCTGATAAGTCACATCTCTCGTTGAAAAATATTTCTGTTTTCGTCAGCATCAGTGAGTCGGTGTTATCATTTATCTAACACACTCCTCCTGAGATATATTTTAGATAGTTTCTAACAAGATTCGCCTCTGGATGACTTCTTTGAACACGTTGTGCAAAATATACAATTTGCCCCATGTTTATATAAAAATTGCAATTTAAGAACTTTGAGAGAAAAAAATGAAGTAAATTGTATCGATGACGCAGTCTCATCAGGATGCCAGCGTGGTGTCTGCTCCGGCGTGGAATTTGTCTGAGAAACCCCGCTCGGCGAAAATCACCGGTCAGAACAGCCGTCCGCCAGACTTTTCCTTCGGAAGCGGTTGAATTCGACATGGTTTCCAACGCGTTGTTTTACCCAACGACCTCCTCCCGCAAGAAACCTCATCACATCGCACGTATCGCATCAAAAGCCTTGCGTGGACGACGTGCCTGTGGCTGGCGCCGCCACCACCGCCGAGGGCCGCGCCCGTCCTCTTGACCATGGCGGCGGCGGCGGCGGCCGGGTGCTCCACCAGGAAGACGTACTGGCGGCGCTTGGCCACCACGCCCGTGGAGATGCCGTGGCTGAGCACGCGCTGCGCCAGGCGCAGCGACTGCTCCAGCGGCACGGAGCGCATCACGTGGCAGTAGCGCACGAACCACGGGATGGTGATGCCGCGCGGGTCCTCGAAGAACTGCATCGCGTCCACCAGCAGGCGCACGTACTTGGGCTTGCGCGCCTTGGACGCCGCCGGGACCGCCAGCAGCCGCCCCGGCGCCGCCCCTCTGTCGTGCTGCAACACCGCGCCATCTCTGGCACTCACTCTCAGGTCGCATCAACATCTAGGGCATTAGCCACCACTATTGGAGTTAACGTTGTGGTAACTATGAAGATGAAACGAAATGGTGATGAGGGATGAAAGGACGAACACAAATACATCCATGCCCGAGGCGGGGTTTCTCGAACCCGCGACCCTTCGGTCCGAGATCACTATGACACTACTGCCTTAGCGATCTCGGCCACCGGGACGACTCTCCACTCGATTTATTTCCTACTTTGTTGAGCACAGTCACTGCTCTTCTGTTCTATGGCGTGACAGCCCGCTACGGGTCTTGGTCGACCAGCGGTGGCCTCTGACCCATGGGATAAGGGGTTCGTGTGGTTAGCACGAAGACATCCCTTCACCGTGTATACTGGACTTCGTAACCTTAGGATGGGCTTTCTCGTCGTCACACAGCAATAGATACTAGGACATTTGAAAAGAAAAACCACAGGTATAATACGGCACCGGTAACAGAACCCGGGGTTGCGCCGTGGAAAGCGAGCCCGTTAACCAACGCGCCACCGAGGGAGGTACAGGTTTTAATACTACTGATTCATATAATCGTATGACAATATTGTAATCATGTAAGTGTGACTGCTTACATCATCGCCAGCAAACTCTACATTTCATTTTCTATTGGAGGAACTAAAAGTTTTCGTATACATATGAGTTGTGACGGTTAAGTAAATTTTCATTCGTGAGCGTGAGTATTAATATTTTATTTAAACACTTCACACACATTCACATTGAATCCATGACATTATTTTGCTACAATATTCAGGCTGCGAATGTGATGTGAATGTTTTTATTAAGCTAGATTTAGAAAAAGATTTAACTTAACGATTGCAGAGATTTATGCGTTTTGTAACTTAAAATTATATTTGTCGTTATGTATTACCTATGTAAAATGTAACCTAACCTAATGTAAAATTCTCATTAAATTTACCGACATTGTATCACGAAATTTTACATTGTTTAAAAAGAATTAAAACAGTGCAAATCATGTTTAGAAGTTACTAATAGGAAGTTCCTCAGAAATATCATCTACCGTACTGATGATCTTAATTGGTATTCACTTTCATGTCATGAAATAAAGTTAGTTTTACTTCAAAAAATATAATTGAACTCTTAAATAATTTATATTTAAGATACTTACCCACTTCATTTCTAATTTTGACTAACTGGTAATTTAGATCACACCCCACCTTGATCGAAATGACAGTGTTTTCATAGAAACGATGTTTCATTGTTTAAATGCTCATTTCCTTTAAGCAATGCCATCCTGATATATTGTACTGCTACATTTGAAATGTTTACAGTATTTTTATAACCGGAACAAAGATATTGATTTTGAAATTGTGGTCTCTCTAAAAGCAAGTCATAATGAGCTATTTCATTAATTATTTTGTTATTGAATTGACAGGTTTCGTGCTATTACACTGCTTCATGTGTTGGGTTACTTCTCTTGCGTGACAGTTACATTCACATAACGAAAGGTTTAGGATGTTAATTCAACTCGTACCTTAATTACGTAACAGAATCATTCTGAATCAATCCATTCCTTCATCACACAAACGCGTGCACGCCGTGATTAAATCAAATTCATTAGTCGATTATTATCACGTATCAGCTACGAAATCAAGTGTGTGTAATTTCGTAGTACTTCCCCCTTTTTTATATTCCGTTTTCTTTCATTATTCACATTAATCGACCCCTCTCGGGTAGGAAATATTAGGAACTTTTTGTGGCCGTGATGGAGGAAAGGACAAAGTAATAACACATTTACCACAACCGAAAGTCACTGATGACATATAGATTTGCTAATAAAACACTTTGCCGCTCTTGTACGTTGTTAATTACTAGTGACTATAATTAATCTGAGTCAACTAATAGAATAAAAAAAGACGTTATTGTTTTTCGTAAAATGTGTATTTTTCTTATCTAATCACATTTCACTTAATTCGTACTTCCTTTCTTCTTTTTGCCATTTTTGTCTTTCTCCATTACCTTATTTCTAGAGCTATTCCACCCCAGCCTCTGCTTCCTTTCCCCGCAGGGTTCTCTCCGCTCTCTTCCGGAAAACGTGTCTGGGCGAGGCAGCAACGGAGCGGGTGGGTTGGAGGGGGATACGTGCAGTGCGCCCTGGGCCCGGAGCCGCAATTTCGGTGCCTTCCTCCGAGTCGCACGGCCCGGGCGGCTGTGCTTCTGGGGTGGGTGGAGAGGCGGGTCTTGCAACACGCAACGAGGCGCACCTCCCTGGCTTTCTGGCCGCCACCCTGCTCCACATCGCCTCAGCCGCAGTGGGGGTGGTGATGAGGGAGCGAGGAGACGGACGCACTGGTCCGCACTTTTCATCCTCCCCCAACAAGAAATAATAAATGAAAGAGGGTCATTTTTATGATATTGACATATGTTCTGGTTTTCCCAGTCATGCACTGATGGATTCATGCCACTACGATCGCCACCATCCCCGTCGCGATCACAATAATTACCATCATCACCACCACCACCAAAACTACCTACACTGCCGCCACCACCACCACCACCACCACCACCTCCTCCACCACCACCACCACTACCACCACCACCACCCCTGACACCACTGCCACCATTGCCACCACCGCCGCCACCGCCACCGCCACCGCCACCACCACCACCACCGCCACCACCACCGCCACCACCACCACCACCACCACCACCAGTTTCCGAGTTCTTTACTGGCTACCTAAACGTTTTGCTTCCGACTGTTAAACAAAAATCATAAAGGAATTCACGTACACCACTGTTTCCGCCACACTTTTTTTATTATTTTCTTTTTTTTTTTGTTTCTCTCCCTTCTCTTTTGGAAGAACGATCCCAGACGGCTCTAGCTACTCCCCCGTCGCCCCACACGACTTCACCCCGGCCTCTAACTCATTCGGAGCCGCTCTGCTCTGCTCTGCTCTGCTCCGCTGCGCTCGTTCGGATTAAATATTTGGCCGCGTGCGCTCGGCTTTGCCCTCTCCCAATTTCAGCGCCACCCCCTCCCCCGGCGCGTGTGACCTGCACTATCTTTTAATGGAATCTAAATGACACGGAGACACGTCGTGGCAACTGATCGCGACGTCGCGTTGGCAGGGCGCAGCGCGTGTCCAGCTTCCGCGCCGCTTGCTCCGAAAGCGATTCCACGGACGATCTCCCCTCTGCGCCCCTTTGTCTTTCCCCATTCAGCCCCGCCAATGAAACTTGTTCACATATACAGTACTCCTCCTTTTAATTACGTACGTGAGTCATCAGTTCGATTTTTTATTATTTGTAATGAAGATTGATTACATTAGGAAATATTAAACAAGCGATAGTTGTAAGTTACTAAAAAGTGTGTTTGGTAGGATTTTTCTCTTTCTATACTATTCTGCAAACCATCCTTCTAAAGCCGGAAGTTATGTGTGAAAACTAGAAGGAAACTCTACGCTTTAAAAATTGTATCATATTTGTTGGAACTATTCGCCGAATTTTAATTTATGAAAATGTTAAGGATTAATTAGAAAATTAACCCACTCCAATCAACAGGTTTTGTGCAGTGATGTGGAGCTTATTTGACACAGATTTATTTTCGTACATGGCGTCCGGTTTTCGTGTATCAATTTATTCACATAAATTAAAGATTTTACTGTTACTCTTGTGTGTTGAAAAAATAATATCTTTAACAACTACTTTACTTACTCTGTACAATTATAAAACATTCAGAAAGGCATGTAATGATAGTGAAATTATTTAAGTTTTGCTTTAAACGGAGATTTTTCAGTATAAAAAAGAGTAATAGTCAAAATAATTATTACTGAACACTATATACATTTGAAGACTTTTAAGAATTGAATAATGATGTACACTTGATGAGATAGTTGTTTCCATCTTTTCTTGGTTTTGAATCGACAGCTTTTTTCCTCTTGCAAGTATGAGGTATAAGGGAAGGAGTTTGACGTCGTTGCTTTTTTCCTCCAGGAGATACGTCACAGTTTGAAACTTTGCCCTGATGCCATTGGAGACGCTGAGTGCGATTGTTTTCCTGCCGTTCCTTTTACGCGTACTGCGTCCTTTTATTTACCTGAGCGCACGTGTGCTACGGAGATCTGAGTATAATCAAACTGTGATCCAACCTAATGACATTGAAATATTGAGCATTTCTACTTAGCAATAATATGAACATAAATTGTAACCTTCGCTGTCTTTTAAAAATTAGCATCAAAGTATTTAAAATTGTGTGAACTATTAAGAAACTTAAATGGAAATAACTGAGGACTTCCTTCCATCGCGGGGGAAGGAGAATGTGCTTAGTTTGCTTATGTATTTACATTTCCAAAAAATATTCTATCCGTTCGGCATTGCTGAATTTCAGGGATATTAAATACACATGTGTATCACCTTTAATTTGCCCTTTTCTAACCATTCTTTGTTGCAATGTGGCTATTGCTGCAGTTTAAGGTATTTGTTTGCTAAATGGTTCTTAAATTTTTACTGAATTTACGGTAATTTTTGAAAGGCATTGGAGCAGTAAAAAGGTAAGTCACAATAACCACATGAAGTATCCCCATATTCGTAAATACTAGTATCTCTATATTTGTTGAAGTTTTTATCAATATCAAGGGCTTGGTTCAAAGTTCATGTATAAATGAAGGGCTTGAGGCAATATCAAGGCAAGCAATACTTTCACTAACATCGAGATATTAACGTTATCGAATAGCAGGAGAGATCTGTGTTAGGTGTGGCTTGTCATGTCACTACTTAATATCCTGCAATTCTTGCGTTGTAGGGTTTCAACGCATCCTTCCTTGCGCGCGTGAAACCCGTAGTGCCGCGTGTGTTTGCGCCGCGCCGTTGCGCTTCGTCGGGAGTTCCCGCGGATTGCGGATGCGCAGAGGCGCCTAGTTTCTCCGCGTCCACAGTCACCTGCGCGGAGGCGTGTTCGGTCACGTGGGGAGCCACTCGGGTTGCGGCTGCTGCTGCTGACTGGTGATGAGTTCTAACGGCGGCGGTGTTTGCTGTGTGTTGCAGCACTGCGTGGCGCGAGCCCTGTACGACAACATCGCCGAGTCCCCCGACGAGCTGGCGTTCCGCAAGGGCGACCTGCTCACCGTGCTGGAGCAGAACACGGCCGGCCTCGAGGGCTGGTGGCTGTGCTCGCTGCGCGGCAGACAGGTGAGTGTGCAGGCGACACTGGTGTGTAAAAGAGGAAAACCTCGTAATGTCCGCTTTCCAGAAAAAAAAGGAACTTTAGTAATTTAATTACTTAAGCGGCACTCTCGAGACTTGAATACCCCGCAAAGAGATATTTAACAATTACTAAATACCTGGATACATCAGATTGCGGCTTATCTGAGTAAAGACGAATTCATCCTTAACGGGAACAGAAAGCTCACTGCACATGGTTTTTGTGAAAACGCTGCATCTTACCTTACATCGCGAGGAGAAAAGAAACCTTTTCCGATATGGAATATTGCAGGAGAAATCGAATTGCGGACAATTCGCAATTTGATACATTCACGTATTCAATTACAGGAGCTTTTTCCTTAACGGAAATCTAATTTTCACCATACATCGAATCACGTATTTTTTCATCTCACGCTCCTTCTTGCATCGTCAGCATTTTCCATCTTGCAGGTGTCCGTAAAAGGATATGTCAATCAAAATTTCTTCAGTCAAAATCTTTTAATTCATATACCCGTAGAACCAAATCTTGTTTGTTGTGTAGAACCCACTTGTGTGGGCGAAAAGAAAGAAGGGTCAATAAAAAACCTTTAATATATTTTCGAAATGCTGCTTGGAAGTAAAGAAAAATGTGGAGGGATGCAGTAAAAATATTATGTATTGAACATTTTAAACTATTCTGTAAGAAAATGAAGAAATCTAAAAATGTATGTTTTCTGAAATACACATTATTTGCTATCGTTTTCGGGTACATCCTATTCAGAAATTGAATAACTGGAATTGAGATTTTCTGATCTTCAGAGGAGTTGTACTTTCGTGATCTGCATGAAGAATTCTACTGGGCTGAAACATTTTGGCGATTCCTGCCAAAACAAAATTCTCTGCAATTCAAAATGCTGCATTACCAACATGTGCTTAGTTTTGTGTTTGCTTGTTGAATTTTAATTTACTTTTTCATTTGAATGTCTATTATTTACGAAATTTAGAATGGATAGGCAATTAATTTTCCCGAAGAAGTTCAACATTAAAGTGTTAATTTAGGTTTTTATCATTCGAATTGAGTATCAGTATGAATTTGTTCATTTCATACAAATTCATACATCAGTTATATTTATGAGAATGAACCTGAAGAGACAAAATTAAATTGCGCTAGACTAGTATTTTTAGACGTGTTCATTCACTTAAATATCTTGCAAGAAAGCCATTAGAAAGTTTCCGTGCATGATCAAGGCAAATAATGTATATCTGCAAAATGTCTCAGTAAAACTAATAGCTTTTGTGGATGATAAAGCCATGTAGCATGACAAATCTAAGTTTTACAGCCATAAACATGACTTCAGATACAGTTTGTATCATGCAGTAGTAATATTTAGCGGGGTCATTGTCATTGTAGAGATATATCGTTTTCATAAAACTTTTAATAGGTATTAAGGTGGTCTCTTCAAAATAAAACGCAGTTATAAAAATTGTAGGGAAACGTGCAGAATCTCGGGTCTAAAAGTTTGCCAGGGTGAACTTGCTTTGCGTGTCTATTTAAGCAATACCTCCGTCCAAAACGCTGTTTTTACATCTAGCCATATTTTACGACGAACTCCACTTTTGCATTTCTGACCAAGACTCTCGTGTGTATTGTTTGCTTCATCTCTTTGCTTTTCTCTTTTAGCAGAGCACGCCGCTCGGTAGGGGAGCGTGTAAATATTAAAATTCCCCGAAACGCAAATCCTCATTCCAGAGTCCACTCGCTCGTAAAAGTCAACGAGGGGGAGTGGGGGAGCGCCACGGAGCTTCTGCAACTGTCTCGCCCAAAGCGCCCACGGAAAGCGCGATCTCCCCGCGGTTAATTGCCTAGCCCAACGGCTAAAAGTGGCTTCACCGGCGGTGTTTTGCCAGGCATCCGACCGCGCCAGACTCTCCGGTTTTATGCTGTAATAACTTAATACATCGACGCCAGATTTTTTACATGCATTTCCCCAGAGGGACGCGCGGAATAATCGGTGGAGGGAGGAAAAGTTAAGTTAAAGCCTGCGCAGTGGGTGCTTAGGGAGGGAATACGCATACGAAATTCGTAGTAGTACTAAGCAATATTGAACTCTCCAGCCCCCTGTAGTTTACACCGTTCAGATGTATGCCAATTGAGGTGTTTTTTTTAAATATTTTGTTCTTATGTAGTAAGTTGTACTAAGTTATCCCAAACGGTATCGCAAACTATGCCTACATTGCACGGAGCAAACTGAGCTATCTAATTGAATGTATAGTTAAAATAATGATTCAAAAGAAAATACCGAATAGTTTCACATATTATCATAGCTGCACTAAATGGAAATTTTAAAGAGTGGAAAAGAAAAGTACAATTTGATTCGGAATCTGAATAATGTGGAAGCTAGAACGAGCTCAAAAATACTATTTGGGATTCATGGAGAATATTGCGTAATCTCATGAGAATATTGCGTGTTCTCTTAAATACCGCTTTTTTATTGCCGATGTCGTTGTCGTTGTCGTTGTTGAAATTCCCTTTATTATAATTCTGCCTTCAGTCTTTTCGGCCATTCATGATTTTTGGTCATAAAAGTCGAATGGTTTTGACGGATGGATAAATGATAATTTTATTTGAATGATGATGGGACAGCGGTGGAATGAGAGGCAAGGAAAACGAGAAATCACAGAGAAAATACCCTGCCGCGATCCCGTTTTGCCCGCCACAATTTTCAAGTGGAATTCAGACCGAGTAATTATTATGATGTTTAATGTAGTCTCAAAACGAAAGTAATAAGGGCGCACTCATGCAAAAGATGGATATTTTTGCCTATCCCCACAGTCGATAAAAAAGGCGAATTCAAGCTGGCGTTTGCGATGGCCCAACCCACTGCTCGTCGGCTGTCTCGCAGTGACACGCAAAATAAAACCGCTAGGGGCGCCTGCGAGAGACTTTCGGTGTAGCCGCGCGGCGCGGGGCGGCGCGGGGCGGCGCGGCGCGGGCGCGGTTCGCAAGCGTAATTGGCGCATGGGTGGGTGAGGGCGCCGGCAGGTAGCGACTTCAAAGGGCTTCGCAGGAAAGAAACAGCAGTTAATTGCAGCGCTGCGCCGAGTGCGCGCTTCCATACGTAAATTCCAGTCGCTGCCGCCGCCGGACGTTGACAAACGAGCACCGCTCCGCGAGCGGAAAGATGGAGAGCTTCGCCCTTACCGCAGTCCCTTACGCCGCCGCCACCGCTGAAAAGGCCGGCGAACGTCTCGTGCCTGCTGCTGACGGCAGGGCTTCCAGTGGCGTTTTCGTGAAGACCGGGTTGCCTGCCACGGCTTGTGCACGCCCTCGCTTTTCCGGTCTTGCTTTAGGTGGTCCTCGCTGAAATTCTTTCGGTCCTTGATTTGTGTTACACAGTTCCTTTTGTCCGAGCAATTCGTTCGTGTGAACGATACTGCTTTTAAAATTCATATCATTTTTCACTTCACCATGTTCTTTCTCTCCCACTTCTTGTTACCTGAACGCCTTTTCGTTCTGTTGAATCTCATTTGGAAATTTGCGACCTCCTCCTCCTTCTTCTTGTCCTCGTTCTTCTTCTTGTTCTCCTTTTTTTTCTTCTTCTTCTTCTCGTTCTTCTTCTTCCTCTTCTTCGCCAGTCTACTCTCTTCTCTTTTACTTTCTAATTTTTCAAATTATTTTCTGTGTTTCTTTGAATGTGTAGTTTTATCTTTTTCGAACCTAACCTTCCATTTTCCTGTCGTGTCACTTACTTGCTCCCTACGCCACGGTTTTTGTTGCCTAGAATTTTATCTCCGTGGTCAATTTTGCCCCATTCTATCTTACTTTGTCGTATTTCGACCTACTCCGGCTTCGCACGCTCCATGTTCTTCCGCTCTAGGTGGATTCTCGCATTAGGTGGTCCCGGCGAAGTTGTTTTACATTTCATGTCTTCCTTCAACTTCCCATGCTTTCTCTCGAGCTTCCCTGTTTCGTCGGATCTCATTTGGCCTCTGCACCCTCCGTCATTTTCGCCTTTCCACTTTCCCCTCGCATTCATTCTCTTTCTAGTTTTTCAAATTATTTTCTGCCTTTCAATGGATGTGATTTTCCTTTTCCTTCCAAAAAGATTCTTGATATTTCTCTCGAGTCACCTCCATGAATCCGAGGCCAAGGATTGTTTTGACGCTTCGAATTGTGTCAACTTTGGTCTCTTCCTTCTCACCTCGCCGTTTACCGGCTGGGCCCGTCCTTGGCCTCGAACGTCGGTTCGATCTGACCTGAGTGTCAGAACCATCTTTCCGTCCCACGCCTGCCCTCGTTCTTTACCTCAGCCTCGATCTTCTCGTCCGCCTACGTCATGAAGCCGAGTGGCGCGGCGCGGCGGCGGCGTCCGGCGGCGACCGCGGCGCCCGCTCGGGAAGGAAGCCGGGCAGCGGCCGGGCTCTGTTCTGCACGGTCTACGGCAGCGCCGCGCAGCGCCGCGCCGCGCAGACTCCGGATGCGAACCGGATCTCGGGTCTATCGGGTTACTACCTCTTGCCACCCACTCGGGACCTTGCTGTCTCTCCTACACTGCGCGCCCCGGCCACGTCTGCTCTGTCTGGGCCGCTCTAGACGTTAGTCACTGGATGTGCGGTGACGTTGGTAATCTCAATGCAGAGGGTGTATTTCGCGTTCTTGTTTACGAGTTTAGCGTATTGGGCGTGTCTGGTTGGAAATGTTGACTGGATGCAGAAACAGTAATGTCAAAACAAAACCTAAATATGTATTTAGGAGTTATAATCGTATTGCTCTTTCGTTGCCGTTTTTAGAAGTCAGATGTATCGGCAACTTAAAACGCGCGCAATTCCCTCCCCCATCCCATCCCATCCCGTCAAAGTTTTTTCGAACAGTAGTGGATGAGCGCAACCAAAGGTGCAGGCTGCAAATAGAAATATTTTGTCTTCTGAAGAACATTGTTAATTTTTAATCACTTTCCAAAATGAAATTATTAACCAAACATATTGTTTACTTTGATCGGAAGTAATTTGACAAAAATCTTCTTTGTATTCAATGATTTGCTTGTAGATTTTCATTAAACTAGAAAAGAAGCAAAGAAAAATGCATTGCCATTAAAATGTTCTGTCGTAAAAGAACGTTCGTATGTATGTTCAATGTTCAGAAATATTATGCTTCTGTTTAACCTTTACCAGATGAATTTTTACAGTCTGCAACCTACTGTAATGCGATATTTCAAGCAAGAGACGGAAATATTTTATTCATGAAACGTAATTCATTAAACACTCTGGCAGATTTCTATCGCGAGAGATTCCGTGTGGCGGATCGCGATGTAAAGATTACGCGATGCATTGTGCGACAAAGGTCTGGAATGCCTCTCGGGCCCTGGGCTGCCTGTGCCCGAGCGGAGCGACCCGGACTGGGCTGGGCTGGGCCCGAGGGTTGGCTCTGGGAGGGGGGCGGCGTCGGAGCGAAGGAGGGGGCGTTTGAGCTCGGTCGCGACCCGGGGCTTCGGTGCCCCTTCCGAGATCACCTACGGCTGCGACCCCCTGAGGCAGGATGCGGAAGGAATGCGCAAAAGCTGGGGGGCGGGGACGGTTCGTGGGAAGCAAATGAGGCGGCTTAAGCACAAAGGTGGCTGGTTTTTTCTTCAAGTAAGACAAGGGATGTCCCTGATTTTAAGGAAATGTGTGTTTAAGATGGCATGTTCGAATGGAAAATTTTCAAGTGGAAAATTTTAGGAGGCCCAGTGGAGGAAAGTGACTCTGCGACTAGGCATGATGCTCTTGATATGACTTCGTGACGATAAGAGGGGAATCCAAAGCCATGCAATTTCCTTTACGGATGTCGCTTATCCTCTGAGGTGCC
This sequence comes from Teleogryllus occipitalis, assembly GCA_011170035.1. Lineage (NCBI taxonomy): Eukaryota > Metazoa > Arthropoda > Insecta > Orthoptera > Gryllidae > Teleogryllus > Teleogryllus occipitalis. Next base: position 259,609 of record BLKR01001089.1, read on the forward strand.
AATCTATAAATAATTCTCTTATCTGAAATGTTTACACACAGGAAAGACGCATTTACGTGAGACTGTGATTCTTGGTAAAAACCTTACAGTATTGATTTAATGTTCTCATCTTGCCCAATGTTGCCATATGAGCAAACATGGAAAAATAGTTGCAAAGCAACTTGAGCATTTATAACGTGTTCTCTAAGTATTCTATTTTAAATCATGTAAATGTTTTCTGAAAGTTAAATGTGTATTGTAAGTAGAAGCATTGCCATATCGATATATGACTTGCAAATGAAGGAAAGATTTTGAGAGAGGAATTTAATTCTTGTTTATTGTTGGTTCATTCTGGTCAAAGGAAGAATATCTCTCCAGGTTGAACGCAGCGTATCACGTAATACATTTCGCCGCAGAAGGTCCTGGAGGGCAGGCAGGGCGTCGGAGGCCTGGAGGCTCGGGGAGGGGTTGCGAGGTGCTGGGGCAGCGACCGGGGGCTTCGCTGCCCCCGCGAAGACCGCCGCCTGCTGCAACCTGTGGCTGCTCGCGTGCCTGGCTCGTATTCCGCCTCCGCCACCGCTGCCGCATTCCCTCGCTCCGCCCCCGCCCCCTCGCGGCCGCGGCCGGCGGTTCACCCCTCCTCCCCTGTCCCCTCGTTCTTTTCTTTATCCGCAGCCGTCGTCTACAAGGCACAAATATTTGCCCTAACGCGCCGGCATATCGGGAAAGCGCGCAGAGGGGCCGTCACGCTGCGCCGGCCGCAGTATCTCAACGCCGGGAACCCGCAGTCGCCAGAAACCCCGTCACCACCGCTACCGCTGCCATTACCGCCACTTTTAACGCCACCGCCTACGCCGCCGCCGCCGCTGCTCTCGTCCCCACTGCCATCTACCCCGCCGCCCCCGTCCTGCCGCCCTCGTCCTGCCGCCCTCGTCCTGCCGCCCTCGTCCCCGTCGCGCTCATCCCCGCCGCGCCCGCCCCCGCCGCGCCCGTCCCCGCCGCCACTATCCCCGCTGCCCCCACCCCGTCCCCGCCACCCCCGTCTCCGCCACCCCCGTCCCCGCCACCCCCGTCCCCGCCACCCCCGTCCCCGCCACCCCCGTCCCCCGCCACCCCGTCCCCCGCCACCCCTGTTCCCGCCACCCCGTTCCCCGCCCCCCCCGTTCCCCGCCGCCCCCGTCCCCCGCCGCCCCCGTTCCTCGCCGCCCCTGTTCCCCACCGCCCCTGTTCCCCACCGCCCCTGTTCCCCACCGCCCCCGTTTCCCGCCGTCCCCGTTTCCCGCCGCTCCCGTTCCCCGCCGCCCCGTTCCCCGCCGCCCCCGTTCCCGCAGCTTCCTGCCCCACCTCCGCCGACTCCACCCCCGCAGACACCATCACTTCCACCGCTGTGCAAATGTTTTTTACCTTCCTCTGGAAGCTACGCGTGCCGGCGAAGCGCTGACCGTAACGACGCAGCCGATTAGCAATTTTTTCTTTCTTTATTCTTTTTTGTGCATTTACGAGAGCACCGCGCGTTTTATGGCTTAACTTCTGTCGGCGTGCCCCTGACCAAGCTCTTCCTGCCTTCCCTAAGTATGTGTCCCACCTACGTTTCTAAGGTACACGTGTGTTGCTATGCCCGAGTTATTTTCTGTGATGGTAGTATCGTCCGTTCAGCATTGTGAACACATGCCTTGCTCGTGCTATAATTGCTCACTCAAGCAGGAGTGTTTTTCCGTTACACATGAGCGCGTCTGCGCGGAGCGACGCATGTTTTCCGTCTGCTACTAAGTTTTTCAGTGCATACTTCCCCTAAGTAGTAGTTCTTACGATATTTATTGTTCATTGTATTCTGGTTGCATGTTTTGTAAATGTTAACAAGATAATGTTGTGATGTTATTTTATTTTTTACATATTCTTAAAATTTGGAAAATATGTTTACTTTGGATTGAAATATAGTTTTAAGAATTCAAATTGTTGAAAGAACTGTCACCCCGTCGGAGAATCGAACCAGTGTGTCCTGGTTTAAGCCAAGTTACTTTAGCCTCTGAGTTACCAAGGCGACCAATGGCAGTGGAGAGTGGTTAGTGACAATTTAGTAGTATGGTTTTGTTCGTTGTGAATACTTTGACAATATTTACTATAAAAATTAGAAAATATTTATTTTGTGTTTCTGCGTGTAATCCAAACCCTTAAAATATAGATTTAAGAAACCTGCTTGTGAGGAAAAATCTCAAAGCCAAGAATTTTGTATTTTTTTCGTCTTTAGACATCTGCACGCGTCTAAACAACCTTAGTTCTAATAACAAAGCGACGTTTTTGCGACTCATTCGGAAACTCACAAGAAAGAGAGAGCACGGACATTATATCTCCAATGGTCGTCAAATATTCCGACTTCCGCATTGTATCAAACGTTAGCGCAATAAAAACCTCTATCCGGCGAATGCACATTCTCCAATGCTCTTTTATTCAAATCCGGAAGCTGCGGTGATCAATTCAGTCGCCGCCAACGACCTAACTGGCGTTTAATTACCCCGCTAAAAACGCCGACTCAGAAACCGAATGGCTGGAGGGCGGTTTGGGCTGGTGCTTTCATAAACCGCTTCTTTTTTAACGCCCCATCAGCTCCTCCGTGTTGGAGATTCGCGCAGTGGTGTGTCCGGGGGTAGGGTGGGGTGGGGGTTGGGGGTTGGGGGTTGGAGTGAAGTGCGTGAGCGCGCGCACTAATGAGGAGGTTGTCCGTTCAGCCCTCTCCGCTCGCCGTTGGGGCTGCGGGACGAGGGTGCTCCTGCCAGGAGGCGCGGCGCGGCGCGTGGCGTCGCGCTGTCGCAGGCGCTGATGGGGCTTTAATGAGCCGACGACGCGACACGACGCGACGCGACGCCAAGCGGCAACGCGGGCGCGGAATACGGCGAGTGAATACGCGCTCCGGGTGACGGACTGTTGGCGGCGTACGGTGACAATGGTTGTTGGTTAAGATGGCTCCCGGTGGGGCGTAGTAGGTATGAAGAGCTCAAGAGAGTTTGATGGATGAAGTTGAATTTGTGGGCCGTTTAGGACGATTAGTATAAATATGTTTTGTTTTATTAAATTTTGTAAGCATTATTTTTGTAATTATTAACTATTACAATATCGAGAGGTTTTGTGAATTAGCGATATTGAAGAGTTTCTATTTATTGCTTAACGTGGTAAAGTATTGGTGGTGTTGAGTATGCGGTGAAAAATATTTAAGCGACACGAATATTTGGGATATTTAGATGCACACTTTGGGTAATATTCATTTTGTTGTTTGTGCTGTAGGCCTTACTGCCTCATATAAAGGTTATTTAACTTTGGAAGAGACAATGATGTTAGAGATTGTAGTTGATTCAGGGGCGAACGATTTTCTCATTGAGAAACGTATGTAGTGTACTTTTAGTACGGGCGAAAATGTTCATCGCTGTTGATATCGTTCATAGTTTGTGACACTGTATCAAAAAGGCGTTTACCAGCAAGTGCACTCCTAAGTTTACACTTGCTGTCACTGGTATTGCTAATGTAAATAGTCTAATCACGTTAAGACGATTCCCTATTCCATATCTTTCTGGTATGTCGTTCCGAGAATTGAATTGCGCAAACCACATTCCTCTTTTTACCTTGTATCCTTGTTATCGATATCACGAAGATATTAATGTAAATATTTTTCTTGTTTGTGAGGTGAGATGACAGAGAAAGGTATACTATTGACAAAAATGTTACTCTTATAATTCAGAACAAAAAATTCTGTAAAACATAAAGATTATCGTCGAAATATCGGTTCATATAGATCTCAATGTTATTGGCGTTACAGAATTTCCAAAACATCGAATCGTACGTACACTTGATGTGCTGAAATTTTGACATATTATGTTACCGTTCCAATGTTAAGTTTCATGATATTTGTTCCGTGTGGGTGTGTTAATCACGCAGTTTTTCGTACACAGTATAAGAGAAATAACAGGTTTTGGGGAGTGTTGTTAGCACTTGCAGATCTGTCAGAGCAGATAGCTGCAGACCCTATCGTGATTTTTCATGTATTAGGAATTCATTAGAATTGGGCAAGCTGAGATGACATATGTTGTATGGTTTCCATCTGTTCGTTACAAACAGGGCATTCATCATTATTCTGCTTGTTATTATAATTATTATAAATGCTGTTTTGATAATTCAAGACTGACATTGATGTAATGTTTATTATTATTATTATTATTATTATTATTATTATTATTATTATTGTACTATTATATTAATTTTCAACAAATTCGAATCGCCTCCTGTAGACACCTGCCTTTTACTTATTTACTTTAATGTTTAAAAAGCTAAGTTCTTTTCGCCTAATGGTCCTTGGGTGCGCTGTCGCAGGGGATCTGCCCGGGCAACCGCCTGCGGCTGCTGGTGGGCGTGTACGACACGGGCCAGCTGATCGGCGAGACGCCTGCAGGCGCCACCGACCTCCTGGAGCTGAGCACCCTGCAGCGCCAGGGCAAGAGGCGCAGCTGGCACGTGCAGCCCAACAAGGTGAGCGCGCCACGCCCCCGCCGTGCACTGCCTCGAAGGCCGTGACCGCGCGCAGTGATCTGCACTTAATTATTTGAGAGTTTTTTTTTTGTTGTGGTTCCGTGAATTGATGGACGAATGCGTCTTTCGTTAATTTGGGGTTTCTGTTTTTTTTCTTTACTTCTAGGTATCACCATTCTCTTATTGATTCCTAAACGACGTATAGAAAATAATTCAGCTAGTTACAGTATGCGAGTTTATTCGTGTTCAGTTGTAACCTAATTTCTTTCTCGGAAATAAGTTTTATATAATAATATACAGGCGAATACTATTTATCGATTCATGATTAGCAAAGCTCTGGTATTTAAGGTAACTTTCTGGTTTATTATACGACATCGTAATCTCCGCTTACTTATCGTCTTATCATTTTTTATCCTTCTGCTCCGTTTTGTAATGGCAATTCAATGTCGAGAAAGTTTAAATTCTCTCTCTTAATATTGACCTCTCACATAATTTGGTAACTTTATCTTCCAAATATTAAGGATATAGTTAATTGTTCCTCTTTAGCTGATTCTACTAGATTCTTGAACGCCCTGTTTTCTCCCCTCCCCCTCCTTTGCTTAGTTCAATAGTTCCTTTACCCGTCAATTCCATCGTTGTCATCTACATCCCTCTGCCTGTGTATAATGCGATGTTGTATTATGTCGTGACTTGGCCGGCAGTGTCGTGCTGCGGTGTCCATTGTTTAGCCTTCGTGTAGGCGTCTCTTTATGTAGGTGTTTCGGGTAGGCGTACGTAAGTAGATGAGGAAGTACCTAGCGTTCGATCGTTCTTATGATGACGAGGTACATGAGGTGAAATTACATTTACCCTGTTATGTTATAACCTTTGGAAAATATTTCAAAAGTATGGTTGTACGATTATATGTTGCCAATATTTATGACAGTGTAATTTATTTGTGTTATAGTTTTAAAGACGTACATTTATCACAAACTTGTTTTATTCGAGCACGATTTTGTTTGTAAGATGATAAATTAGCATTGTGAAATGTAGTCCTGAATTTAGTTTGAATCTGAATTTGTAATTGGCACCATTTATTTTAATTTCATTTTAGAAACGTTGTAATTTATTCTTATTTATTATCTAAATTATGAGGATTGTTGCGATATTTCAGTAAATTTTTTGATGTTAATAATCAATTCTTTTTGCCAAAAATATGCTACAGAAGACGCGTAATCTTGTAACTACATGAATTTTTTTGTTGCTCAATCGCACTTGGTTTTTCTTTTCCCAGATCTAATTTCGTCACTCTCGAGTGTATCAGGAGCCAGGTTTTACACTTTCAAAATAAACTGTGGACACAAGGATGTATAGCACTGCTATCTTGCACTTCATCGCCTCGTTCGTGAGTTGGGGATCGAGGTGGGCCGTTCCGACATCCAACCTACTTCGCTCTCTTACACCACCCGCGCCCCCGCGCAACACGCGCCGGGCGTCACGACTCGCGGAACGACTAGTCATCTCCAGCCACGGCGCTCCGTTCACCTGGATCTTCAAACCCTGCCCCACCAACGCTCCGTCGTGCCGACCTCACGCTCCGCCAAGCCCCAAATACACGCCTCTCCTACTCTCCCGCCCCGCCAGCCGCCACCCAATCAAACCTTTAACAACCAGTCCCTGGTCCGTGATGCAGTGCCTCGCGAAAACGCCCTCTACACCAGAGATTCTCCACATTTTTCTTTCATTAAACCCTTTTAAAAGAATTATGTTTCTTCGACGCCTTTATATATTTTTCTCTGTTGTACGCAACATTCACAATCAAATCGGAAAGAATTTCTCATAAATATCTTAAAGATAATTTCGTCCACTAATATTTTTTTAGTAAATGTCCGCTGGGTTTTTGATTATATCGATCAGTAGCCGGTCTGTACTCTGGTGTTGTCCCTTATTCGATCTATTAGAACATCACTGACCTATAAAATTTCATCGACCCCGACCATCGATATCCACCCCGTTAGGAACCCCTGCTTTACATAAACGCCGAAAACATAATGCTTCACCAATTCACTTCAAATTGCGCCCAAGATAATTCATCGCGCGCTGTGCACGTACATCCATCGCAGTCCTTCGCTGCACCTTTTCCTCAGCACATCCCAGTCCTATTATCGCTCCCACCTTCTCTCCCGCCTCGATTCCCGGGCGGCCCCGCCCCCGCTGACTTGCGCTCGCGCGTTGCGTTGCGCCTCTGTTCGGGCGCGCTCATCGCAGGCCCTAATGCCCGGCCCGCGTTGCGCCACGCCGCCGCGCTGAAGCAGCGTCACTGCTCCCGTTCTCCTTTCGGGCGGCGAGGTCGACGACCCGCCCCGGCTAATGGCCTCTCTGATGCGTTTGTGGTGTCGGCGGGGCCCTAATCCGCCCCGAACGCCGCGACCTCCGCCGCCGCGTCGCGCGAGGGGCGTAATAACCGGCGCGAAACAAATTTTCGGCAGCGATGGAGCGCGCCGCGTCGCCCCGAACATGAAACGCCCCTCAGCGGCGGACTCGTCTCTGGGAAGCGCCACCCCGCGCCTCTGGGGACAGCCAGGGGAAGGGAGGAAGAAAGGGAGGGGAGGAAAGAAGAGAGGGCCGAGCAGTGCCGGCGCTAGGCATGGGGAGGTCGGGCGATCGACCCGGGGCCCCGCAAGTCAACGGGCCCGATGAAGGGACTGATGGGACAAATTTAGTAAAAAATTGAAAAAGAAATTAGAACTCGAGATAATTGTTATCTTAATTTTATCAGTCGCGGCAAAGTATTCTCGTATTTAATAAAATTTTTAATTAATTTTTTTGTCTTCAATATTTGATTATAGTCATTACTTATAAGGTAGGTCTCTAAGAAATGAATTAAATGACGCAAACATTGAAACAGATTCTACTGAATTTCATATCATTATTTAGCAACCCGTGATTTTACTAAACACTAACTAAACACATTTTTTAGCGTTTTAAGATCGCCGTGGAAATTGTATTATTTGATTATTAAATAATTTTACTTAAAACTTATTTAAAATATATTATTCAAAACTTTTTTGGGCTTAAACGTAATTTTTGTTATTTGTTGAAATAAAACAGATCACAGTTTTTTGATACAACTTTCACATTTTCAATAATTTTTTTTTGGGGGGTGGTTACGTTTCTTCATTGTCCCGGGCTCAAAATAGTCTAGCTCCGGCACTGAGGCCGATGCCGAAGAGAAGAATAAGACGGCGGGAATGAAGAGGCAAAGGATTTTGAAGGGAAAAATTGAAATTGAAAAGGAAGAAGATCTGACAGAAAGATGTAAAATATGAGGAATGTGGTGGGAAAGTTCGAGAATGAATGAATGACTCACGATCGAGATGTTCCCGGAGAATTACCGAAAATCACAGAAGAAAGAAGGGAGACACAACAGGTAAAGACAGCGCTTGAATACTAAATGAAAGAAACAGAATTGGAACTGGGTAAAGGGACTTGAACATTTGCTGTATCCTTAACTTGCTTAAACTCTGAGTCGAAACAGTATTCGATAATTTTGGCTGCGCTGTCGAAAACATGCAACGCCTTTCAACTTCGGAGTTTTCCTTTTAGCAGGAGTCGTATCTGACAACTTTCCTTGAGAACGGAAACAGTAATCTGAAAATAAAGTTAAAGGGGGCAGGCAGAAACGAGCATTAGGTAAATGAAAATTGGTTGGATAAGTTTTAGAGAAAATCACTCTTGAACTGATGCTCAGATGTTGCGAGGAAAATGAACGAGAGTGAGAGAAACGAGTGTGAACAAAGGGAAAGGGAAAAGCGCAGGGGATCGAAGACCCTTTTCTACTTGGCCAAGTAGCTGGGTCAGGGATGGTGGGTTTGGGGTATGCAAAAGGGTTAAAACGAAAGAAAATAGAGGAGAAAGACATCCTCTCATTAGCTCAAATGAAGTCTTTGGCGAGAGGTTGAAAGAGATGCAAGTGTGCGAGACGAGGTGCCGGATGAAAGGTCGAGGCCTCGTGCACTGGTGTTAGTCTATTCGCTCCGTTTCGAACGCGAGAAAGGGGACCCGAATGCACGAGGAAATGAGAAAGAGTGCGCGCCGCTCCCTGCGACAGCTCTGCGCAGCGCGACCCCTGCGGGTATCGACCCAGGACCCGCGCTCTGGGCGCGGCGCCCTGGCTCCCAGGCGCTGACTACGCCCCTCCTAAAGATACCGTCTCCGTGGAAAAGGGAGCATTCGCTTGGAATATGCATGGCGTTAACGCTTGAAACAAACGCACTGCGCAGGCTTCTGGGTAGCGTAAGACTTGGATGAGTTTAGCTTGTGGTACTCTAGACCTGCCCAATGAACGGGATTTAGAACATCGTGGCCCAGGAAATGCCCGTGGGATCGTCGGGGCCACTTCCTTCATTCCTTCCCTCTTTCCTTTTCCCTCTCCCTCCGAAGGCGGTCCGCCGCCTCCCACTCTATGCACCTTGCCTTCCGAGAACTGAATTTGAAGAATTCCGCATGGCGCCGGCGGCAACTCGTGCCCCTGGCTACAACTGCCAGTGGCCCTAGCACCACTGCATTGGGCGGGCCTGCGGTTAGCGATGGCTACATTCGCATATGTTATAGTATGCAATTGAGTGAGAAAATCGATTGATATTTCCGGGCACGTCAACTGATACAGACATTTGACCCGTGGTGTAGTCAACATGTTATCTTGGGATGTGGCTGTAATTCCTTCCTCGCTGGATGGTGCTATCCGGCGCCGACCTACACGCCGCCTTGCGGGGGATTTCCCTCTCTCAATGTAGTGCCGCCCCCCCTAACTGCGACAAGTTCTAAGCTCCCGAATGGTTTCTACATGTATGGTCGAGTACTGCATATAAGGGGAGAGGATAAGATGAAGAAGGAAAAATCGCGTGCGGTTCATGGCTCGTTTGTTAGGGTACTTCTCTGGAGTTCGCCTGGTATTGATCGGAGAAACCATGGATATCAGAGCAGCCGGCCGCTAGAATTCTTCTCCAGACATCAACAGATCCAGTAATAAAGCTAGTGTCGATAATCCGCTGTCGGGATTCGAAACATAGGACCTCCTGGTCGGAGTAGCTTCAAAAACAGCGGTAATGGTGTCTCCGAGTTAAAATCAGTTGGTATATAATGTGGGAAAGCCACAAAACTAAATAATTTTTACATATATATATATATATATATATATATATATATATATATATATATATATATATATATATAGTGTGTATCATTGTAGAATGGCCGGGACTGATTTGTTCAGGCATTCGGAACCTGTTTTAGTGCCTGACATAAAGCCATCATTATTCTGGTCCGAAACTATATAGCAGCCAATACTCTGATACTAACTAGCCTTGTAGTTATCCCGTGTCATATTTAATACCGGACAAATACATCAACCAATTTTTCTTTTTCTAAAAGTCGTATTAACTGTTTCAGTAGAGTTGGCTATCAGCCTCTTGGGTTCTAGTCGCGTGGTTGTGTGTGATTAAAAAAAAAGAGCCACAACTTTTCACTTTAAATAACGTATCATGAAAGGACTCTGTAAACATGTGTTCCAATATTCAATTCATTTTTAAGACTGGATTGACTCTAGTAGTCAACTGTCTTAATACGCAAGACACATTCGAAACAATGCACGCTTTGTTCGTTTTAATCGAACATCATATAGAGAATGGTGCCTGTCATTGAGTGTTATGGCTATTCGCTCCTTCGGTTGGAAGAGTATTAACGTAGCGGAAAACTAAAGCCGGCCATGAGAGATGATCCATGAGCGTGCGTCATTGATCGAACAGTCTCGCGAAGATGTCGATAAAAAATGAGATATCATTATGAGGTATTAAAAGTTTATCCTTAATAAACTTAGTGTTCACAGTAGCATTTTCAATTATGAAATAGTGCTCTTGATAATATCATTTTCTGCAGTTGATGTATTATTTTTCGGTGTGTGTGTGTTAAACATTTTTGAATATTTTTCAATCTTACGATCGTTCTTTCCGTCTTAATATACTGCGATGGAGTCCTAAAACAAAATGGAACCATAACAGAAATGTGGAGATGTGCAGAGGTAAACTTAAATTGTCCACTTTAATTGTTAAGAAAAATTACGGTATGTTAATCTGTACCGGACACATTTCGTAGTTAATTTGACGTAATCTTTCAGATAACAATAAAATCCAGTGACAATTCCCAAAACGTTTTTACGAATGGGTTCTTTAATTCACATCAACATTGCACGTGCAATTAATTTTGTAGTAGGGACTTTCGTTTTTCAGCAATGATGAATAGATGAGTGCCACATTTTTAATGCATGTCGTACGTGCCATTTAAACTCTCTTAATCCGTGATGAAAGCGGGCGCGCCCTCGTGTGCTGTCACAGGCAGCTCGTCGCAATTGGCCTCCCAAACGGCATCGCATCTGCTGAAGGCGGAGGTGCGTCGCCTGCAGTGTAAAAGGAAATTACATTTTCAGAGAATTCAGTAACAGAGGCGTCTTTTAGTCTTCACGTCCAAGTTGCTAATTAAATCAACGAGCCGGCGTTGGCAGATGGGTGCAAAACGGCGTTCTGTCTCTGTCTCTGGCCTGCTTACCTTCTCTTTCGCCCGGCAGGCTTGCTTTGCCGTTAGACGGCGCGTCTCAGTTGCTTTCCAATTCTGTGTGTACCTGAGCGCTATAGTTAGTTGTATTTTCTCGTCTACTGCGTTTTCTTGTCTTATGAATTCGATCCTCTCGCTTCACGGCCCTTTATTTCTCGCCCATTGCCTTCGAATGAACTGGGGCGACTGTTGTGTTTCTTTGTTCCCAAGTGACTGATTTTCTTTCTTTTTCTCTGCCTGCATCGCTCATACGCACCCGCGCATTCAGTATCACAAACTCACTCTCTTTCGGACGTTTCTCAACATCTGTCAAATACATCTGTCATCTGTCCTCCTCCTCCTCCTCCTCCTCCTTCTCCTCCTCCTCCTTCTTCTTTTTCTTCTTCTTCTTCTTCTTCTTCTTCTTCCTCTTCTTCTCCTCATTCTGCTTCTTTCTCTTATCCTCCTCTCCCTTCTTCTTTCTCTTTTCTTCCTCCTTTCTCTCCTTCTCCTCCTTCTTCGCTTTCACGTCATGAGAATCTTCTTCTTCTCCTCCTTTTTCTTTCTCTTCTCTTCCTTCTTTCTCTTCTCCTCTCCCTTCTTCTTCTTTCTCTTTTCTTCCTCCTTCTTTCTCTCCTCCTTCTCCTCCTCCTCCTCCTTCTTCAGTTTTTTATATTACTTATAAACCTTCCATTCCCCATTCTCCCTCTCATCCATCTGTTGTCTTCATCATTACAAGCTCCGTCGCTCTATATTCGCTACATTTCCTTCCGTTCCTTTTTTTAATTTCAACTTCGTTGTTGATCGCGCATTTCAATCGCTGGCTCATTCCAGCCCGTCCATCCTGGCTCCTTTCCCCCTCCGTTCCTCTTCTCCCCTGCTCGCGCACCTCGCTCGTCGCCGTCAGTCTTCGCGCTTTCGGGCGCCGGCGTTCAGACCGAATCGCAATAATAATCTGCCGGTCGCCGACTGACGCCAGACTGTAATTTAATTTTCGCATTTCGCTTTGCGATCTTTCTCGCCGGCCTCCGCGGAAAGTTCAGGGGACGGCGCGGCGGCTGCGCGACTTGAATGGAGTTTTCAGCTTTCCACTCGCGCCAGGCGCCGGCGAATCTAATTTAATTGTTTTTACGCAGCAACACGGCCTCGCGGAAAGATTCCCGTCCGAGCCTGCGTTCGCATTGCGGAGAAGAGCAATCAAACCGGGTGGAAACTTGTGAGGGAGAAAGACGAAAAATGGGGGTGGCACTTGGTTAATAATGTGACGTTTATTCTAACGTGGGATGACGGGTGAATAAATCGATAGCGTCCTGTGAGTGACATTCGCGTTTAATGAGTGACCCTGTTGGCCGGTGACGGATGAGGTGGTGGGTGCGGTGACGTGCCTTCGTTAATGACATCTCGGTTCACTTAAGATGCTCCGTGTCAATGAGCTGACGAATTCGTTCAGGGCCAGAGGCTTTTTTATAATTGGATTTTGTAACTATCTTTTTGCTATCTAGGAAATTTTGGCGTAATAGAAACGGCGATCTCATTGACAGTAATCAGGCGTGGATATAGAAACATGCAGTATTTATACTCGAAAATTATTGGTGTGATGTACAGATGATGTTCACCACATACAAGTAAATAAAAACTATACTGATGGCCCAGATACTACCTGACCAACATCCCGTGAACAGCATACCAATAATTAACAAGTGGCCATGAGTTGCGACATATTCCTGATTTTTTTGTTTTTCGTAAATCCTTTTTTTTTCTTTTTCAGATATTGAAACATTCAGTGTGAATGAAACGTGAATTTTGATTCTCATGTTTTACTCGTACCTTCGAAACTTTTATGTCGCACAGATACTAATTACTTTATGATGTTATTAGTTTACTTTTGTACTTTTTATAGAAAACAAATATTCCTCGCAAATTGTTTTTGCGTAGAATATGAAAAAGAAAACCTTATTATTCATTGAAAATTATTTTTCCTTCTCGTTTGCTTATTTTTCTGCCTTCCTTTTGTTATTTATTATGAACTCGAAGTTTCTTATGTTTTATGAACGAGGTGCGTCGTAAATCAATCTCTTCTGAAGGTAGATATTATAGTCCTGCGCCACTTACTTTTGTGTACTCCACTCTTTTATATTCCGGGTTTTTGTTTTCTGTAAATCGAGCATTTCAACCAACTCATAAAACACGTAAATTTACAATTACAGTGAGGGATAGTCCAATGAAGGAACTCCGAAGTTAAGTGCATTCACTTTTTTCCCCTCCGTTCTGTTCTTTCAGTTCTTCCATTCTTCTCTTCTGTGGCTCCTGAAGATTCTGATTGTCACATAGTTCTTACGAAAGTAAGAAGGAATAGTTCATTAGTTGTAACACATGAACAACATTCGATTTAATTCAAAGCTTGTTTTCTCATAGAATTGCCGGGAGTTTCTTGAGCTTGAACTAATCGGCCCGTCAAGATGAAAACCAGGTTCTGAATTGGTTTGAAATTGATGTAATTCTTACTCTACGTGTACAGATAACGGTTTTATCAATTAATCAGGTGACGGTCGTTTTTATCATCTTATAGCAAAAAGATAATACTAGTGTTTTGGAAAGTAATTGAAAGATACAATGATTCGTACGCCTCGAAGTAGAACATAGTGCATACATTTGACTTTTTCACTACCTAACATCTTCAGCCGACGTAGGACAACGTGGGATGTTTCTAGACGCTTTCCCTTTCTGTGACTGCTCCGTATGTGGTCGTCCTGAGCACCTTGAGGACGGTGATCGAGACGACGTAATCAGCTTGGCAACTCCACGAGGAGCAACAGGAGCAAATAAACGCGGGCGGCAATTGCTCTCCCAAGCCCCGGACGTCTCCTTTCCTCCCCCCTTCCCCCCACGGCATCTCCCAGCTTTTTATTACGAAGTTTACAGGCCGAAGCGAATACCTGCCTCCAGCCGACGTTGGTAGCCGTAAATTTGCTGCCGTTAAAATTCGACGACCCATTTAAACGAGACCTTTAATGGTGCCGTGCAACTTGCAACAAAAATGTCGGGACGAGCGCAATGCAACTTCCCTCCCCTCTCCCCCGCACCTTCCCGTACGTCGCTTTTCCGCGCCTTGTTTCGCGAGCATCTCTTATTCAAGCCGTAATCTCGTTAAAATCTTAGTCGCGCGGCCTCTGGAAAGTCTGAAAGCTTTTTGGAGGGATCGTTAGAATCACGAAAGTTGGGAAAAACGCGGAGGTCTTCCCCTTTATTAAGCCCCGGGGCTAGGCGTGTCTGAACGGAACAGCTTTCATAACGAGATATCGTCTGCACTCGGCGGAGGAGGAGGGGGAGGCGCGGCGGGAGGGACAGAGGGCGCCCGCGGGGCGAAGAAGAAACTCCGTGGCCCGCATGGCTCTCCGCTTATCGCTACAGATTTAACGGAAAGCGGCGCGGCGGCGTGGTGCACCCTTCAGCGGCGGAAGGGGACTCGAAGGCCGGAGCGGGGCGGGGCGTTACAGTGTGGTGCTGGCGGGGTCGGGGCGGGGCGAGGCGAAGCGGGAATGGAATGGGAATGGGAGCAGCGGGGTTAGGTGGAACGGCATTGGAACGAGAGCGGGGTGGGACAACGCGGGTCGGATCGGGACGGGGTGTTTGGGGACTAAGATAAGAGGGGCGGTGCGGGGCAGGCCGGAACGAGTCGGGGGCGGAGCGGTGCGGGAAGAGGAGAGAGGCGTGGCGGGGTGGGTGCGGATTGGGAGGGAACGGTTCGGCGCGGGATGGGTTGGGGAGAGGCGGGGCAACATGGGGGTGAAGCAAGGCGTTCCCGGGCGGTGCAGTGCGTTGCGGGGCGGTGCAGTGTGTTGCGGGGCGGTGTGGGGCGGAGCTGCGAGGAGCTGGACGGAGCATAGTCAGACGGGGTTGGGTTGTTCGTGACGTGCTGCTCTAAACGCGGCCTCCTGGCGGCAGAGGGCGCTCTGATCGCGGGGGTGGGGGTGGAAGGGGCGCTTGGATGCCTGCGCAGCCGCGGATGGGGCAGGGGGCGGGGTAATCCGCCGAGGCGTGGGATTGCGGGCAGCTCCGCTCCACTGAGGCCTCGGGCTCGCCGGATTTTCGTGGGTACGGGTAATGTGGTTTCCTTTCGAGGTGAAGTTTAGTGAGACAGGCTTCTTTTCTGCGGCTTTTTTTAATTATAAGCACTCTTTCTTTGTCGAATAAAAAGGTAAATTTATTCTTATGTTGTAACGAGTAGAGTGTCGTTCCATCTCTTAAAATTCTTGGTTTGTGGCTCAAAATGTGTTTCGTTCCAAAGCTATGTAGAGGTTATAGAATCACAAAATACCACAGTAATTTAAAAACATGATTTTACTGGAGTACTTAGTACTAGTATAATATAAAAATAAAATAAGTCATTGTCATCAGTTCTTAAATGTGTTTTGAGCAAAAGGAACTTTAATTCTTCTCTTTGGATGTTGTACAAAGATGCGAACAGCTGCTTTGTAAATTCCCGCAGATGCTCTCGAGAACTCCCTGGCGCTCGAGCTTCCTTCCACCTTGGCGCGCAGATACCATCTCTCCGCGCAGGAAACGCGCAGATAGCATCTGCAGATCGGCGAGGGCGCCCCGGTAGAAAGTAGGTTCGCGTGGCATCGGTCTCTCGTTCGATGCTCAAGAGCCGTTCAGGCCGAACGATCGCCTCTCGGAGAACGCATCCCGCTTCCTTTCACCCGCTGAGGCCAGCGCCGCATGGAAAGCGAACCCGAGCCACGATCATTCTCGCTTGCGCCGGTTCAACGCTCGATCCTCGCTCTTATCACTTTCTATATTGTTCGCCTGCACTTCACCTGCGTGGCTGATAAGATAGCGTGACACAATTTAGTCGTCAGTGACTGTTAAATGATCGTGCATGTGGAATTTCCGAGTAGGGTTTTTAAAATGCGTAATGAATTCAGCATTATAGATGAAGAATTCAGTATTATTTATGAAATTTTATTCGAAATGAGATCTAGAAAAAGGAGAAGATTCTGTCAATACGACGATGTTTATTAAGTGTGGTAAACAAAATTCTTAAAAATATTTCACAATGTTGCCTGAAGAGGTTAAGTTTTTTTATTTAAACCCGTTGATTTGTTTGAACGTTCATGTCGCTTCAAACAGTAAAATTTCCATGTTTTGAGAGAACGTAACAGTTTTGTATTTCAGGTTTAAGTATATTTTCTCAAGGCCAATGTTAATAGGAAGGTTTTTATTCTCACCGTATTCGGCACGTAACTTCCTTATTTTTCCTTGCTTATATATTCCGGCGACAGTACGACTTGCCGGTGCACGTGCCTGTTTTGTGCCACCCGGACTGGACCAGGGAGGCTGAAGGTAGCCATTGGCTCTGCGGATACCCAGCAACGAGTGTGCTTTGCCCTAAATAGGGAATACCGCGTCTGGGATCGCGGCAGCGGCGGCGGCTGCCGTCGTGTTCGCGGGCTGAGTCAGTTGCGACCGGTTCTTCTGCGCGACCTTCCTGGGAGCCGCCGCCGCCGCCGCCGCCACAACAGTCCTCTGCCAACCGCCCCGCAATTGCGCTGCGCCCCGCCGCCCCACGCCGCCCCACGCCGCCCCACGACACCCCGCCGCGCCCCGCCGCGCCCCGCCCCGCCGCGCCCCGCCCCGCCGCGCCCCGCCCCGCGCCGCGCCGCACCATCGCTGGTTCCCCACCCGCCGCCGCGCTCGGCTAATATGGGAACGCAGGCGTGTAACGCACGACTGACACGTGCGCGTTTTGGGACGAGTTCCGGGAGTGGAGTATTGAACACACGTCGACAGGAAAGGCAACTGATAATTTACTTCGGATCTTTTATATAAACGAGTGGGAGAAGTGCCAGGGTAACGGGACCGTGCTGGGTTTGGAAAATCCGAAGTCTTCCAGTGCTGAATCCAGACAATGGCTTTGGTGGTGCGGTTTATTACGTTTAGTTACCTCTTTCCAGGCAGTTCTTTCCAGTGGTTTTATAAATTCATTTCGTAGTTCTGATTCTGGATTAAAAGATCTCTCCATTCCCAAGCTGGAAACAGCTAACGGACCGCAATTGTCAGATCAGTCCTACTCAGTTGACAGATCAGGTGTAATGTAATATGAAATAATTTCCCATTTTATTTTTATATTTTTGGATAGATGTAAATATTATAACACAGAAAGTAATCTGCACCTCTTAAGCTGTTTTTAATTTGAAATTTAGAATCTCGATTAATGAATAAATAAGGCGAAAAAAATTAAATTGCTTTCTTTTACTCTCGTGGTAGAAACGATCGTGTAAGCCAACTGAATTCGTTTTTTTTCGATCTTCTTTTTAGTGAATCTGGAATCAGAACCAGCCACTGAAAAGTGGGTGGAATGTTGTGTGGGTCTGCAGGTACCGTGAAGTCGGACCTAAAATGGGCGGAGATACGAAACATAAACATAAAACTGCCGGGATTCATGGTCGATTTAAACTGACATGTTATTTCGTTCAGTATTATCAATCAAACTAACAACTCGAAAGACACGGCATTATTTGGCATGTCCCATTTTTCGTATTGCTCACCGAATGCCCGCGTGGGTATGAGAATAAGTGGGTGGAATGAATGGGTTTGCTTTCATACGCAGAAGCCGTAAGTCTTTGGGAAATTATTCGAATAAAAAATGTGGGTGCTTTTGCTACGTTGTTTATGTGGTTCAATTGCTTGTGTGTTTAATATCTACGATATCAAAAAATAAATAATAGAATATGTCTAAAATAGGACAATTTGATAAGTCTTGATTTTGAAAACGCTTTGTGGGATTTTGTTGGGCCATAGATGGCCAAAATGGAAAAAATAATTTCCCACGATACCCATTTTCCTACGCTTTTGTGATTGAATTTCGCCAACTTCAAATTTTTAAGTAACTGATTCAGAACCGACTTAACCAAACAAACCAGGACCTACACGAATATCATATATAGCGAAATATCTATTAAAATGATTGAACTCTTTTTAGATATTCCTTGAAATATCTTAAAGTTTAATACTGATGCTTTCCTTCAGCCACATGAGAATTCTACAGCCTGCTTAATCTTATACGGTATTTGTATGCTTTCCTCTGATCAATTCTGGGCGTATGGGGGATTAGTTCTCTGAACAACGGGCCGCACACTGCGCCGCCTTACCAAACAGTCTCTTTCCCATCTTAAGGGCTGAGCGGTTGACTCCAGGGATCGGTCACCCATCCTTGTATGGTCATTCCACATTGATCGAAAACATCTCAGACGTGCGAACGGTCTCTGAAATGCAAGTAGTTCCCTATACATGACTAACGTCTCACGGTCGGATGGCCAAAGCAATTAAAAAAATAAGCATACATACTTCGAATGATTATTTTTTTTCTTGGGAGCGAAGAAAATTGCCACATGGAATTGGAAACGCGAAGAAGTGTGCCATTGAGGAGCGATATGAATGAACGGGGCGGCGATCCATCTCCGTCACACGACGCGCGAGGGAGGCGGGCGCTCTTGAAAGAGCTATTCCCGCGTTCCTTCCTTTCGCTGCGCGCGTCCATTACGGCCCCATATTGCGTTGTCATCGATATCCCACGGACCTATTCCTTTCCGCAATCTGTCGCCTCTCCCCCTTGGCGCCATTGTCGCCCCCTTTCGCTTTATCACGCCACTTTGTGTTCGTTTTGACACGCAGCGTCATTTCTTTTCGCTTATCGGCCGGCGGCGCTGTGGCTCGTTGCCTGCTCACGTGCGCCCGGCGCTCCTCCCCCCTCGTTATACACGCGCGAAACACGTGGCTATCGATATAGACGGAGGTGGGGAAATTGTGGGGAGCGAGGGGCGGTGGAAATTAAGATGCAAATTGGGCCCAACGGCTGTGTTTACGTCTGCTGATGCAGGGAATGTTATAAGAAATTTATTTGGGAAGTGTTACTTGCTTATTAAATCTGTGTGGAAGAAATATGCTTTCTTTAGTGCATGTGGTGGCGAAAATACACCTATTCGGGATGTGTGGGATTTGATTAGGGTTTAGGGTTTGATAACATTGATACCGTTTTAAAAAAATTGAATGATGAAAATGAGGAGTTTACGTAATAACTAATGAGCTGAAGTAAAATTATGGGGGATAAAATTTGCTAGATCACAACCCATTAATATGGGGAAATTTACTGAATTATTATTATTATTATTATTATTATTATTATTATTATTATTATTATTATTATTATTATTATTACTATTATTATATTTGTTATTTTTCCACCCATAAAGGACAGGCTTATTCGTACATCTCTGATTTAGTTGCAGTTCTGATAGCCACTGGTTTTCCTCAATATAATTCAAAATTTAGTGCTTTGGAAGATACATTGATGTAAAACTTTATGTTAACTTAATAATGATTAATCTTAAAATTTTTTGAGACGTTTGATTTTAGTTCCGATTGCATCTGTGGTCATTTTTGGAAAGTCTGAGTTACAAAAACGCTTTTTGTTTCAAAATTGTAATTTTACGACGCTGAAAAACTGTGGACATTATTTTAACGGATAATTACGTTGCCTTTAATTAGCCTCCTGACTTTTGTATCTTATTAATATATTTGTTACTGGCATACAAGGCTTAACTTCTGGAAATTCTCGCAAAAAGAAAGGAAGGTTTTATGCCGAAAATTATCGTGTTGCATTTCCATTCCAAGGTAGCACTTACAGTCGCCACCAGGCGAACGGCACGCAGTGGAGAAACATTCTCCGTAAATATTTTTACAAAAGTTTATGAAACAATAAACCGATGCGGTGCAGAAAGCGGCGGCTCCGGCCGCGCGGAGAAGACTGTATTAAATCCCGCAATAAATCCCGTGGCGAAAGAGAGAGAAGGGAAACCCGGCGGAAGCGCAGCCGCAACGAAGACCGCACCGAGGCGAGCGGAGGGAAGGAGCGAGAAGAAAAGCGTGAGTTGCGGCGGAAAGCAGGGCGGCGTTGTGTGGGGGTGTGGGGAGTGAGAATAGAGTGCACAAGAAAAAGGCACGGGAATATGTATGAGGTGGCTCGCACAGCCCTGCGAGCTCTTGGGCGGCGTTGGGGGTGTGGAAGAGAACCGGGCGGGGAGAGGGGGGGCTGGACCGGCTGCTGTGCACGGCCCCCTGTGCGCCACATTAACGCATGAATAAAAATTAGGAGGCCGTGGGTCAGTGAAAAAGCCATGCCGCTGCGCCCACCCGCCATCCCCGCCCGCGTGTTCGGAAAGTGGAAAAAGCTTGTATGCGGTGTGGGTGGCCCCGCCGAGGAGCAGGTTCTCGTGTTATGGCGGCGCCATGACGTGTATATCGCCCTACCTTCCTGTTTGAAGTGAAAAGTTGTGCGGCGAAAATGAAATTTGACGGATTCTGCGGGAATAAAAACAATTTAAATTTTTTTGAAGGGGAAAGAGGCTAGTATAATTAAATTTAGCAACAGACCGTATTATAATTTAAAATTAATTTGTAGGCAATGGACTTTGAAATTTTTTTAGGACATATGCCAAAGATGCACTGTATCAAACAACACTACAATACAAATAAATGAAGGAAATAATCAGAAAATTTTAATTTCTGTCACGTAATAACTTCAAAATTAATTTTATCTTGTCTTGTAATTAAAATAATTAAAAGTTACTCTTAAAATTATATATTTTGGAAAAATTTGGATCTTTTGCTTTGACAATATATAAAATCACGTAACATTCTCGTCCGAAATTTTATGAATTAAGTTTTTACTTACAAGAAGGTACGTTTTCTTTATCTCAGCCTCTTTGTGTAATTATTTATATAATGATGTAATGATTAGAATGGGACGTATAATTTTCCACTTCACAACAATTCTTAAGTGATGTATGGGCACAAGAAATTTCTTTAGGAAACTTCCGTGTTCTAATCTTCTATAGTTATTTCGCAAATAATAGTAGGTTTCTCGCCAATCCTATTTCTACACATTGCTTCAGGGCGGCTTCATTAGAATGAGAATTGCAAAGAATGGAAAAGGGATATAAACCAAAACGAGGACAAAGAAATATCCGAATCGTTTCGACCGTGTGCGCAAATTGAAGACTCGAAAAGAACGTGCTACGATCCGCAATACAATTTATGTCCGAGAGCGAGACAGAAGGCAAAGTCCGTAATGTCGAGTTTTTGTTTTTCCTCGCTCCCGCAGCCCGATTTTCCGGGTTGTCGGCCGCTTTGGGACTTGCTCGTTCGTGTGATGGCGTTTCGTTTCTTGTGTTCTTTTATGAGAGTCTTAGTATTTTACGAACCCGTTCGTTCTCTCGAATCCTCTATTGTTAAGCTTCCATATTTCAGAAC
The DNA here is from genome assembly GCA_011170035.1 of Teleogryllus occipitalis. Lineage (NCBI taxonomy): Eukaryota > Metazoa > Arthropoda > Insecta > Orthoptera > Gryllidae > Teleogryllus > Teleogryllus occipitalis. The sequence goes on from BLKR01001089.1 coordinate 280,984, forward strand.
AAAAGGAGAAAGATTTCACAGTGCTTTATTTGAGTTTTCTGTGAGTTCATCAGCTATTACGTGTATTTCGATGTAATTCGTTTCCGGGAAGGTCGATGTGCGTTTTTTCTGTAATAGTCTAAATGAATTGAGCTTGCGGTTCATCAATTCGTTTCAACCGTAGTTACAAATGACGCGCGTTCTTAAAGATCCGCGTTTTACGAAACGGGTATGTAGTGCAATAGTCGATGTTAAAAACTGAAACTTTTCCATTCCGAAGACTATCTATTTGAAAAAGCTTAATTAATTTTTGTGAATTAGTGATAATTTTTTTTGTTTTGAAATTTAGACTAATTTCTTATTATAAAAGCATACAAATAAGGATTAAATATAGTTGTCTTGCCACCGTCATTACCGTTATCTCCGGATCTATTCTCTGGTGTTGAAAACGCTATTGTTACAGCGACTGCGATATTAATTCGATATCACTGAATGAAAATACGATGAGTTTCCTTCAATATCCCTCGTACTCCATATGATTACGGAAATCGATAAAATTTTCAAGTAAGTTGACTTTAAAAAAGAGTTTCACAGTAGAGGAAAGAAGGTCACGCGGACCAAATAGTCTCCCGCTGCTAGAAACTACTCCTAACTACCTATAGTCTCATGTCGAAATCTGCTTTAATTTTTTTTTCAGGGATAGTTTACGAAGCATATTCATTGCAGAAATTTGGCTGCCTAAACAAACTAAAAGTTTCTAAAAACAATAAATATATGCCATGTTACGAAAGATTTTGCGATTGAAACTTCCATTTATTCCGCATGTTCAGTTACATAGACAAATAGTGGCATGGGGGTGCTTTTTGAGGGCTATCCAATGCCTTAGAGTACGCACTGCTCGAAATAATTCCGATATTTGTGATTTTTTAGAGTAGTTTTCATTTTGTTTCGGAAGATTTTGCACATGAACGAAATGTGACCTTAACTGTAACTGAAAAAAGGGAGGCGTGTTTCAACTTGACCATTTATAAATATATATTTTGTATAACAGTAAGAAATAATTGTTACTCTCCAAATACACATCAGGGGAAAAACAGTGTTTCATATTGAAATTACAATAATGTTAGAAAGATGCCCAGGTAGCGCGATTAACTCCCGCCGATACACCTTCGGTAAGGCTATTATGGAAACTACGTCATGAGTATAAATGTGATGTTTCTGTAAAGAAACTGCCCCCTAATGTCGGACTGCACGATCTGGAAAACATTAGGTTTTCACGGGACCGACAAGAACAAATGCTGCAAAGACGCTCAGGCAGCCAGGTCACTCCGTCACTGTGGACTCCCGCCGACGCCGTCGCGCCCCGATTACCCATTCCCACCCCCGCCCCGCGCCCCCTCGTCCCCACCCCGCTCCTGCGCAGCCACCGGTCAAGCGGCGGGCATTCGGCGGCGGGGCCGCGTCCCGGGCGCATAATTCACGAGGACAGGACCGGACGGGGCGGGGGGAGCGGTCCGGCCCGGGGCTCGCTTCATAATGCACGCGGCCATTAACATGTGAGCGCGCCGATCCGCCGACTATCGATCCGTCCCGAGATTTATCGCGCCCTCTGCTCGATCCCGCTGCCTTGCTGCCCTGGAGAGCTCGGCCGCTCGCGCTGCCCCGGAGTGCGGACGTGACGGATGGCCGGCGCGGCGACGGGATGGCGCGGCGCGGGCGAGACGGTAGCCGCCGCCCGCGAAGGGACGAGGGCTGGAGAGCTGGTGCGCGGCGAGACTGGAGGTGTTTCCGAGGTCAGCGGGGGCGGTGTAAATCATAAAGTTGAATTGTGGAGGATGACCGTATGTCTGGCACGAACCGTTCTAGTGTTTGAAGTTGGTCGGGGTTACTATTCTGGATTGCCAGTCGCATTTCCAATGGATTCATGGGATGATTTGCTGGTTGGAATTAGCCTAAATACTGGTAGTTTAAATAGTGGTTTTAATGAATTCGAAATTTCAATCATTTCTACTGATGGAAGATAAATGTGAGTTTAGTTAGATCTGGAAACATATTTGTATTTAATCGGTATTGTATATAAATTTAATTGTTGCCTTATCAAAATGTGTGCTTTATGTATTATCGATTTAATTTGTCCTATCTGCACCTTTGGTAATTAAGTTGAAATGTGTCGTGGAGGTACGAGGAACCTGAAAGTAGGAAACAGAAAATTGTTGATTAAAATATAATGCAAAAGTTATGTTAATGGACAGCCAATGAAATAATCCCGTGTAATAAGGTGTTATAATGTGCACTAATTCGTGTTGTAATGTGTTATTTATCCATCTGGTACCCTCATATATTTAGGAATATTGCATTTGCGTCTCTTTCGCCTTTTTTCTGTTCTGTTTCGCCTGGTCAACATCATTGTGGCATGAATCTCATTACGAAGGCTTTGCTATTAATAACCAAATCAATTCATTATGTAGGCATATCGTATTCGAATCCGGTCCGTGTTTGCACTGACAAATGCACGAGCATAAAAAGCAGGTCTGTGCGCAATCTGCGTCCCGGTCTGTGCTGCACCATTTCGCGGACTACTGTTTTTGTTCATTTGCGTCGTTGCCGACGCTTTCGCTTTGGAGAGCAAGCCCCGGATTCGTAACTGGATCCTGCAACGTGTGTAATTGGAGCGGGACCAATGGGGGCCCAACGTGTGTAATTGGAGTGGGGCCCATGCCACGTGGGGCTACCAGTATTTAATTTCAGATGTAGCAGATGTCGCAAAAAGATTTCTTATAAATGGTTATGAAATTTTAGCTGCTAAGGAAGTAGCTTTAACATATGGAGAAAGAAAAAAGGTATACATTTCATTTTCAATTTTTATCAGTGTGGAATAATAAGTCGGCCTACTTTACTATGATAGTAGGGCCCTGCGGTAGCAAACAAGTTTTGTTTTGCTGAACAAAACAACAAAACGTAGAAGTTTCAAAGAGTAGAATGCTTACTGCTCAAGAACAACAAATAAAATACTGTCGTGTGAAACTGCAACAAATCAATTATTTTCACAAATACAGACAATACGAATAGTACAGAAACAGAATTGTTTATTCAAATACACATTACAACTATTCTTTACATATCAGGTGTATCAAAACAGTTGCTGTTCCACAATGCGGCTCACGAACAGCAAATATTTAATGGCAGTCGGACTCTTACTTGGAGTCGTGTTGTCGCATGACGTCAGTCGTTTCGTGTGCAATGACGTAATGAGTACGAGAATTTAGTTGGTACGCGCAGATTGAAAGTAGCCAGAATAACAAAATCAAATACTTGAATTATTGAATTAATTGTTTGTATTGTTTTTGGATTTTTCGCGAGTTCTCGAGTAACTAACGACACTATAGACACACCTCGTAAAGCCGGAGGCTACATATTCGTTTGTTTTGTTTTTCAATTTTTGCCCGCATTGGAAATTATTAATATAGATGCTTTTGTATTTTCCCGAGTTGCTGAGTATCTAATAAACGCACAGATACCTCTCACATGGCCGGAGGCTGAATAGTGATGTTTCAATTGCTAAACGCATTGGAAATTAGTAATACAGATATTGTTATAATCTTATTCTAATTTTTGTTCTGAATATGAACAGTGTATGGAGTGTTCATATTGGAATATTGATACGCAAAGTTGTATTGAATTGCAACTTTGGACATTATGTCCCCCCCCCCCCAATAAAAAACAACTGACCTTCCCACATTAAATTTATATATTCCATTATATTTCCTTATACTCGCATTTTCAAGTAGCAGTACTTCAGAAGTACTTTTGCAGTACCCTCAAGTATTTTAACTAGCCTCCGCTACCTTCTGATATTTTTTGGAACTTTGTGTATAGTAAGTGTACTTTTCTCTATTACTTTTTACGCCACTCACTGCATCAACTATTCCTACCTGCTCAACGTTTTCCTCATTCCACCTCGCTAACGGGTGCGTAATGCTCCTCCTTTGAGATGCGTTATCGCGTGTACCCAGTGCCTCGCACGCGACGTGGGAAAGCCCTTCCGCGTACAAAAAATCCCCTGGTAAACGAGGTCATTATAATAGAAATTATGGGCTACTAGATCACGAGCGCGCTTTAGGGCACTAAATTACAATTAGAGTCCGGCTTAAGCGGCGACCCGTTGCCAGTCGGGGAAGAGAAGGGCGGCTAACAATGAGGCGCCGCCCAGCTTGTTGGGCCGCCCTGGCGAGAGGACGAGCGGCCCAGTGTGGCGGCCGCTCTGTGATCAGGAAGCGGCGATAATTCCCGGCCGATCCCTCGCTATCTCTCGCGAGGCGAGGCGCGCCATCGCACCGTCTCGCTAGCGTCGGCGCTCGTCAACTCGAGCGCGCGCCCAGCCCGGTCCGGCCCGGCCCGCTTCGGCGTGGCCCGTGTAATCAGTGCCTTTGTGCGGGCGTTACGCCAAGCATCGAGACGTATAGTTTACGTCTTCATAAAGACCGACATCTGCGTTATCGCAGCCGCTGCGTCTGTCGTTACCGGTGCGGCGCGTTCGACCGAGCGCCGCGTCGCGTCGCGGCGGGGAGGGGGCGGGGCGGATCGGTGCGGTGCGGGGCGGGGCGGGGCGGTGCGGGGCGGGGCGGGGCGGGGCGGGGCGGGGCGGGGCGGGGCGGGGCGGGGCGGGGCGGGGCGGGGCGGGGCGGGGTGGGGCGGGATAACCGGGGGGGTGAGGGGAACGCGGGTTGACGAGCCGGAATGGGGACACCCGACACCCGCCATAACGCGAGGCGCGATCGCCTTCGCTGGCGCCGAGCTGTGATTTTCCCGCACCCAACGTGTCATCGGCTTCGGGGAAGCGGCGAGGAAGAACGTGAGCTGTGTGCACCGTTGTGTTTACTCTGAGAGATAGGGACGCTCGTAAGGAAGTCTGGCGCAATGTCAGAAAGGGAGTAATTACCTTGGCGAGTGATCGGAATGTCGGAGGAAAGAATACACTGGAAGTTCTTATCGTTTATAAAAGTTGTAGTCGTTCTGAAAAAAAAATCTAAATAGCTTTCTCATGTTTACTTCATATGTTTATATATGGAATGGTAACATTATATACTTGAACTAATATTTTTTAATCCATAAATCACAAAAGTTCATTCAAAATAATATTATATCAACATGTAATTACTTTGAAATAAAAAAAAAACGACACAACACAACCTCCAAAGAATGCACAGCTTACGGTCTCTTTCTATGTACGTTGAGTAAAATGAACAGTATGTGCATATTTTGCTCCCTGTAAAATCTTTATTAATTTATTTTACATGAATAATATAATTTGTAATATCACTGTTAAATGCTCATTAATGTTATGGTATAATCTACACCACAAATACGTTCGCTAACGATTCATACGTAATATAAACACATGTATTAATACGGCAAATGTATATCAAATCCTAAATCATTATTTGACTGAAAGGAAATTAAAAAAGTCTCTTACACGCTGGAAGCTGGTCACTTTGTGGCTGTTTCGCTCGTTGCGCGCAAATTATTCGCTCCACCGTATAGATCAGCCGCCCGTCGGTTGGGTCCGGTAGCATCGCCGTCCTGAATAATGCAGCAATTAATGATTCAATGATTATCTGTAGACTCGTGCACAATGCGGCAATAGACATTTGCTGGCTATCTATTCCTGTTTCTGCTCCATTGAATGCAATTAATCGGGACCGCTGTTCAATAGTTTTATCTAAGTGGCCAATTATCACAGGAGAATGAATAATTACGAGTGAATGCAATTGAATATTGCTGGTTTTATTGGACCTCAATTTTTTTATCTTAGTGAAATGATCGTTTCGAAATGTTAAATTATATTAATACGTCAAAGGTAATATTTTTTTATTGTATTGAGGAAATCGTTACATTGAGAATAATGAAGTCACGCGATTGGAAAATGCGACATTTGTGTAAGGAAACACGTATTATTCGTGGACAATTTGAATTGAATAATCAAATCAAATAATTTGTCAAACCTTGATTATTTCTTTACTCAGTGCTTAGGCTACTATTAAAACACATAGAATTTTCCATCTATTGTAACCAATTCGTCTCTTCGCGTATCATTTTTGTCGCCGTTTTGTTTATGATAAAGAGAAAGGAAAGGTAGTAGATCGTGGATCAACCATGGAGTCAGAGGCTCGTGAAAAAGGAGGAAAACGAGATCCCGTTTTATTCCACCAATTTCACTTGGGGGAGACCCATCAAAACATTTTGTTCGAGTGTCCGGAGGCGTATGGCATACGCCCTGGCCTCTATCCATATTCTCCTAAGAAGTCTGATAGATTCCCCTAAGAAGTCTGACAGGTAATGATCAGGGGGCGGATTTTTATGACCTAAAACATCGCCAAAAATGATCAATAAAATGCTCTTCAAATGCTTTAAAAACGCTCTAAAATCAAAGCAAAATTACGTAAAATGTCTTATCAAAACTAGATCGAATAAACAACTCAAGCTGTTGGATACGTTACTGATGTAATCGAGGCTTCTTCCATTCGAGTGAACTCAGCTTGCAAACTTTTGGTTTGGACTGTTCTTTACCAAGACATCTGTCTTTAGTTATCCCGAAATCGGCCGACACGGCAATGGCGCTGATAGGCGTCACAAGAATTACATACTCAAAATATATGTCAAAACAATTTCTGAGCGAACAAATCGAATATGCTACTGAGTAATTCGATGAAGAACATTTGTTGCTTCAAATAATATTTTGCGAGATGCAAGTACCATTAAAAATGTCTTTAAAATCTATGAAATAAGCGAAAATTGCATTAAAAACGACGGAAAAGGGTCAAAAATGACCCAGTCGAAATCGACAAATATGCAAAATAATGACCTATAAAAATGGGACATAAAATGAATTTCTATACAGAACGGCATTGTTCTAAAATGAAAAGGAAAAAAATGACATTTCATGAAAATCCGCCCCTAGCAAAGACCAACAACCGCATCGTCCTCTTCATAGCAACATCTCGCGGCCCGCGCTTTGCTTGTTGACGCCTGTGGCCCCCGCGCCGCGCCGTCGAAAGTTTACGCCGCGTGGCTCCGGCCGCCTCTGTCTTTTCGCGCCGAGCGCAACGAAAGACGCCGACGTCGATGACGTCGCGGCGCGGGGCGTCGGGCCCAGTCGACGCCCGTCAGAGCGTCAGGCGGATGCGCAGCGCGGTGCACAGTGGGCCGAAGACGACCGTTAATGGCCAAAAAGTAACCTGGCTTAATAAAATGTTTTTTTTTTGCTGTTATATGCATAGCTTTTTTTTTGGAATAGAGTGAGGAATGGTAAGTTAAATGTACGAGAAAATCAAAGAAGAGTCGGAATTGAAGCTCGTGGTAAGATGAGAGATATAGCGATATATTTAAGGAAACCACCAATTTATGTAAGTCGTAAAGATGTAAAAGTCGCGTTGTTGGGTCACCTATGGGGTTGTACTTGTAACAATACATCACGGAGACCTAATGAAGTGCAATGCAGTGCACATTCGGAAGCTGTGCTTGAGATCAGGCCTGGGCGTCAGGGCTACAAGTGTATATACCTTTTGCATCTAGTGAGGCTTCAACGGGTCACATAACAGTTTTACATATCCGTGTGTGTCTTGTATCTGGTCAAATCCTCAAGGCGCCCTCAAACGTCATTTCGCACATTTAATTTTTACAGCGTCTCGCGTTCGCAGCTTAATAGTCTTTTTTTTTTAGCGAGAGCCGCTTTTGCCTGATTGAAGATATCTGTCCTGCAGACTCTTAAATTACGGAAAATCGTACGCGCGCACAGATTTACAATATACGGGAGACTAGGAATATGTTCCAGGAAGAAAATCAGGTGTCGAAGGATATTATTTATGACAGTTAACCCTCCAGGTAGTGGCCACTAACGTTCGTATTTCCCCGGACAGGAGAAACGAAACGGACAACTGCAGTAGTACAATGTTGGGGGGGTTGTGTTGATGATTTTTTAAATGAAACATTATAAAACTTAAAATTTAATTCATTTAAAAAAAATATTGGTTGAAACTGTTCGTTTGCAACTCGTAGAAAATGCACGCTGAACGGTGTCGGCACCCTGGGGGCCCACTGCCGTCGCGCCGAGCGGCGCCAGGCGGATGCGTCGGCGTCGGCGCCGTCGCGGAATTGGGGGCGTCTGCGGAATTCGCCGCGCGCTGACGCGGCCGCCCTCGGAGTGTGAATGAGCGGAAAAGAGCTTCGCGGGGGGGGGGGGAGAAGAAAAAATACGATCGCCCGTAGCATAATAATGACAGCGGAAGGTCTACGTGTTGGAATGTCATTTGTTTATCGACTGCGCATTTCTCGGGTGATTTCTTTTGTTTTGCGTTTGTGATGGTCAAAACTGTTGTTGCGTTGCGATGGTCGAAACAGCAATAAACGAGCTGGGGTTCTCAGCCTATTCTAGGAAGGGAAAGAGTACCAATTGAAAATGTCGTTTGCTGTGATGAAATTGAGCTAGACGCAATTCGTTGATTGAGAAATGTTGAAAAAGAGGAAGCTTCATGGGGGCCTTGAATGCAATCTAGTCACGTACGAACAATAATAGGTCATGCCAAGTTTCAATGGAATCGTATTGCGTTCAATTGGACTTTGTGTAGGAAGGGCGTATCGTTACGCCAATTATGATCTTCGTGCTATCTCTTTCCACGCGATGTTTCATATGTGTGAGTGTTCTCTGAAATGAAACTTCCTTTTATCCTTGTCAAAGATAGTGGGAATATAAGAAAGACACACTGAAAATTAACCAGTTTTAATTAATCAATTATAAAAATAATCTATCATAACAATGATCATTTACTAGCAGTCTCAATCTTTCGGTTGACTATACTAACTTAGTTAAGCGCTGTCTAGAAGATAACGCGCTCTCTTTCAGCATGAAAGGCGTGGGCGGACAGACTACAGGATACGCGTGTAAAAAACACGCCCTAAAATCTTCTGCAACCAATCTTGATACAGTAGACTCTCAGATTGTATGTTTCTAATTCTAGTTCGGAGCTTACATTGAAGCAGATATCCCACATTGCATTTGAAAGAAACCTGCTACTCACACGACGCATTCTGGGAATGCTCCAACGACAAGCCAAACCTCCAAGGCGGGATAAGGAATTCGTAACATTCATCCGCAGGTGGTTGAGAACCTCCGCCTCTCTAGACTTTGATATTCGTTCAGGGAACCAGAAATTGGTGGTGTACATGTGTATTGTATTCCTTGTAATTTCTTTTTTATTAATTAAAGTTGGACTACAGTTGATGCAGTATGCCTAATTCTTGCTACTGTTCTGTGAGCATGTACTGCGGATCCTTCGTTACGCACTGGGTACACGAAATGGGCTACCCTGGTATCGCGGCAAAGATGATAGTAAACGCGGTGATATTGACATCCTTAATTGATAGTGAAGAACATTTGCTGCATCTCTGAAAGTATTATTTGAAGCAAATAATGAAGCAAAGGTGCAACGTAAGCTTCGGTATAAAACAAAGCGTAAAACGAAAATGCAAAGGAAATGCGAGTATTTCGCAAAAACCCACATCGAACTCGCTTTCTTCACCACAAATTCCGCCCGCAAGCGCGTTTCTTGCTGCGCAACGGGCCGCCCGTGTGTCATGTGCCCGCGCCGAAGGCTGCCGCGCAAGGACCCACGGTCACAAGTGCCGCCCGCCCTCCAGAGCAGAGAAGTGCCGCCGCGACCACACCCAGCGCCGCTCATGAAACGTTGCACCCGGGCGTCCGACGCCAGCGGCGGCAGGATCGAGTGGAGACGCAGCTCAAAGCCTTGGCCAGCTGCGCGAGGAGAACCTCCGGGCCGAAACGTCAGAAAAAACAAACAGTATGCCTTTTTAAAAATTGCTTTATGACCCGTAGTTTTCGAGATTAAGCGGTCTTCGGCCACATTTACCGCGGAAAAAAATGTGCTTAGGATAAAAGTACGTTATTTTTTATAAAATATAATGTTCGTTTGTCATGCGACTTACGTTTAATCCGGTTTTACTGGAGTAAAATTCTCGGTGCTTATGTTGGGAGCCTCGCAGCGCGGGAAGCCCAGCACTGTCTATGGGCAGCGGCTGCGCGGAAGTGCGAAGAGCGAAGGGGGCGGCGACTCGCGGGAGACAGAGGGGAGCGCCACGGAGGCGTGCGCGGTGGCAGGCCAGCAGCCGAGTGCTAGGCGGTCGGTTGGTCGGGGGCGAAAGACAGAGGTGGCTGAAGAGGTGATGTCGGCAGTGAGAAGAAGGAAGGAGATGGACGGAAGAGTAGAAGAGAGGAGAATAACAGCGTAGAGACAGAAATAACGGAGGTAGGTGAGGAGCAGCATGAGAAGAAAAAAGTGTGAGATCAAGTGCGCACTGAGTTTGTGCTGGTATGTGCGAGTTGTGGGTGTGTCTAATGTTGAGAAGAGAGACGGTGACTAGCGAGAGCTCTTAAAAGGTCCGAATTGTGGAGCAAGGCAGCAGTGCAAATGTAAAAAACTGAGGTAGGGAAGGAAGGAAGGGGAGGGCGTGGGAACATTTTGTCTTCGTCTTACAAGCTTTCTGCCTTCGAGATATTGACATTTGAGATTTTGGAAGGAAGAGAGGCGGGCGGAGAGCTGGAAAATCACGCGGCTCAGAGCCCTCGGACGACGCAAAGGGCGAAGGCGAGTACGCACGTCACGAGCGCCTTCAATCGGCGCTGCGTGGGCGGCCGGGCGAGTGGGCGGCGCGGGCGAGAGCGCGGGCAGTGCGCAGGCGGGACGGAGAGCGCGCGGAAACCGCGGCGGAATCGATAGGGGTAGGCTCCGAGATCGTTGCCATGGCGACCCCGCGCGTGCCGAGGGGATGCATAATCCAGCATCCAATGTTGCCATGTCAGCCGCGAACCCGCCCTTCCGCCCACGCCCACGCCCACGCCTACGCCGCCCCCTCCCCTCCCCTCCCCCGTGGTTTTCCATTTCCATTGCGTTTAAACTTTGACGACAATGGGTGAATTATACAGTCGCTTGTTTGGACTCTGAGCGTGGCAGCCGAAGCCCGCGCGGGAGGAAATCAGGACAAAAGACGATCTCTCGAACAGTTACGAAACAAGTGCCCCGTGTTTACTCGGTGCCTGAAAAAGCCCGAAGATCGGCAACAGTCGACGGAGGCGATATTGCGCGCTGGCAGACAGGCAGAGGGCGAAACGGCGGCAAGACGTCGTCGCTGTGCGAGTGCGTCGGGGAAAAGGCGAGCCTCCTCCCTCGCTACATCTTTCGCGGCCTTTGTTCTCTCGAAGAGGGGGCGTTCCGCGTGCCGCGACGAGGGAAGAGTCGACTCTAATGAATGCGATTACGGAGGCAAACCGTTTAAACGCACCTAACGAACACTAAACGCATTCAAAAGTAACGCAAACATCATCGGCTTTTGTGCGTGGCCGGGCGGCGCGGCGCGGCGGTGCGCACGAGCGGCGAGGTGCGTGGTGGGCGGTGGGTAGTGGGCGGTGGGCGGTGGGCGGTGGGCGGTGAGCAGCGGGCAACGCCCCTCGCCTCCGGGCGGAAACGGCGCGAGGTTTCGTCCCCCGCATTCGCACACTTTCGCGCGAAAGCTCGCCCAGAGGTTACATTCCGTTACTACATGTATTCAAACAGGGTATTCCCCGATAAAAGTACCAGAGCTTCGTGTTTTGGGAAATGTTGCCTGGAGCAACTTGTGTTTAGAGATTTTTCGCCTGGTAAAATGAACTTTTACTTTGATTTTGTTTGCTAACATGCCTGTAACTATTATTTACGTTCCATTTACTTATTAGTTCATTAATTTTACTTTTCATTTTTACGTTTCTAGGTATTTATATTATTGACTTCTTCAGTGTTTTAGAGAAATGCAGATTTAGATTCGGAAAAAACATTTCTTTTACTTACAATAGTCGTATAATGTTATCAAATCGAAAACATTTTTATAAATAGCTTCGAAAACTTGCACTACAAATCTTAGAGTCTTACAAAGTATTTCGGGATAACTGAAAAGAAATTTCACCAAAATTATTGATGTAATGTTGAATAGTTTCATTAATAACTTGCATGTAGTTGAGAATTTAAAAGAAAAAAGTTCTGGGATTGAAACTTTCTTTTATTCTTTAAATGGACGCTTTGGATTCATTCTAGCGATGCATTTTATCCATATTATCAGCCACCCTGACTATTATACATTCATTCTTCTCACTCCTTGTCTGTTGGTTTCTGTCCTTCCTACCCTCGCTCGCAGTTTGCTACATCCGTGCTTCCAATTTCCCTGCAACCTTTCATCTCTCCCCTCCGGTCTTCCAGTCACCGCTCATCGACTCGCTCGTTACCGCAGTGTCACTCATTTCCGCCCGGCATCTCCCGCGTTCCTTCACGTTTCTGAGCACTCCATATATTCTCGTTATCGCGCTGAAATTGTCTCGCTACTTGTCTCCTTGTCCTTCGCCTTCTGGTTCCCTTTTCCGCGACCAGTGGCGGCCGCCTTAGGCAGTCTTACAGGGTGACGGTGACGACGAGCACAAGTGAAAGATCTTTCGAAACTTATTCGATTGATTGACTATTTCAGTTTTTTGTGGCGCGTCAACTGATATGGCCATTAGTTCCGTAAGTGTAGTGCATATTTTATCACTGGTGGCGGCGTTATTCCCCAGCTGGATTGCAAGATCTGGCGCCGACCTACACGTCGCTAGTTAGGTTTCCCCATCCATGTATCTCCCACCAGCAGGGCACCGCCCCAGCCGAGGGACAAACTCTAAGCTCCCGGTTGGTCTCACAAAATTTGTAGTGTAGTGCTTGTAAGTGAAGGTGTGTGTAAGTAAGGATGAGGAAAGGACAAGTAAGAAAAAGGAAAGTTCGCGCGCTGTCCGTGGTCTGTTTGTCAGGGTACTGCTCTGGCGTGGTTTTGATGGGAGAAACCTACGAAAACTACCGACCAGAGCAGCCAGCCGCATCGTTCTGGCGAATTCTCCTCCAGACGGCGGCTGAATACGACGAAGCTATCTAGCCAGTGTCGAAAATCTGCCACCATCGAGACTCGATCCTAGGACCTCCCGGTCAGAGGAACTGCACTGACATCAGTTGATGCCCTGGGCCACCTCAGTCGGTAAAATTATTCGATCTCTGCTCCATTGCTTCCCTTCCTTTACCAGTACTCGCCGCTGAGTTATCCCTTTGCTCTTCCTCGCAGAAAATGATGCTGCACCCGCAAATACATGCATTAAATACTGTTCGCCTCTCTCCCCGGCGTTGAGGGCCGCCTTCTGTCCTCCGTTTAATAGAAGTTGGCTGGCGACAGCGTAAATGCACGAAAATGATTCACTCTCCGCATCTCTTGATCTGTTTCTAAAAGTCGACTGGAGTTACCAGTTAACCTCAGCATTGCACACACGGATGTGGAAGGTAAGATACCTCTCTTGTATGCGTACATGCAGTCGTTCCATTTCTCGCCCTCTTGCCGTTAGCTCTTTCGCCTGCGCCCAGTGCGAATGCCACACCTTCAAGTAGTTGCCAAAATGGTATGTCTGGCGTAGGTTGCGTTTCTAATACGAATCGTCGTTTAGCTTTATTCGCCCGTAGTTCTCTCCAGTGAAACTTCGCCATGACTCTCTGACAATCATGCTGAGTTACCACCTTGAACCCACTTCCCAAATGATAGTAGAAATTGCAAAATATCTCGTGCATTTTACGAGACTTGCACTTCCCGCCCTCTTGCCTCTCTTTTTGTTCGCGCCCGCTAGTACCCAACACACTCCTTTGGACAACTGTCCAAAAGAAGGTGTGTTTGACGTTTGTGCGCGAACTTACGAGAAAGTTTCATCCTTTGTGTTATCTAGCACCTCTCGCAGCCGTCTCGAGTTACACCACTTACACCCACTGTTCATACGAGATTGTAGGCGTGCGATTCTGTCGGTATGTCGGCTCTTGTCGCCCCCTTACCACTCACAGTGCTTCCTTCAGCCCAGCGCAGGACACGCCTTCCAACAGCTGTCCAAAAGTGGTTGCCCTTGACGTTGGTGCGCGGACTTCCGAAATGATTCAGCGTCTTCGTAACAATATCCGCCGACGGTCGTGCAGAGGTACCACTTTGAACCCACTGCCCGGAGGAGAACAGTAGTTGCAAGACCTCTGTTGTACGTAGTCAGTCTTGCACTTCTCGCCTCCTTGCCACTCACTGCTCGCCTCCGCCCGCTGCTCGCCACGCCTTCCACCAAAAGAGTGACGGTGACTGGGGCGTAGGTGCTTGCGCCGGCGGCGGGCAGCCGGTACGCGGGCGGTGCATTGTCGACGCGAGGCGGCGGCGGCGGCGGCGGCGGCGGCGGCGGCGGCGGCGGCGGCGGCGGCGGCGTCGGCGGCTGCCGCCTCCGCGCCTGCGTGCGGTCGACGCCGCCCCGCGCCGGCCGTTGGCAGTGGGCGCGGCCTGCCGGCCTCGGCTGCTCGTGCGCGGCCCACGAGCCGAGCGCGCGCGAAATCGGGCGGTAAATCTTAATGTTCGCCGAATTTGGGGCCCCCGAGCCGCGGCGAGGGCTGCGAAACGCGCGCCCCGACGGCTCCACGTGGAAGCGCGAGGGACTTTCTACGCTGAACTGTCAGAAATTCGTTAAATTTAATGTATATTAATGTACGGTTCATGAAAATTAATGTAACCTTGTACATTAAAAAGAGCTTTACATACTTGTACATTAAATGTAATGCATACGTTAAAATCAGTGTAGACTTAATGTAGAGGTCCTCCCGTTTCATCTGCGCCTCATCATTCATCTCCTGTATTCATAATCACCAGTCCATCAAGATCATTTATTCCTTCCAGATATGACCATGAAGCTTTGAATCTTACATCCTAATGTACATGTGTACATTAATGTGCGTTTATGATAATTACTTTAATGTAATTTGCATTTAAGTAATGCGGAAATTTCTGACAGTGTAGGACAACTCGCCGTGAAGGGAGAGGTCGCTGGGGTCTAAACATGGTTACGCATCTGTAGCAATTTGATAGAGATTTTGTTTTCTTGATTTTCTGTTCTCTTTATCTCACCGCTTGTGCGAAATGAACATTGGTGTCTGACGTTAATTCAGGAGGAAGCGACAGTGTTGACTCTTTATATCGAAACTCAATGGGACCGAAAAATGGTGCATGGGTGAAAGGTAAAAAACAACATTCGTGTGATTTTTCGTTATAGAGGGTTTTCGTTATAAATAACATCGTTATAAAGAATTTACATTGCTTCCAATTCATGAAATTAACTGTTTTCTCGAAAAGATCGTTCAAGTATAAGAACACAAAATGTCAATATTTTCATTAATTAACTAACATTCATGAATTGCCGAATTCATTTCTAGACATCACACGATATCACAATCTCTTCTATTACGTTATTAATTTGTAATAAAAAGAACTGTGGAAATATTTAAGTAATATATATTTGAATTCATTGATGTAAAACGCAGGTGATAATATGAGTGTATAATTTCATAATTTTATTGTTATAGATTATTACAAACATTATCCACTATTACAAATTATTTTTTAAAGAAGCAATGCTCAACAGAGGAAACGAAACAAAATTAAGACGTCGACTGTTACATTTGGATTTTCTCTATTGCCTGTCTACCTGAAGAAAAGAAAATGACCATTTGAACATCATTTAATTGTCTAATACTAGAGAGGAGAGTGTATAACAAATTTTATCGTGTTCTAAAACCAGAACGCCAGCGCTGACGATAACTCGTCAAATGAACATCTAAACTCTCATTGTGTCGTGGCGTGCATGGTCTCTCCGAACGCCTCTTCGTAGCCTCTCGCCCTCGTGGTGCCCACCGCCTGCGGAGTGGCGCTGTGTAAACCACTGGCGACCATTGTGGAGCTCCTTTGAATTATGTATCCGTGGGGAACACGACTCGCGCCCCGCTGCGCTGCCGCCATCTTTTCGAGAGACACGCAGAGACGCGCTTCTTTTGTTCTGGCACATCCCTTGTTAGCTATTCGATGGGACTCGACAGCCCTCAGGGTTGCCCTAGTGCTCTCGTCCCTGCGCCACCCAAACAAATCGATCGAAATGGAAACAGATTTAATGACAACCAGAGTCTCTAGCAGATCCACCCTCCCGCTCTTCTTCTTCTCCTTCTTGTTCTTCTTTTTAATAAAAACAATTAAAATAAATAATTTATTACACAATTTGCTTTGTTTAAATATCACATACTGATTTGATAACATTAACTCGCAATCGTTGCACGTTAATCATAATTATGTCTTGTATAAAACTTTTTATTTTTAAAAATATTTATTTCTTAAAATTATTAAAACTATTTGCGAAGTATCATGTTTTACTTTCCGAAATCGCTACCGATGAAAATTCTATACAAACCCCACGAAAATCCCATGCAAAATCCCCAAAGATTGCTGAGCTCCTGTGCTTAAGCAAAGTCAAATTACATTAAATACATTAAACTGAAATGTAATAAAATAAATATTATAGAATGAAACTTATTTTACTTATGGATAAGGTAATTGTTCTGGCAAGGTGATCGAGCCGCGTGATTTTTTAAAAAAATTATTGCGATTACTTTGAATTTCAATTTTTATGGCTATGATTTTTATTTTTATTCTACTTTATTTTTCTGACTTATTTCTAATTCTGGTTTTAGCCTTCTCTTTCAATCTTAGTATTATTAGGACCCCAAATAAAAGTGCTAGGTCATTCACAATAGTTGCGTGACTAGTGCCAGGTGGCCCCAAATTCAGGGTAGTCGGATTTTCGTGAAAGACGTCTGTGTTCCAAGGATCAATTTTGTAAAGGAGCGTTCTTGTTACAGGTACTGACTCCGCAGAAAGTCGGCGACGTGTACCTCTATGATCTGCCGCCCAACAGAACGTCGCCCTGCCAGAACAGATACGACGTACCCCCGACATCACACAACCTGGCGGTCGACTCGATGCAAGGTAAGCGTGCATTGAATTCTTGTTTGCATTTTCGCCTGCAAATTGCTCTGAAGTGAGTCTTCAGATATTCGTATAATTCATATTCGTAAAAGGGAATCGATCTAATTTATTCAGTTAATAAATTAAATAGACATTATTTGAGAGATAATAAAACGATATATAATCTTATATTTCCTTTGTGATGCTATTTATTTTGATTTGTGCCTGATAGATCTTGTTTTACTCATACAACGTACCTACCATACAGAAAGCGCTTATAGGTACCGCAGCGCACGAAAGTAGTGTGGGTTGCGTTGGTGTAATTTCAGGGGCATGTGATGAATCCGGAATACAGTTTCTGTAATGAACGGTTATGCAAGTTTGGAAATTACAGTCAATTCTTAACACGTATTAGTATTGATATTTTCTTTGGTTTTTAATATTTTTTTTCAAGAATTGCCAAAATTTTCGTTTTTTGAACTGCGCTAGAAAATAAAGGTGACACGAAGATGTCTTGTAGAAGTAAGTCACAGATGAAATACTATTCATAAATCGAAATACCACTTCGTGTTGATAGCTATCTGACGTTCTATTGAAATGTTTTTAATAAATTAAGAAATGTTTTAGAAATTTAAGAAAAAAAGAACATTTGAGAAATTTCATTTCTAATGTCAGTATCAAAGCCAACTTTATTTCTCCTGCAGTAATTCCAATGCTGTCGAGCGCTTGAAAAATAATGAACTTGCTGTTTTATTCATATTAAAAAATACTTATATATTATATACTCACAAAAATATTACATTGATATGCATTACTCAAATTTCATTGTGTAAGGTAAAAACACCAATAGTGGCTATAGTTAAGAACATTTTTCAGAATTACAATTATTGTGCTACAATTATTGTGCTACAATACTAAATTCACTGTAAGAAACTCAACGGTCGATTAATTAACATATTTCTGAATACCTACCTTGTCTAAAAATGGCGAATTTTCAATTTGTTCTACGTGTTTATTAATTTATTTTCTTAACCCGATTCAGTACTAAATTAAGTACCAATTCACATGAATTTGTTGCAATGTATATATTAATATCATGTTTTCAACTTACTCCTTATATATAAAAGGACGAGAAAAGAAATAAATTATCTTCGTTCTACTTCACATCAGTAGAAAGCATAAGCTTCAATTTCATCTAGTTTGGAGCAAGTGAAAAACCTCCAACACTTTTTTTACATTTTTGAAATGGCCAGTACTGGCTTTTTTACCTAATTAGTTTTTGCTTGTGGAAAAATATTTTCATTCTCATCCTAAAATCCACCATTCTAACCAGTTGGTCAATCCTGAAACCGATCCGTCCATTTCCGTGGAGCGCGCGTGGTGACGGTCGGTGGCGTGTGTCCGCAGGGCGCTACCAGGTGCCGCCGCCGCGGGGCCCTCCGAGCGCGGCGGGGGCGGGCGACCCGCCAGGCCCGCAGGCGGGCGACCGCGACAGCAGCAGCACGGTGGGCAGCGGGGGCGGCGCGGGCGAGGCGTACGACGTGCCACCGCGCGCCACGCCCGTGCCCGTCAGCTACGACACGCCGCGCTCGTGCCTGCGCGTGTCGCCCGCGCCGGGCGCCCTGCCGCTGCGCCGCGACTCCGCCGACAGCTACGACGTGCCGCGGCCGCTGCTCCAGCAACAGCAGCAGCTCACGCCCAGCTCGTCCGCCAGCTCGCTCACCGCCGACTCCATGTCGTCCTCCAACCGCTCCAGCCTCGCCGCGCCCGAGTACGACGTCCCGCGGCCGCGCGGCCCGCAGCTCAACCTCCAGCAGCAGGTGGGCGCTTCGCCGTGCTCAATGCCTCTTTCACCCATCACTCTATTGCTCGCGCGAGTTTTCTTGATACACGAGTTCCCTAGTTCTCAGCCAGCGCTTAATAGCACGGCCCGTTGAGATACTTACGTTCGACTCGGTACGGCACGTACCATTTTACAATGCTGCCACCACCACCACCACCACCTCGTACTTTAAAAACAAACGTAGTATTTCTCATGGCACGCTTTGGTGCGTTAAGTTCATGACCACAGGTGGTACGCCCGTTTAAGCCGTGACATAGCAGAGCCTTCCTCTCCTCGCACCTCCCGCTGTGGAATATCAAAAAAACTTGTGCGTGTAGTATGTTCACTTCCTTGAGTCTTTCTTTTCTCTGTCTATTCTCCCTCCTTTCCTTTGCTCTAGTTTCCTTCCCCTTTTGTGTTTTATTGTCTGTCGATTCTTGCTTGAATTATGTTAAAGAACGTGTTTGTAATAAGGGGATGGAAACTTCAAAGACAATTTGATTTAAATGCAAAATTATTGTGATAGTTCAACTTTCGTTGTATATTAAAATTTAACTTGCGTTTTGCTTCCTTTCAGCAACTGTACGACGTTCCTGCGCCAAACCCAGCTCCTAAGGAACTCCCGTTGGAACTCAACTCTGCCCTGGATACACTAGCTCGTCTTCAGAACGAAGCCACCGCCGCGATATCTAGGCTTCTCGGTTATGTTGGCCCCCTGTGGAGACGACAGGATAAGCTGGAATCCAAGCTAATGGACATTCGGTTGGCGGTCGTCCGCCTGCGAACCTCTGTACACGACCTTGCAGAGTTTGGTGAAGGTGCCCTGGGGAACGCTGGTCGTGCTTCTGATAAGGGCTTAGCCACAAAATTAAGGCCCCTTGTGAAGGCCTTGCGAGATGCCGACCGGCTAGTGCAAGATGCTGCTACCTCTTTGGATGCTCTAGAGTGGTCTGCAGAAGCTTTATCTCATTCCGAAGACGACCAGCTGGATGGTAAACGAACGACACCCCAACCTCCAGATGCACTGGACCAACTAATTGCGTGTGCCAGAGCTTTAACGGAAGATGTTCGACAAATAGCATCTTTCATTCAAGGAAATTCTACTCTACTTTTTAAAAGGACTACTACTCCACCAGGAAACAACAATAGTGAATGGCTTGAAGATTATGATTATGTTAATTTGGAGTCCAGAGAAACTGTTGCTAAACAGCATGCAGAAATTTTAGATGCTCTCCCTGCAGAACTTCGTAAGTCATATGACGCGCTAGTAAAAGAAGCAGAATCTGCTGCTGTTATGAACGAACCCAAGTCAAGTGATGGTGGAGAGTTGGATCCCAATGACAGACAAGTATTGGCATTCTATGCAGCTCAAACTGTAACATATACCACACATTTAACTCACGCAATTGACGCTTTCCTGCAAACTGTTGAGCATAATCAGCCTCCAAAAGTGTTTCTCGCGCATGGAAAGTTTGTGGTTCTCAGTGCACATAGGCTGGTTCATATCGGTGATACAGTGCATCGCAATGTTGTTCGACCCGAAGTGAGAGAGCGTGTCTTACAATGTGCAAATGCTCTGTCTGAAGCACTTGGAGCTACTGTTCATAAGACTAAGCGAGCAGCTTTACAGTTTCCTAGTGTGACAGCTGTTCAGGAAATGGTGGATTCTGTGGTAGATATTTCACATCTAGCAAGGGACCTTAAACTCAGTATGGTTCAAGCAGCTAACCAGCCATAAATACATGAATTGTGTTGAGTTTGGTATTCATAAGTGTAATAGTAAAAAGGACCAGTGAAAGTGAATGATTTGTGAAAGAATTGTAGTTAAATATTGTGATTCTCTCATGAAGAAAAGTCTTCAAAATTTTCTGTATATAAATGCATATAGAGCCTTATTCTCTTTTATGTCACACTTATAGTTTTAGTAATAGTTAAAATTTATTTTTATAAATTTTGAGACCTCTATGAAAGAAAATTATTTTTATTTTAAAACTCTCTCAGGAGAGAGACTAAGGGGTATGAATATAATGTGGTATTAATTATTACAATTTGGTGTTGTTTGTTTCTTTTTGTTATAAACTTGTTTTTGATTAATTCCAAATTATATCGTAACTTCCTTATGTATATAACCACTGTACTTGCATATGTTCACTTTAAACAGTATTTTTTTCTCATTTCATTCATTTTATTTTATTTACAAAAAATAAAATAAAAGAGGTTTGCAAATTATTTGAGTATTAAATGTCTTCTAAAGCACAGGATGGCTTTGTTTTCTTCCCCATTCTGAAAGAAATTTTAATCTACAGTGAGCATCAAATTCATATTGTATGTGCATGGGTAGAATTAAAAAGGCTCTGGATGCCTAGAAAAATATATATTCCTTAAATTCATAAATGAATTTTCTTCAGGTCAAGGACTATATTATTTATTTCCTTCAGATTCCTTTTATTTATATATACTTATAATGTAAGGATTAATATATAATATAAAATATTGTATATATAAAATCTCGAATTACTGTTATTTCTAAAATAACAGCACTTTCCCCTAAACATAATACTCAAGTACTGGAAAGACTTGGTTTACTTTTTGTTCAAAATTGTGATTGAATGCCAATAGCCTCTGTATGCATTTGTGTACTAGAAAATACGCAAGGCATTAATTGAAATCTTTCTAGCTAATCACTTAGGTACATTTGGTGGTATAAAGCTTTTTAGCATCCAGAACTGAAAGTTAAAGACTGATTTGTTTCAAGAATTATTTCATTTTGCAATTGTGATGCTTACTGATGTGCTGCAGTAATGTGTTGTTTGATGTCTTTTCTTACAGGGAAGATCTTGAGCAATGATGCATGTTGTATTTTGTACCCAGTGTGTTGATGGTTGAAATGTCTCTGGAATGTGTGGGAATTTTTTTTTTTTTTCTTCATGTTTTTTAAACTTGAAATAATGTTAATCTCAGTTGCAAGTGTGCTGAGATAATTTCTTCAATAGTTGTCCAAGTTTCAAGTAGGCAGAAAATGTCTTTAATGTGCTAAAACTACAGTATAGCACAGGTCATATCTGATCTGTAGTGTGTTAGTACAAAATAATATATAGGCGTTGGTAATTTGGTTGCTCCATTTTATCATAAATACATTTTGTTGATGTCATTGTCAAGAAGGACCCATTTTCTCTATAACTAAATGGCAAATTTAAAATTGTAACTGGAAGTAGGTGCTAATTAAAATAGTACATTCACTATCTAGAATATATTTCTGTTTATGTGTCGATATACTATAGAGCTCTGTTGTGTAGAATTTATCATATAATTGTAATATATTCATAAATTAGAAGAAATTAATGTTTCCTGAGCACAGTAACAATACATTTCTCTATTTCGCTTCTTTTTTAAATGAAGTGCCATGACTTGTCTTGTATTCTGAGGAACTTGCTTGGAAATATGATAGTAATTTTGTTATCTGAGAAAAGTATAGTTTAATTTTTCTGTGCAATTAAATAAATAGTGTAGTTCCAAATGACATCGAGTCCCTTTGTACGGATCAGTGGTTCTCAAAACTTTTATTTCTCTTGATAATGTTACAAAAGGTACAGCCCTTACTGTAATGTAATGTAATGAAAACTCATTTCAGACCACAAGGTTATTTTTTTTATATTCAAAAGTAGTTTTAATACAAACATATCTATTAATTTCCTAAAACTATTTTCTGAGATAGTTTTGATATGAAATACTTTGTTTAGATATTCTATTAATGAAAAATGGAGAATATTATTGTTCACAATTTATCAACTGTGACAAAAATTAAATGATTTACTGAAATGTTGATTTAAGTTATTAGAAATGTTACTTACAAAGTACCCATGCTTAAAATTGATTTTTCACATCTACTTTGAGAACCTCTGGTGTCAATCATACTTCTAATAAATTATTGTCATGATTTGTGAAACCAAACCCCCACTTGAGTTCCTGAATGCATGTCTGTACAGCATACAGTAATTGCCTTTGTTTGTAGATTGCGAATGAATGTCATATATGTATATTTCAAATGTGGTAGCACTTTTTATATTTAATAGAATTTTCAAAATATGACTTTACTCTATGCATAGTTGAAATATTTCATTCAGTTAATATTTGCTTGCTTAGGGAAACAAAAGTCAATGTATGTTCTTTATCAAGAAATATGTAATGAAATGTTCTAGTTCATCACAATTATGGAATTAAATAACAGATTTGAATCTTCTGAAGAATAAGGAAATTGATGAGTTCATTCTTTTTTACACACATTGGTTTCAGGATCCTATCTTCTCCAAGAAGGGATATTGCTCAAAAATTACCAAGAAATAGAATACAAATGTAAGAAACTTTAACATATTCAATGTTCGGTAAGGAACATTTTGACAGTATCAAATTATAAGGAAGTCTTCTGAGTAACCCTTATGAGATAAATTGAATTACAATTAGAAAACAGTTTTTACATGCAACTTAGTTTTGTGTTTGGAGGTGTTCAATATTTCTTCATCACCTGCAACTACATTGTCAGCATCCTTCATCCTATTTTGACTGACCTGGTAGGAATAGAGGTGTCAAATATAGCCAAGGCCAACAATTCCAAAACACAGCACTTCTCTCAGTTCAAACTGGATAATGAAATTAGTCTTTATGCGATGAGAGAGTCAACTTTCATGTGAATAGCGAAGAGCTAAATTGACTGATGGAAAAATTGTTAGGCAGCCACAGGATTATTTACAGGATATTTCACATGTCACCTCATTAGTTTTCAATTAAAATAATACTCACCTGTAATTAGAAATCTTTTAAGTGACTGTCATATATGATTTTACTTTTTAATTGTTCAAACAATTTTTAAAAAATAATAAAAGCAACGGTAACATAGTTTTTCCTTTTAATCGTTTTCTGCTTTGTAAAAGTCAGATTTTTATGGCTATTACCCACAAACTATTTTTAATATTTTGTACGAAAATTGCTAATTACAAATAAAATAAGGAAGCAGTCTATTGCAAATGGGCATACAGCTCAAACCTGTCAGTAACAAAAAAAATTGCTAACGACATTTGATGCACATTACTTGAGGAACTCTGTCTCTCTCCCTCCTTGCTGAATTGATAAAGAAAAGTGCTTTTCAATGTCAAGTGTCTTCATTTCAATATAATCCGTCACCAGGTATGAATCTACTTCAACTATAAAGAACATTATTAACACAAATTTTACTTTCTCTCTCTCTGATGGCATTTAGGTCTTACTTCCCACGAAACAATACAAACCACCAGCTGAAGAGTTTAATGAATTAGCACAATGGAACATTGTGTGACTATGTAATAGCCAAATACCTTTTCCTTATTGGTGAATGAATGTATAACCAGGGCTTGATTTCTGGCGGAATGCAACGAACTGCATTCTGGTACTACAGGAACAAAATACAGGCAGCAGCAGAGAAGAAACCCTTGGCAGCTTCAATTTTTAGTTTAACCAACTTTAATACCTCAAAATTAAATAATTTTTCATTTAATTGTATTATTTCTACAAATGTAATAAAAATAATAGTAAAAAAATGATAAAATATTATAAACTCCAATTTTTGATTTAATATATTATATTCACACATGCAGTGCTATGTGTGGTATTAAGTGTGATTTATAGTTATTAAATTACGTTAGAAATATATAACTATTTCTATTAATTTGGGACACATTTCAGGATTAAAATTTTATGAAGAGAGTATATATCTTGTAAATAAGCTTGATTATCATCATCAAATGGTTCTAATTCAAATTACATAGAGATTTTAATACATCTGAAATTGGAAGTGTCTGCAAAATAGTGTTTAATATTGTCCTATTTTACAATCACTTCATGAAACTATTTTAAAATGAATCCTTTATTAGCTTAGGGATGGATTATATAGTTTTATAGATGTAGAAATGAAATGCAAACAAGTTTATTTTTACAGTACCTTTATTAGGAACCTTTCACAGAATTTGCAGTTGACATCACAGTTAATCTTACACACTTACACAATACATTTACAAAGTTGTCATGAAATGTTCATTATCTTCACTTAAGAAGGTAACAATGGATGTTTGACATTAATACTACTCTCTTCTCCAGGTAATATTAGAGACGAGAGGAAAATTGTGACATAGGAGTAACACAGATAGTTATATGCTTGAAGAGGACAGCCTTCTTGTTTGATGAACTTAAGTCATAAACATTAGCTACACCTCTTCCTATGAAGCCAAACGTCAGCAACTGATTACCACAAAGGTTAAAATTCATCTATTGCTCCTCCTTGTTGCTCGTAAACTTTTCTCAATTTCAAACTGACGTAAATCTGCTCTCTGCAGGAAATCTTGCTTCTCTAAGTATCTGCAAATTAAATGAAATAAAACTCAAGGTATTTAAAGATACCCCAAAACCATTTCAACAGCAGATCTCAATTAATACACACCCATCTTTCCCACGATTAAATGTTCGAAGTTCATCTTCAATTCCTTCTGTTTTTTTGAAACGATCCCAATCCAACTTAGATTTTTCTAGTGTTCCTATTTTAGCTTTTTTACCAATTTGTCCCAATATGGAAGTCAATCCTCCAGCACCACGACCTCTCCCACGACCAGCAGGAGATCCAGAAGAGCTTGATCCAACAGACTTTGGAGCAGCTTGAACAATCCGTGCTTCTTTAGAGGCAACATCAACCTCTTTAGTAACTCTAGAAATAAATAATCTTTTAAGTACTAGTACAATACAGAAATCTTAAAATGTTTGGAACATTTTCATACTTGACTTCCTCCCCAGCAAATTCAAACACTTCTGTAATAATAACTTTGTTTTCTTTTTCTTCTTTCTTTGGTTCTTCTTTTCCTTTTTTGTCTTCTGTTTCTTCATGTTTACTATTAACAGAAGTAATCTTCTTCGGCAGCGGTTTCAAAGATTTGGTATCGCTCATAAAATCTAGAAAGAAAAAGTCATGAAATAACCGCAAATTTTACAGTTCCATCATAAGCAAAAATAACCTACCTGCCCAAAGGGAATCTGCACGCTTTTTTTCTTCTTCTTCAGACAAGACTTTTTTGTCATTGTTTTCATCGTCGTCATCATCATCCTTCTCTTCAGTATTCACTTCTTCTTTCAGTGCAGATTTCCTATTACAGAAATAAAATAGATTTAATGGTTTTTGTCTTATTGACATTATTTTCTCTCATGTCTGAAACAAAAATTTGTTAGATCATTCTTCAAGTCACTGTGTACGTGAAATTGCTCCGCAAAACCCTTAGATTCTGAGATAACAAAAGTTATCTTAGTTATCTTCTGCAAAAATACAATTATAGTTGCATTTATGCTGAAATCCCTTAATACCTACATATCATAGTCATATCTGACCAGCAAATGTAATAAGGCACATCTCATTATAATATTGAAAAGTTTACACAAAATATGAAAACCTATCTCTATGACCATAACAAGAGAAAGGCATTAATTATACACAAGGAAGGAGCCATTGTATTAGTTCAGAGCAATACATTAACCCACTCGCGTCTTTTGATGTCTCCCAGATGTCATGATGGAGAATGGCCTCACCATCTTTTGACATCTCAGAAACATGAATGTGTTGGGTTTGCCCACAGTACTCGAGATACTGAAAATGGAGTCCCTCATGGAATGTATGTAACATATTTCTATTTATGGTTTATTCTGGTGTGTATCCTGACATTGTATTGAAATTTGGTGATCTCGTATCTACTAAAGTACTGCAGAAAGAGGGTAGGCAGAGACATTAAAATCTGAGAGGAATGCACATGGAATGAGGGGAAAAATCTGAGGCGAATGGGTTAATTGATCAAATTAACATTTGAATCAGCCAATTTATAAGCCATCGTACCTTCCTTTCTTCCTGGCCTTCTTTTTTGATGCTTTCTGACCTTTCTTTCTTTTTTTGGAGCTTGGATCCTCTTCATCACTTTCTGGAAGGTCCTCATCATCACCTTCCGACTCTACTTCAGATGGCAGATTACTCTCAGCACCTGGATTTAAAAAAAAAGAAAGAAAAAGAATTAACACATCCATGTCTAATACAAAGTTTATAATAAATTAGAACCAAAGTGTACCTGGGGGGACGTAATCCTCATCGCTGTCATCTGAATCAGATAGTAGATTTGGCTCTTCTTTACTAAAATCCATAAATGGAATACTGTCAGCTGTTTATCAAAGGCTGAAATAAAAGCAAACAATCCCTCATTTAGTTACGACGGGCAACTGTGGCACATACATACGTACTTCTCAAACACTAGGGGATTTCAACACGCGTGTATGAAAGAAAACAGGATTGCAGCCTTGAATGTTACTTCCGTATATTTACTTCCGTAACTTTATACATCCCACATGTACAGAATAAACTAATGAAAGCAATATTAAAAATAAATGAACTACGCCTTTCATACCTTATTTGCTTAGAAAACAAATAGATTTAATCTTCTCCCGTACCGGCTCAATCCACAAAGGAAAACATTAAAACGCAACAGCAGCGGCACAGTGGTGTTTCGGGCAGTTCAGGAAAAGAGCGAAGGTCTACAGCAGTGCTGCCAATAGTGTGCAATTATTTGTGATTTAACATATATTGGTAGTTTATCATTCTTTGGATGAAAGCTTGCGGAAAGAGTCAAATACGATGAAAGTGATTGTTATTTGGAATGAAATATTTCATTAATTGTGCTACTGCGAATATGGAAATACGAAGCACAAGATTTAACTTCAGTAAGCTGCATGCATTTTGATATCGCTTTTCAACAGGCAGTTGTTCAAATCATCGAAAATGGTGTAAGGTACGTGCGATAAGGACTATAAGTGTTTTCACAGGCATCAATATGTGTTGACACTGTGTCGAAATAAATCCGAAGAAAATCATGTTCCCTGCTAAACGGTAAAAAAACTACTTTGTCATAGTTTAAGCGGCAATACACAACTTGTGTCAGATATTAAGAAAGTAAATTTTCTGCGATGACACCTAGTAATTCGGCCAATAATTTTGAGATTGAGGATTTAATTTGAATATATCAGCATCTTATTGTTATTTAGCCAGGTACAAAATATTTTTCAGAAATAATAATCACTTCATTTCATTGCACTGTTAAGGTCCCCTTCTGGCACTGTACTACATCAAAATGGAATTATCAGAAAGAAATATATACGGCACTTGAATGAAATCAACTTGAAGTAGGCCTACATTCTCCTGGACTGGACTTACATCCCATCCAGAATGTCCGATGACTCAAAGACATCTGATACAGATGTTGTCCCAGGTTATATTACATCTCAATCCCTGACCACTTTCCCTGGTGAGTAGTGAAAACACTATTGAGTGTTGGGGGGATGTGTGTTTTGGTTAAATATATTAATTTGTTTTCTTTATTGTATAAATTTTATAAAAATGTTTTTTTTTGTGTGTGTATGAATATGTAGAGATGTGGTACCAGATTTTCCTGTGGGCCCTACTTTCATCATTCTTTGTCCATGTTGTGGCTGCTGGAATAGCCTTTTTAACACTCAGGAAGCATGTGTATGGCAAGTAAGTCACAATTATTTTATTTCTTTACCCTATAAGCTTTGAAGGTGATGCATAAATCGAAATAAATTGAATTATGAAATTATAGATTCTCTGCTATTTCTTAAGATGTCACTTTGAAAGTAAAATATTTTATACAAATTTTCCTGTCAAACAACGCAGACGTAAAATACACAATTTAATGTTACAAGAGGTTGTTCATAATTATGTAATACAAAGCAGGGACTAGGGGGTTTGGCAAAGCATTTACAAAGTATTAGGGGTAGGTGTGTGGGGGTAGTAGATTAGTATTATGTAATGCTCACATTTACATTTTTATTGTTTCAATATTTGCAAAAATATTTTCTAGCAAAAGAAAAAGTTAAATATGGTGAAAGACAAAGTGTGTACATGCAATTGTAGTAGATATCTGTCAACCTTAGAAGGATGCTTCCAGAACATATTTATCTAATTCATATAACAAATTTTGAGCTTCTTTAATTATTATAAATTTCATTTTGTAATACAAGCAAAATTGTTGCAAATTGTTTTTACACTCATTTAATTTATTTTTTCTGATTATAAATGGGGGGTAACTCAAGCATTATGCAATTATTTAGGGGTGTTAAGCTCATGTCTCAAGCATTACAGGCAAGAGAAAATACCCCAAATTGTATTTTATAGTTTATTAATAACTCCTAAGTGATATTTTTCCAGAGCAGGCAAAAATTTAAATATGTGAAAAATGTGTTAAATAATTTTAAGAAAATTCAGTAAAGGAAAAGTGTAATCAGAATATTCTTTTGTGATTTCATTTATTACTTCACATTTCAACTAAAGAGACACAAGATTGTTGAAATATTGATTTTAAAAAATGTAGTGGATACTTTTATTTTTGTTACAATTCTGTTGTATTACATTTCATAACAATTGTATTGAAGATAAAACACTATTCATCAATTTATTGAAATAGAACATTATTGACTTGAAAAAAGGTTTTTCAGAATTTTTTGACATTAGCATTTATGTTGCATGTAATTGGATGTCATTTAGTTTTTTTGTTCCCTTGGGGTATTTAAGGCAATGAACTAATTCATTTGGTTCCAAATGAAATAATATTTTCTCTTTCGTTGCAGATTTTTTCCAATTTTTATTCTGGTCATGGGTGTTTTGTCTCCCTTAACATCAGGTGTGGTCAGCAGTGCTGCTGTGGCCTTTGTGTATCGGGCTTCCAATTATCAGATGGCACCACTGTATGCACTCCTATGGGGAGTTGGTCAGACTGTTGTTTCTGCCTGCATAGGTTTTACTCGAATACTAGCTACATTATAACATACACAGTGTCCTGATATTAGGGGTAAGCAGCCCAAAAGTACCATAAAAGACTTCAGATCTCTCATCTTGATCTTTCTGTGCACTTTTCGTTTCTACTATATCTCTATCTTGTCTTACTTGTGCATTTATCATCACTGTGTATCCACAAAACATGAAGAAAGTGATTTGCATGATAGTCATGAAGTTATGACTCTGATTTTAAATAAAAATTGGATTTTGTTACACCTAATGATAATCTACTGAGCTTCTTGAACTGGTGTTTTTGGATTTGTTTCTTTCAGTGCTCTCAAGAAAATTTTAAAAAATTCCATATCCAGTGTTTTCTTCTCAAATAGTTTGATTTAAGAGATTCTGAAAGTTGGATGGTCCATGATGGTACATATATCCATCCAGTATATTAATTATGAATATTAGAATGTATCAATAATTAACATTAATTTGTTAATACAGCCAGTGGTTTTCCAAGTACAAAGACATTACTCACAATTTGAGTCATTCGTCATTTTAAAGTATAAATGTGGTTCTTTTGATTGTAATTTTCTCATTTATAGTTTTAGGATATTAATTAGTTTGATATTGTATGTCAGTATTCTATTAGAACCTTTTTTTATACTTCTGTAGTGTACTTGAAATATAACATCGAGCATAGAATGATTTGCTCACTAGCTTGTAGTATGGATTATTTCTTATATCTATTGTCACTATTTTGTGCCATCAACTGGAGTCTCAAGCCAGGAACAAGAGCTCAGTACTTACGAATAGTTGCAATCTACAACCCCTTTTCTGAAGGAATCTGTCTCTTTTATATGTTGTACTTACATCTTCAAATTTGCACATAAATGCCATGTATATACATTGAAAAAATTTGTAAATACGTATTAATAACTTGTAGTATAAATATTGTATAATATTTTGTGAATATGGCCAGTGAATTGCATAGGTGGTCAATAGTGGGCATTTTATCTTGTATCATTTTCTATTTTTTAATTACTATGTATAATGTATTAAAACTTGTTTGTGTTACTTGTTATTCATGTACCATCCATATTAGTACATCCATGTATAGTCCATTGAGAAAATTTGTCTGTTGATTTTGGGAAAAGTATGTTAATTGCACAATGTTACCTTCACAGCAAACTCTGAGGTAATGTGGACCATTGATGCAGCTGTATTTACTAGATATGGTGTCTATGTGCCTCAGAAATCTGGTGCAAAATGTGTTGTGACTAAAAAGTTGTATGACACAAGCAATTATTAATGTGGTTTTGATAAGGAATGTCATACATGTCATAGTTAAGAGATCTCTTATTGTGACCTTATTAGGATGGTCAATAATACGTATAAATATTTATTGCTAAGGTGCCGAATTAGTTACTGTTCTGGAAGAGAGAATGACTGGTAAACATATATCATTGCCACTCAGTACATGTAAATGAACATTTTTGCTAGGGCATATTGCCAAAAATAAAATGAATATGATTATTGCATATATACTGCATGTGATGATACTATGGAGAACAACAACCATATTTTTCCTACAATATCAAGACTGTTTTGTTTATTAAAACATGAGTGTGCTCGTTTATAGTAGATGATACAGTATTATTCCATAGAAGGCAGCGATAGTATGTTAAAATAATTAGGATTATAACATTTTGTTACAGAATGTTAAATATATTTAATGTTAGAACTCTGTAGTCAACCAAATAATCGAATTTCGTGACAATGTACTGAAACATACAAGCACCATATTTTACACTTATGGGCAACATTTCCATATTAATAAGTTTTTATAACAATCAGTGTGGTGATTTATTATCAGTAATCAAAGAGTATTAGCTGATTAGTCATCAGCACATGTTTTTAAATAAAGCATTCTGCAGAATTCAAAATTTGTGTTTCTCTAGCTTTATTAAATGCCCTTTTTTAAATTATAAATTTAGGATGAGTAGTTTGGTTACAAAATTTATTATTCTCAAGTTATAGGGTTAGATCTTTTGATAAGAAATGTATTCCTAAATTGAAGTGATTGGGAGAGTGGAATTTTATTTTGTGAAGAGATAATATGTGATGTTAGATGATATACAAGGGTCAGTAATTAGCAATTACATGGCCTACATCCAATTCAGATACTTGGAAAGGACTAGCATCTGGAAGGTTATGAATTTGTCTTTTGATATGGGAATCCTCTTTTGACTGTGGGACCAAAGTAACTAAAGAGGATCTCTTAAGATTCTTGTTGAAGTAGAATTAAAAATTCTGGTCCAAGTAAATGTCAACATGGAATTATGAACTAATTAAAATATTTGTCATGCAATTGTGCTTTTTAGATGCAGCATAATAGCTTGTGGTATTAAATTATACAAAACAATATAGAAAAGCTTCAATTTGCTCTGCTAAGATAGTTCAAGGAATATGTTAGCAGGTTTCAATAAATTGACTTAATAGATGCATTCCTTGTTTTTGTCTGTCCTAATTTGCATGCTCTATTTATATTTTTGGTGTATGTAGTGTATCACTGCTTTGTTAATTGAAGTTCACTTGTTTTGTAAATTTTGAAAAAATATGTTAATTCAGTGCATGAGAATATGTATCTGTTGTGTGTTAAATATATTATTTTTTATTTATTTACAGCATTTATTTTGTTGCTTTTTATTTGTATTTGATGTATTATAAAAAAAAATTTACTGTTAAACACCAATTAGCTGTTTCAAGCATGTTTTCTAAGAAATTCAGAATATATTAATATGTTGTTGATAACACTGTGATGAAAGGGGGAGATTAGAATTGTAAATATATCACAATGTTGCCATATACTTCAATCTGAATTCAATAACAAATTATTTTGTGTGTTTAGTTGTCTTTAATATCACAAAATAAAGATTGCATTTCTTGATAATACAAAGGCTTTTTACTTTTTTAAGTAATTAAATATTTGGTTATGATTAATTTTTGTGAAATATATGTTTACAAATTAATTGTACTTAAAATAAATTATTGTATAACTTTTTTAAACTAATTGTACATTCCAGCACAATTTCCTTAATGCATGTATTAAAAGAAAACAGTTGCAGAAAGCATTACAGTGCTTTGCTCAGAACATTTTTCAGCATCTCTCAAATATTTTGCCAAAAAAAGGTTTTTTAAAAAACACAAACATATATTCTACAAAAATTATTAAAAGAGCTATTGAGAAACAGGAAGACAAATATTCAATCTTGGAGAATGTTTTGTGAAGCCGATTCGTTTGTAAAGGCGCCCTATTAGTTGCATGCCCTGTAAGGTACATGTTGGTAGCAGTGCGAAATAACAGCAATCGGATACACTCTGCGCTAATGATACACTTCTTGATGTGCATAGGTGAGGGAAACGATGTGATTTGTTAAATACTTTGATATACATGAAGAAAAGAGAAAATGAGGGACGTGTGTATTGGTGTGGAATTTTTCAGATTTTTAATTTTCGTATATTACTAAGAAATGAACAAATTTATTATGGAATCTAGTGACTTTGACGAAGTTTAGAACGCATCTTTTACTGTGCCCCGTAATTTTGAAATATACTATAATAATGGCGACTGAAAGTCAAATAACAAACATTGTGAATGATATTTTGGTAAGTGCCAAGAGCTTATTGGTTTTACCGTCATTTGTAATCGTCAGTACAATAAAATAAGTCCATGATGTATCTGTTATTTAGAGAGTAGAAAGCATTGAAGAAGCCTTTAGCTGCTACTTAGTCCACCGTCCTGAACACGAAACCGAGAAAATTACCGGCTTCCAACAAGATTTACAAAATGCATTGAGTGGATTAGGCACGGAACAGCAAGAGGCAGGAGTAAGGCAGTATCTTGTGATGGCAGCGAGCATGACAAATCATAGTCGTCTTACATTACTACTCAATCTTCTGGAAAATTTGGTCTCGAATAACATACTCCCTGCCAGGTAGGTATTGCTGTTTGAATTAAATATTTGATGTTAGTGATGTGCTTATAGGATTTAGTTTTTCTTTTTGCAACCAATGTTGGAATTTGTGAAATGGAGGCACAAAAAGGATAGGCATTGAGCTGGACTGTATCTTAAAAATTTAAACATTTCAAATGTTTGAAGAAAATTTGATTTCGAGAATGACTTTCTATACTTACATTCTGAAACAGAAAAAAATGTGAGTTACAGAAATGTAATGGAATCAAAATATTCCATTACATAAATGTATGTATTATTTAGAAATTTAGTGGAAGGAGAATTAATTAAATTTGAAATAGAAGAATGGAGATGATTTTTGTAAGAACTAATGAAAATTCTGGAACATGCTAATTTCTTTTTAGTTATTCCTGAAAGAATATTGTAGTCCCCCCCTTGAAAACAATGAACTTGAATGTTTTTAAACTTCCTGAAGTATCCTAATTGCCTGGGTATTTATGGAAAGTGTGTGGGTATTATTTACAAAATTTTGTACAGTAGGTAACTTTCCTCTTGTTTCGACAGTCACATGTACTAAATTTCATTAAGATTGGAATAAATTTGAATGAAAAAAACAAACAGAAAACATACTTTATACAAGAAAAACTAATAATTTGAAGAAAGAATGAAAAGAAAAGATAGAAAAAATTGTCGTAAGTTATGCCTAACAAAATTCTGCATCAAAATCAGTTAAGCCATTTTTGAGATTACCCCAGACAAACAGATCATTTCAATTGAATTGGTATTTTTAGAATCTAAACAAGAATACAGATTATTTAAAGTCAGTTATTTTGAAACTGCAGATGGACAAAGTTTTATTAATGTAGATAGGGTATTACATTAACTTGAAAGGCAAGAGTAATTTTTTATTCTTGAGAAATTGCTTTAAGGAAAGTGATTACCCCAACACACTTTTCAGGAGCAAATTTAAATTGACTTCTTGGTCTTGACAGCATAAGACCCGTGCATTTAAACAAAAAATTCAAGTACTTAAAAAAAAGTATATTAAGTGTGTTTAGATGTCAGTTTGTCATGTTTGATTGTAGGAAAATTGATTAAATGATTTTGTATTGACTTGTATTGAACTTGATGATTGCTAGTTAATCCATCACTTCAATTCTCCTTTCTGTCACATATAAACCACCCAAAATCATTAGTTTATAATCCAAGGGAGTGGAATATAAACTATATATTTTTGTTTTTTTCAAAACAGAAAGTTCTGTCAAGAAGTTAAGGCACTGTTGACATTGA
This sequence comes from Teleogryllus occipitalis, assembly GCA_011170035.1. Taxonomy (NCBI): domain Eukaryota; kingdom Metazoa; phylum Arthropoda; class Insecta; order Orthoptera; family Gryllidae; genus Teleogryllus; species Teleogryllus occipitalis. The sequence goes on from BLKR01001089.1 coordinate 315,803, forward strand.
GTAAATGCTGTAATAACTTAAATTTTTTGATTCAGGATGGTATGTGAATGCATTTTGGCATGTGAGAAATTGGTATATCAACAGGGAGATTTTTGGATTGAATGCTTTAATCTTATTAGACGAATAATTGGTGGTGTGGACTATAAAGGTGTTCGAGAAATTATGAAGGTATGTTTTAGTGTGCACATTGTTTGTGTCTATTTTCCTTAAAATTAGGGTGCCTTCTATTCTTGTTATTGTTTTAGGGGTGTCGAGAAAAAGCTCAGACCATTCCCACAAGGCTGAATGCATCAGTGATCCCTCAGTTGAAAGCATTGGAAAATGTTATTGAGTACATTTTTGATAGGAATGCTTGTTTATTGCCAGGCTATTTCATTGTAAACGAAATTCAGAAAGCATATCCAGACAACAAAAATTGGCCTCATTGGGTAATGTAAAATATTTAATTATTAGTTCTGGTTTTTAAAACTGAATTTCTGATGCACATAATTGACTCTCCATTTTTTAAATTAGAAATTGGCTTATCTACTATCAAGCTTTGTGGAGAGTTTTCGGCCTACTGCTCAAATGGTGTCTATAATAGGCCACTCAAAGATGTTACCAGTAGTAGAACATTCAGGATATGCTGATCATCTTATAAATCCATGGAAACTTGACCCCACAACATTAAAATTTAGTCTGAAGGGAAATCTACCATATGACAGAGAACTTCTTGAACGTCAAACTGGTTTACTGAGATATGTTTTGGAGCAACCATACTCCAGAGATATGGTTTGCTCCATGTTAGGTCTGCAGAAACAGGTAAGATAGAATTTATTGATTTAAATTTGTTTCTTGTAAATTTAAACATTGAACTAAATATGTATTTAAAATAATTCTAGGGGAAGTGAAAATATGTTTCAAACCACAAAAACATCAAAACTGTTGTTTTGTGATTTTTTTGCTGTGTATGTGTATTTTGATATTTACATCTTTTAGCACAAACAGCGTTGTGTGGCTTTGGAGGAGCAACTCGTGGAGCTGGTCATCATTGCTATGGAAAGATCTGAAACTGAAACAGAAACTGATGATGTGACTAACAGCCATTGGTTATGGTTACACTTATCCAGTCAACTTATATACTTTGTACTATTTCAATTTGCAAGTTTTCCAAATATTGTTCTTGCCCTACATGATAAGGTAAGAAATGTATGGAAATTAAGATTTGCTGTTTTGTTGCTGATTTTTTTGATTTTTTTAGCATTATCGAGTGTGTTTGATTCAGTTGGCAGGACGTGACTTGCGAAGGGGAAGAGACCATTTGATGTGGGTTCTGCTTCAGTTCATTTCAGGCAGTATTCAAAGAAATCCAGTGAGTTAAACCTTGACGTTAATATTAACTTTAAATGGAGTAATGTATGTGCAGGTTTACTTGATATTCCACCCTGGAGCTGCAGATAGAGGAAGGTTTAGCGTATACTAGTACTTAAATGGGGCATGCCAACTGTTGAAGTGAACTTCGCTCACCACTAAGCATGAGAACAACATACAAATGACAGTAGTCACATTCACTGTCCCTGTCCATGTTCCTTACAATGCTTGGAATCTCGTCATTGAATGTTATTTATTGTTCCTATTTCAATTTTCTTTTTCTGCGTGCCATCTTTTTGTCATGCAAAGTTGTCTTCATATTTCTTAATGTATGCAACTATAAGGTGGAAGACAGATAACTATTTCACCTCTTTCAGGGGCCTTTTTATTGCAACATCAAACCTTTTGAGCTTATAAATTTATATTTTTGTATCATTGTGAACAAATATTTATTCATTTATTTGGATCACAGTTGATTCCTCTCTTCCTTAACCTAGTATAACGTAACCTTAAACTCCGACAGATGAAGCATTTGGAAAAAAACTAATGAATGTAATGAATGAAAAAAACTAACGAATCTAATCATGAATCATAATTGTTGAACCAAAGAGAAAGCCAATAAGTTGATGTTAGTAAAACACTAATAAGCACACTTACTTAAGAAATATAGAATATTTAGTAATTTAAAGGAATGGTGTAGATGATAGAAGTTTGTTCATGCTGTCCCAAATTGAACCTAATTTTCTCGATGTGCTAGGCAAGGACTAAAGGGTTTGAGTATTAAGAAATACTTGTGTACATATAGTACTCAGATTTTCTGGTTTTATGATGTAAGTTATTACTGTCAATTAAATAGTTTAAAGCGTAATTAAATGCTTTGTAGAGTGCATGCAATGGTAGAATTATTGTGAAAATATTGAAAGAAAGTGAGAAAGACATGTTTTCAGTTCAAAACTCATTACAGTTGTATGATTAATAAGGATATTTTAATTTCATGCCTTAAACACTATATCACCCAAAAATATCATTTCGAAATGGCTGGCGTTTCATTTTACTATGTAATTTTAGTTCTTATTTTGAGAATCAGTCTTTTATGAGACTTCCTCATTTTTAGATGTGTTCCATTTTATGTATACTTAAAAAAATTATGAAACTACAATTTTTATATAATGTTTTACATACTTTGTCCACTAGTGTCATTTTAACACCAACAAGACTTTTCACCAGGGCTGTACTCAAAACATTGCATGATCCACTACTTGGTCTCTGCCTGTTATTGCCAGATTTGCTGAGCTTTTATTGGTCTTTTTAATTTTTTAAATATTTTGGTTACGTTTGATTCTATTTTGACAATTTTGGCTAGTAGTTTTCAAGGATAGTGCAACACCTTATGCTTTTTGTCTCTCCTTTTGAAAGTAATGCTAGCTCAACCAACCTGTGATAATTGTATTTCTCATATCAGCCTGTTTCTAAAATGTGTATTATGGAGCTTTTAGTTTTGTACTCTGAGATTCTTCGGTTCTTGCTAGATAATGGAAAAGGAAAGTATTAGGAAAATGTATGGAAATATTTGCAAAGATTGTTTCTGAGTTGACTTTCTTATTGGTTGCTGATTTCACTTTATCACTTTGACATAACATGTATTCTTCTATATTTGTGAAACTAAAATATTAACAGCACAGTGGATCTTGTAACAACTTTAAACGGTGGCAGTCCTTTTCTTTAAAAAATTCACAATATGCACATAAAAAAAACATAATATAATAAAAGATAATTAAAGCATGTTCATAGTGAGAATTTTTTTGAAATTTGTGAATTTCAATTCTTAATATGATTAATATTTTATTAGAAATATATAAGTTTATAAACATTAAAAATTATCAAAAAAATAGTAGAAAGCAGTAAAACAATTAAATATGTTACTATTGCAGTAACCAGCTCACAATACAAAGGTTGAAGTGACACTTCTTGGGGGAGGGAAGCAAGGTAGAGAATAAATAACTTTTCAGTGTAATTAATATCAAAAGTTGAAATTTGCATAAATAATATAAAAAAATAATTTTTATCGCACTAAATATACAGTATCTACTTGCATTGACTTGCATTATTGTTACAGTGATGAAGTTGGTTTTGTTACTAATTGTATTACGTATTGCAGCTGAACAACTTTTTGCCAGTTCTCAAATTGTATGATCTGCTGTACCCAGAGAAAGAATCACTGCCTGTGCCGGATTTTAGTAAAGCATTGTGTACTCATCAGATGGCAATGACTTGTATTTGGATCCATTTATTGAAAAAGGCTCAATCAGATCACTTGAACATCCATCGCCCTATTCCACTTACATTGAAAGGCCACCACGAGTAAGTAGATCTGTTATTGATTGTTAAGTTACTAGTTGCATAGTGATGTTCAAATAAATTGGACACATGAGAGATGGTAGCAAACCATTTCAAGGAATTTTATCAGTTACGTTAATAAATTGAACCTGGGAAATGCTCTTTTAATATCTAATAACAATTAAATTTTCAATTGCATTATCTCATATATTTAGGGAAAGATACATTTTCAGAGAGAAATTAGGAATATGATTTATGTTGATGATGGTAGGGTGATGTGGTATTAAAAGATTTCTTTTCACTTTATGAAACATTATTTTCGCATTAACAAAGGTTTTTCTTTTCTTTTATTCTGTTTTACATATGAAAATGTTTTTTATTTACTAGCTTAAGAAGCTCATTTCTAAATTATATAATAGGATTCATATCTCACTAGAAATTGGTAAATATATCCTGAGGAATATTTTCCTGATTACTGAGAATTGCTCTCATGCATTCAGCTTGTGAGCCATTCCAGATGTAATTTATTATCTGATGGCGGGGCAATAGTATAATTTCCGATGACAAATCAAATGCCTAATAATTAGGGGGTGGATTTTAATGAAATGTCATTTTTTCTCTTTTCACTTAACATTGTTATTTAGTTTAGAAATTCATTTTATGTTATATCAAAAGGAAATGACGCATTTTTAAAGGTCATTATTTTGTATTTTATGTCGATTTCGACTAATAAGTCATTTTTTACCTTTTTCTGTAATTTTTAATGCATTTTTTGCTGATTTCATCAATTTTAATGTAATTTTTAATGATACTCGCTTCAAATAATATTTACAAGATGCTACAAATGTTCTTCATAGAATTATTTAGTAGCTTATTCCACTTGTTTGCTCAGAAATTGTTTTGACAGCCGTTGTAAGTATTTAATTCTTGTGATGTATATCAGCGCCATTGCCAGTTCAGCCAATTTCAGGATAACTAAAAACAGAAATTTCCTTGTTAAAAAAAGTCCAAACTAAAAGTTTGCAAGCTGAGTTCACTAGAATGAATGGAAGAAGCCTCGATTACATCAATAACTTATCCAACAGCTTGAGTTGTTCATCCAAACTGTTTTTGATCGTATATTTTTTACATCGTTTTTCTTTGGTATTTCGGCATTTTTAAAGCATTTCATTGATCATTTTTGGTAATGTTTTAGGTCATCAAAATCCACCCCTACTAATGATTGTAGTAACTTGCCACTGCAAACACTAAATTTAAACCCGATGAAATATTATGAATTGATGTGTGATTGTTACAGGTTTCTTCAACATCTTGTGATGCCAAATAATCCAGCTTTGTGTATGGGTTCTGACTACAGAATTGCATTACTTTGCAATGCCTACTCGACAAATCAGGAATATTTTTCAAGACCCATGGCTGCTCTTGTCGAAACAATTTTGGGCACACAGAAAGGTCCCCAGCAGCCTCCTCTTCCTCCTATGGCTAACAATGCTGCATTGGCCAATGGTCCAACTACCCCTTTGTCTATGTCCATATTGGATTCTCTAACTGTGCACTCAAAGATGAGCCTAATTCACAGTATTGTTACACATGTCATTAAATTAGCCCAGGCAAAGTCAAATATGGCTTTAGCGCCAGCTTTAGTTGAAACATACAGCAGACTACTTGTTTACACCGAAATTGAATCTCTTGGAATTAAAGGTTTTATTAGTAAGTATAAAAGAATTATATATTTTATTTCTGATGATGATTTTCATATATTGACATTCAGAATACATATGTTATTTTAAATTTGGTTTGTAATACATTTTTGTAATCTTGTAGGTCAGTTACTTCCTACAGTGTTCAAATCCCATGCCTGGGGAATCTTATATACATTGTTAGAAATGTTTAGTTATCGAATGCATCACATACAGCCTCACTACAGAGTGCAACTACTGTCACATCTCCATAGTTTAGCAGCTGTTCCTCAGACAAATCAAACACAACTCCATTTATGGTGAGTTTCATTTCTAAATTGACACAGTACTGTGCATTATATTCCACAAAAGCATTATGTGGCACTCTTTTTCTGCATGCTCTCTTCATTGATAGTATTGTATATTCCTTAGTAATTTTTTGTTCTTTTTTCTTCATTTAAGAAGCAAATTAATGAGATATTCTGTTAGGTAAATATTTATTATTTTTGTTTCAGTGTTGAGAGTACAGCATTACGTCTTATTACTGGACTGGGTAGTGCTGAAGTTCAACCACAGCTTTCTCGTTTTCTCAGTGAACCAAAAACATTGGTATCTGCTGAATCTGAGGAGTTAAATCGTGCTTTAGTGCTGACATTGGCTCGCTCAATGCATGTAACTGGCACAGGTGAATTTGCTTAGCTGTGCTTATCAGTGTAGAATAACTTAAATTTTTCTTCGCTTTAAATGTGATTAAATTGCTTTTTTAACTAATAAGTTTGTTTAACATAAAAGTTCAAGGTACATTTTCACAATTTCCTTGTACCATAGATTAGAATCAATTTTTCAAGTATAAACATGTAGTCAATTTTCAAGTATAAAATAATTTTCATTATATTTCTACTGTTTTTGTATGGTTAACAAATATTATTGCCTTCCAGGTTCAGATGCTCTATCAGGTACATGGTGTAAAGATTTGTTGAACACTATTATGCAAAACACGCCTCATAGTTGGGCAAACCATACTTTACAGTGCTTTCCTCCTGTCCTCAATGAATTTTTCCAGCAAAACAATGTTTCTCGAGAAAACAAGCAACAATTAAAGGTAAAAATTTTTATTATTTTATACATAGTAAAAGAAAACAAACTTGTTGCATCCTTGTTTAAGGGCTTCAGGCATGCATGCTGTCTAAAAATGTATAGTCTGTTAATTTCACCAGCAAACTTTTGATGGGCTGTCTTAATACATTGTTTTTTCTTATTCACTTGTAAGATTTGCAACATACAGTAAAACCCCATTTTTATGTTCCCTCATTTTACATTTCCCTTTAATGTAATTTTTGTTGTTCCCATTGTTAAGCCTATATTTACAATGCATTCTCTTTCCGCAATTTACAACTTTATATGAAGAGTGCTTCCCATCTTTTATGTCATTTTTCTCTTAAATTTTTACTTTTCTGTATATATGTATATTATATGGAAAAGTACGTGTAGTGCTGAGAAAGTTATGTAATGCTGCGGCAAAAAACAACAATTTTTCATCAGAAAAACTCGTACTGATACAGAAAAAGTGGATAAAATCTGCTCCTTTATGTAGTAAATTAATTTATATGTGCTACATATGTATGATGTAAATTCGCTGAACCTCGAGTTCTTTCAGATCAATTGAGGAATATCAATTTTGGGGAAAATTGGCTGATTGGTTCTGGGGCTAGCGTTGACCATAATGGACAAACAGATGTTTTGTTGTCAATTGATTGTTTGATTTCAAGGACCCACAAAACCTGGATTCTGGCTACACCACCTGTTCGAGGTATTAATTTATTATATACATGGACACGATTTATCGACTTTTTTGTTATCAGGGCTCGCCAATAAGTTTTTCTGTTGAAATTAAGCTGTTTCTGGTGCATGGTTATAATACTTTCTCCTCTTATGAAGTAAGAATGAGAAAGTAAAAGTAGAAACACCATTGTAGTAAATAATGTGAAAACTTGCCTAGCTTATCGTTATTTAACTTTCCTGTATTTTATACTTTCCTGTGTTTTACACTTTTTTCCATTGGTGTAAAAAAGAGGTTTTACTGTTTTAGGAAAAGGTTGGTTTTGCTATGGAGGAAAGGAAGTCTATGGTAATACTCATAATTCTCTTTACTTTCTGTTACATAAGATAATTTAAATTTTACAGAAAGCTGTGGAAGAAGAATACAGAAATTGGACGTCAATGAATAATGAAAATGATATTATTGCACATTTCTCTGTGCCTGGTACATCACCACTCTTTTTGTGTTTGCTCTGGAAGATTATTTTGGAAACTGAAAGAATTAGTCCAATTGCATACAAGTAAAGTTCATTTGTTTATTGTAGAGTTTTAGAAACACTTGGGCAGTAGTGTTACTCATTATTTTGTCTGTAGGACAATATTGATGTGTATTTTGTTTGTGCAGGGTGTTGGAAAGAATTGGTGCAAGGGCATTATCTGCACATTTGCGAAAATATTGTGATTACCTCGTTTTTGAATTTGCAAATTCAGGAGGAGGCCAACATGTGAACAAATGTGTGGATGCTATCAATGATATGATTTGGAAATACAACATTGTTACAATTGATAGACTTATTCTTTGTTTAGTAAGTATTATACAGGATGTTAGTTCAGCCTTTTATAGACTGAAGCCAAATGCTTATTTCCTGTTTCATTTTAGTTCTTTGTCTTGCTCTTAATTTTTTCAATTCATTAAGTTACTGTAAATATTAATATTATTGAATATAATTAAAATTGAACTAATGTTCATACAAAAATGAACTGGATTGAAAAAATTATGAATTTGTTTAAACTGCTGATCAGCAGGCCTTGTATTTTGATGACTGCATGCAATTTTTACACATTATGACATAACGTCAAATTATGTCAATTTTAAATTTGTACCACTATTACATACCATAAGCAGTGTCATCCTTTTACGGCATTTTAGACAATACATACTTGTTTACAATTCCTAATCTTTACTTCCAGGTTGTAGAAATATACTTGAATTGAAACATTTGTCAAATTCTGTTTTTTTGTTTTTTTTTAAATTTTAACATATTTATTTCTCCTGCATTTTAGTAGTAGTGAGCATTCAAACTTTCCATATATTTGTGATTTAATTATCAACTATCCTGTTAATGGCATGCATCATTATTTTCTTTAAAAGAAGTATTTTATTCACGACTTCACACAATGTTTTGAAATCTTGTGAGAAATATTATCTACATATTATCTTACTCTCATATTCTTGTAAATGCTGGTATTTGTAAAATTGTTTTCCATTAATTGGGTTTTTAAATTGTGACAACAGCAAATATTTAGTATTCAGTAAGAAACGTATCATCAAAACCAGGCCTATTTGTGAAATCTGTTTTGTCACTTTGTGTCTAGTTAAAATTTGTGAATTGCTTTCAAATGCTAAATTGTTTTTATTACCATTCTATTCTCAAGTTTTGTACCTAGAGATATTATTTAAATAATTTTTCTCTGATTAATTCTTCAAATATTAATTGTTAACATTTAAATTGTCACTGCAATAATACCATTTACAAGTCATTGATGAGTAAGATATATTGATTGGAAGAAATTGCTATCCATGTTGTGACCTCGTTAATGCATACCTGTATTAATTGAGTAAATTGTTAAAAGCAAAAACCACTTGAACCAGGAATTGAAGCCAGGTCTTCTGGTTAGTTATAATTTACAAGCTTTCAATATATATGTGTTGGACTAAGGTGGAATATGTCCAAAAGTTGACTTTTTGTTATTTGATAATTAATACTTTTTTTATCTGGTAAATTTTTGTGGTGTACTACCAGAAAGGAAGAGAATGTCAGTTGAAACACCTTAATGGACTTGCCATATTATTGTACATAAATTCTAAATTTCAGCAAACCTGAAACCTTTGGAAATTGTCTCTTGAAAAATCAAGTTTTTTGTCATATTTGCCTTAGTACCACAGATTTGTGATTATAAATTACTAATTCAGCGTATTTTATGGTCTGATGTTATTGCCAGGATCTGGCAGTTGAGAAATATTGACATCACTTTCTACAGAACTAATATTTAACCCTTTGTAGGCTCTACGAACACAAGAAGGTAGTGAGGCACAAGTGTGCTTTTTCATTATTCAGCTGCTCTTACTAAAAGCTGCTGAATTCCGCAATAGAGTGCAGGAATTTGTGAAAGAAAACTCTCCAGAACACTGGAAACAGTCCAATTGGTTAGTTCATGGATAACTATATATTTTTTAACTGTTTATAATAATAACTTTTTAAATTTTTTATAGATGTAACTAATGAATGTTAAATAACTTTGTGAAGTCATTGTTATTGGTTTTTGTTTAAGGCATGAGAAGCACCTTGCTTTTCATCGCAAATATCCTGAAAAATTTGCTCCAGAAGGAATTCTGGAACAAACGGGAGGTCCTTCCTCGCCTTATCATTCTTTGCCTGTATATTTTGGAAACGTGTGTCTGAGGTTTTTGCCTGTGAGTTTCAATTGTTACACTATAAGGAACATTTGTGAACTTGTGAAAAATTCTGTGTACATGAACTAATAGATGGTTTTTAAAAATTTACAGGTATTTGATATTGTAATTCATAGATATTTAGAACTTCCTCCAGTTACAAAATCTTTGGAAACTTTATTGGAACATTTAGGCTGTTTATACAAATTCCATGGTAAGAATAATTGCCAACGTTCCTTAATATAATTGCATATTTTACAAGTCAATACAAATAATAAACAAATCATAATATACTTATGTTATTAGATCGTCCGGTTACGTACCTGTACAACACATTACATTATTATGAACGCAAGCTGAGAGACAGGCCACCACTGAAGAGACGCCTGGTTTCTGCAGTTCTGGGTTCTCTGAAGGATATCAGACCTCCTGGTTGGAGTTTATCTGATGCCTATCAGACATATATGAAACAGAACGATGAAAGTAGTTGGGTGCCAGAGTTGGATTATTATATTCGTCTTGTCCGAAGAATTGTGGACAGTATCCTTGTATCAGTATATAAACCTTTAAAAATTATGCTGACATTTCTTAAAATTTGTGTGTTTTTATGTCAATGAAAGTTGGCACAATTGTTTCCTTAATTCCTAAATTCAGCCATGTCTGGAAAACCCCAATTTCCTACTACAGATTGGAGATTTAATGAATTTCCTAATCCCGCAGCTCATGCTTTATATGTCACATGTGTGGAATTAATGGCTGTGCCAGTAACACCAACAATGGTTGGTAACAATTTGCTGGATGTTGTCTCCAAAGGGTGAGCTTTTAATCAGTGTATAAATGTTGAATTTATTGTTATATAGTTCTTAAAAAAAAAATGATTTTCTCATTCCAGGTACACTGTTATTCCATATAATCAAATTCATATGTGGATTAATTCAGTTGGATTAATTATGGCTGCTTTACCTGACTCTTACTGGTCAGTGCTTCATGAAAGGCTTGTTGAAGTCATGACTTGTCCTCAACTCATTCAGTGGAATTACCGCAACACACCGTTTCAGTTGTACAACTTCTCAGCAACCCATGATTCTCTCTTGGAGAACAAGTTTTCTTACACTTTGGCACTTGCTCATTCAATGTGGCATCATGCTGGAGTAGGGCAGATAGCTACCGTACCACAGTATGGATTTTTTTAAGTCTTACTTTTCATATTTGGAAGTACATGTTAAATTATTGTTAAAAACTTCTTTTATTTCTCATCTTTTCTAGATTTGTGAAAGAAAAGGTTCACCCAGTTGTGAAAACAGAAGAACAGTTCTTGTTCTTATGTCATCTTGTGGGCCCGTTTTTGCAGAGGTTCAACACTGATAGACCTCGTTGTGTAATGGAATTAACTGTTGAATTATATGAACTACTTGAACAAGTGGACAAAAATGTTACACACATGAACTACATGGATCCAATTTGTGATTTATTGTATCCTTTTCAGAGAGATAATGTTTTTCTTTTTTAGTGCAACTCGTATTCTCATATATTTGGTGCAAACAATATTTTTAATTAAAATTGACATCATATATTTTGTCTACCATGGCATGTGATATCCTATAACTGGGTACTGGGTTTGAAACAATTAAATGAAACCTTTCTATTGCAACATCTTCAAAGTAATGAAAAATTGAACCTCATATTTTTAAATGTCCTTTTTTATGTTTATATGTTATGGTATTAATGTTTCTTCGTGGACATATTTTGTAAACCATAAATTCTCCAAAGCTTTCCACCAACAGTTTTGTAAATGTCTATATCCTAAGGAGTTCAAAATGCCTCAATTTTGTAGGACAATTGTTAATTTGAGTGTGATTCATTGAAAAACTTTTTTCTTAACAAATTTTTGCAGATATCATATCAAATATATGTTTGTGGGTGACATGATGAAGAATGAAGTAGAGTGCATCATTCGTAAACTCCGACCAGCTCTTCAGATGAGGTTACGTTTTATTGCTCACTTAAATATAGAAGAAATTAATGCTTCTTGAGAAAGGGCTGATAACCCTCAGAAGTAGGGTTACGAATAAAATTGGTACTTTGTTCTGAAAAAGTGAAAAAGAATATACAAGTTTTTCACTTGCACTGAAAGTGATTTAAAAATGACATTTCAATGAAATCTAAAGAAAGTGAGAAACATAGTTTATTCATATGATGAAGTTGGAAGACTCAGAGATGTGTGTGTGTGTGAGTGGGAATTTATCTCTTTTTGTTTTCTTTCTTCGTGTCGATTGATTTGTTATTTATTTTCTCAATGTACAAAATTGTACATAAATACATTGCATTGGTATGAATGAACCCATGAATAACCATACATTCATGTACTTATGAAGTACATTAGTACTTATTCACTGCCTTCTTCTTGTATTATTTGTGATTGAACTGGCATTTTCTCAGTATTCTATTTTGTCTTTGTTGTATCTTGTATGTAATTGATTATAAATCCTTAGTCGTGCAATATGAAGCAGCAATGTTAACAGTTAATTGTCATTTGCAACATTCCATTTTTCCAAATGGTGAGAGATTGTGTGATTTTTAAATGTTGATATTCTTTGAATAATTTGTTATAATTATCATTTGAAAAGAAATGTTACAATGTTGTACCAAAAAGAACTTTTTCAGGATTTGTAGTAATCCTGATTAATTTGACACACTGTAGAAAGTGAAAAATTGTTCGAGGCTTCCACATTACCCATATAATGTATGAATATTTTTGAGATTCCTGGGGATGGAAGATTTTATATAACAATGCAGTATTCATTTTTCATTGACTATAATTTATTCTTCCTAGAACCTAAGAATTTTGTGTACTGCAAGGATATCTTGACTTGAATCTTACTGTGAAGTTGTATATAGTCTTGTATGAAACATTTTCCATATGTATTTTATATGTATTTTTATTATAAATAAATGTAAATATTTATTGAAGTTTTTAGTTTTTGAATTCCAATTCCTAGGCTACCTACCTACGTACCTAATGTATTTCTTAATACAAATTTTATGTAATGTAATTACATGTAATGTAATTACCTAACTTGATATAATAATGAAATATTTTTGGCCATCTTGTAAGTAATTTTGAAATGATAATGCATTAGAATTGCATCTACAGAAACAATTGAGTTGCTTACCGTTCCTCGCTGTTGCTGTAGTGAAAGGAAATAAAGCTCCTCAGACTCCGTCCTACTTGTTACACAGCTGGAGCGAATTGGAACAACAAACATGTTTACTCAATTACAAGCGTGGACCAACCGGAGGAGGCGCTCTAATGTCTGCATTGTAAGCGGGCGATGCGGGCGGGAGGACGGCAGTTGCGGGGGAAGTGCGACGCACGCCGACACCTACGCCGTCCAAGGAGCCGCCGCCGCCGTCTGTGCCTGCGCCGCGGCGTGTGACGTGCCGGGAATAGAGAATGCCGTTTCGGCAACCTTTGGACAACACACGATTATTGCATTCTGAACAGTTAGTTGCGCGGCGAGCGGCGCGGCAAGAGGATTGCCTGCCTGCCTGCCACCTGCCCTCTACGAGACGAGTCCAAGTGACCGCAGCGCTCACCTTAAAGCTGGCCGACAGCTTATCGCTTCGAGAGCGGGACGTTGACAGTTGTGTGGTGTTCTTCGGTGGTCTTAACTGCGATACGACGATAGTGTGTGAAGAGCCGGGAGTAAGAGGAAAGTGGAAAAAATCGATGCTTTGTAAATGCAGAGTTCGAACTCAAGTGCGCCATGACTTCGCATGCGAGCAACCTGCCACAGGTGGCAGAAGAAGACGAAATGTACGAGCGGAAGGACGATCCCGTTGATCACCTCTGCTTTCAGGTGGGTTCAACTTACAGCATAAACTATTATCATTATCACGCAAAGGAAACAACGAAATTCTATCTGGCAAATTATCATTCATTTGTAATATTTCATATTAATGAGCTGGTTAAATCGCCTCTGTTGAATGTATCGTCACGGATTAGAAATGACACAAGCTTCAATTGTCCCAAGGTGTCAAACCATTTCAAGGCCCGTGCGTGCTTTGACACCTCGCGAAGAGTTGGCACACGTGCGCGGAAGACATAGTGTATTTGTTATTCGCATGATGGTTAATCCTGAAGCAACAGCGCGTGCCTTGCAAAGACGAATATCCTATGTCGGCAGGTGAACATCGCTTTGAAGCCGCTGGATGACGCGTCCCTCCCACCTGCGTTGTCGACCCCTCCGCGACACCGGGGTGTGCGCCGTCTGTTGCCGCCGCTTGGAACTTCCAGCGCCGGTAAGTCCTCACGCAACAGCAGACAGGTGCTGTCATACAAATGAAATGCCTTTTAATTAAATGGATTGCATACACTTGACACAGCTACGTTTATTTGTAAGAAATTGTCTGCGTAATGAAGTACATATGTACTCAATGTAAAATTCAATAAGTAGCATTAAAAAAATCGCTTTTATTTGCGGGTTTGTTAATTAGTTTGATGCCTTGTAACCTTGACTAAGTTACTTTATATTGAAATGGATATTTTTAGAATTCTTTTTGCATTTATTAACACCTTTTCACAATTACTGGCAACAAGACTACGTATGAATAACATTACGGAGAAGGGAATAGAATGCATGTGAGAGAGTAAACAGTCGATGAACTTAAAGTGGACCTCGCACGCGGAGAGTTGGTTAGAAAAGAATGAAAGACTGTTGGTTTGTTGATGTTAGCCAAAGCTTATTACACGACTTCAGGAAATTAAATAATACTGCTTGCTAGAAGCTTGTTCGCAGAAAGGTGGAAGGTAAGAGATAAATGACCACAAGTATAACAATATTTTTAATAGAGTGGTGTTTCTTCTATCTATTCTTCTACCATGATGACTCAGTACATGTGTTCTACCAACACTTTCACGCCAGAGAGGGGCGACAGGGAGGGAAGGAAAAACTTATTTTCCTTAAGTCTCGCCCAAAAATGGAATGTTACCTTCGCTTTTCATTACTGTATGTGCTGGTTCCATTTAAATTGAAGTAATCACATTGCGCTGTAGCTTTTGAGTTACTCGCGGAAGTTCAATGCGTGAGAATCAAATTAGCAACTCCGTTGGAAGGCCAGTTGTAGGACGTGCGGGTCTGTCGCCTTTGAACTTGCAACAGTGCACTACTTCCAGAAACGGAGTGCTTAATGTGGTTATGGAGTGCAGCATCAGCCTCGCGAATTTGAAGGTCCCTCTCTAATTGGCCGGCCTGGTCGAAACGTGACCTTCCAGTCCACGAGCTAACTTACACAGGGATCGATATTTGTTTCCATAACAACGTTGACGTCGCGCTGCTAGACCACACGAAGATCTGCTCTTCTTGATTGCTTGGTTCTCCAAGACCATCGATCGAGTTTGCGGGTTCGTGTGCGAATGGACAGAAGCCAGCAAATAATACGCCTCAGCGGTCACGACACAACTAAGAAATTAGCTTTCTCTTTCCGATGGGTTGCGTGTTTTGCAGACGGCTGGCAACGAATTGTGACCACTGTGTTTACACGCTTGTTCTTGGCAGACGCATTAGAATGGTACTCGGTGAGTCATCTATGCTCAAGGACGTTAGGAAATTTCATTTGAACTTTTAATGTAAGGGTTGGTGAGGAGAAATATCGTATACTAGTCATCCCCGTGCTTTCATTTCTTGGTAAGCTCGGTATCTAGAGAGGACTTTTAAAGTAATTGGTCTAGTGTATAGTTAATTTTGGTGTTATTTGTGGCGTGTGTGTTGTCTCAAATAAAGACTTGATTGATTGATTGATTCTCCGTGTATTCACTTATTAAATTTTGTTGATCAAATATATTGTGAAGGCCAAGTTCATGATATATTCATATAAATATTAATATTATGAAAACGCGGAGTTTTTTTTAAATTTGTAAGCACAGGTGTTATCCGGACGGTCTCTCCAGATGCCATTTCTCAGTTTCGATGGCGTGAACATAAAAACGTTCTCTGCAACTTTCTTTTTCGTCAACACCGTGCATGCCAGTCACACTTGGTCACTTGGTGTCAGTCACTCGGAGTAAATTTCTGTCCATAACTTAATGTTTCATTTCAAGATTTTACAAATTGTCATGATACCCGTTAGTTTTATTTATTTCTTTATTAGTTTACGGGCATTACATGCTCAAATTGACAATCAGAAGACAACTTGACAAACACATATTTAAACAAACTTTACGATTACGATGAGAGTACTTGAAAAGGCATGCTCATTGGAATGGTCGTTGTTCCAGTTTAACTTGAATTTTTTGGTTTTACCCAAGATGTATTAGAAATGTAAACAAACGAAGAGTAGCCATTTTCAAAGCAATTAAATAATATTAACTCGTGTCATCAGAAAGGTATTGTTTTTTTAGGGTAAGTACTTTTTGGATTTTTTAGAGGACCAGAGGTTGAAGAGTTAATTCGGTTTATGTCTATTCAATTGTATTAGAGTACAACTGATATTTTGCACGTGAAAATACTAACTTTTTATTTACAAAAGTGAAATGGTTGAAATTAGGCTTGTGCGGTGTTGATAGCTAAGCTCAATCGTCGTACGCCGAAACGCCCAATATCAACGTACAACTCATAACTTTTTATTTAAAATGGTATTTGCGTGTGTAAAAATTCTTAAATGTCGAAATGAGCATTTTTATAACCATAATTTAATTATCTATAAAGCCTGTATTTATATTTGAAAATCAAAACTCAACTCGTAATACTTCAAGTGATTATTGTCAAGCGCTCTTATTATTTAATCGCTCTAAAATTTGTACTCCTCAGGTTAAAAAAAAATGTAAGGAGGGTGGGTGGGTGGGTAGGGGTTCATAGACATTGCAACCAAATCCCGTCAGTGTTGGCTCAGTGTCACCGTTGCCGCTACCTCTGCAACGACTGATCGGGAGGTCCTAGGGTTCGAGATCGACGGTGGCAGTTTTTCCCCACTATGACTCTCTTTTAGACCCTTTTGACACTTTTCGATAGCTAGGTCGAATTCAGTCGCTATCCGGAGGAGAATTCTAGAGGTTGGCTGCTCTGATTGGTAGTTTTACATGGTTTCTCCGATCAATACCAAGCGAATGCCTTAGCAATACCCTAACAAACGGGTACGGATTGAGTGCGATTTTCTCTTCTTCTTCTTCCTTTTCCTTGCCCTATCCTCTGCCCTCACCCCCCCCACCCCCACCCCCCACACACACTTGTAGTTACATGCCCTATATTACTACACATATCGGAAGACCAGTCGGGAGCATAGAGCTTGCCTGGCTGGGAAGGTGCCCCACTGAGGAGTACCTGGAGCGGGAAATCCCGCATAAGACGTGGAGGTTGGAGGCAGATCTCACCATTCAGTGGGGGGAGGAACACCGCCACTTCCCTCATGAAACACTCACTACACTAACGGACAAATGATTATTTCAGTTGACGTGCCCAGAAACATCAATCAATCAAACCATATCAAAATAGTGACGACTTCCCTAAAACTTAGGATACGTTTATGATGGTAAATGTTACATTGATATAAACAGCATTCTTGGTGATGATGAAATTTGTGCGGGGTTTAAATTTGATTTATCTGAATTTTTGTTGTAAGCCAACCAATAGATTCTTGATTGTCAAAATGTATGGAAAAAATTGTGTCATGATTTTAAAAAGCACAGATGAATTATATATTCGTTCTTTGTACTTGTAAAGAAACACCTTCATCCACGAATGCCTTAAATTTGGAGTTAGTTCCCTATTCCTTAATTTCCATATAATTATAGAACAATGCGCCTAGAAATTATAATTTATTTTTTTAAAGAAGAGGTCTGTAACGCTCGAAGAGGACTTAACAAATATCAGCGTAACATTTCAAGACAATGAGAAAGCTTGAAAAGAAATCGTTAACTCTGTGAAAACACCCACCAATCTATAAATGTAAAATGGTCATACAGAGCAGTGTGCAATAAGTGCAAGAATAAGTTAAAAAAATTTAAACTGCAATACAAGATCTAAACTAAATCACTATGTACTTTAACGCTTTCGGGAGAGGGCAAATGGAACCATTCAGATATTGAAAGGGATCCTTGGATGAAAACGCAAGTTCAGTGAATTTAAATAGAACAAAGTGTGTTTAGGAACGGTTTAACCGAAATAGTGAACATAATGCACGAGTTTAAATCGATTTAAGAGTGAAAGGTGAGTTAAACTAACAAAAATATTGAACATTGAGTATTTCGTTAACAGATAAGTAACATTTCGATAAGAAATGACGATAAGCAAGTTGGGGACATTACATATTTTCTTGACACTAAACCCGGACAGATATGAAGGCTGAGATATATTTAGCACGGATGATATGTATGAACAATGGAATACCCGAGTTAAGAAAGAGTGGGGTGTGTTAAGTGCTAGAAAAAAATCTTTAATTTTCTATACTAAAAAAATCCATTCAATACTTAAATTGTTTACATTAAAATATTAACTATAAGTGAACAAATTAAAATACATCTTATACGCAGCACAGAGGAGGAATTCTTTATAAAAAAACGTCAAGTCGGATGAACACTATACTTGTAGCCCCTCTCAGAGAAATTTTCTGGGTGCGCCTCTGTGCATGAATGAAATAAGACCTTCGTACATGGTTTCTGGAGAAATTAGATCCTGCCACTATTGACGAGAAATTCAGGTAATACTATTTACGATCACATCTAAATTTAAAACTATTCTACGTACATACGTGCCCTTTGTGTGTGTTTTTGCGGGTTGTTAAAACGTACGCATTACCTTCTGAATAAAATATTTTGTCGATAACTACAGATAAATGCGGACATTATTAATACGACTGGCGATGGCTCTTTGAAGCAAATCCTTGCCTGTTGGCTGCAGTCAGTGTCTGGCACTCATTCAAACACTGTCATTACAATTTTATTTCAAAGGGTTGTAGCTCGATTTTTTCTGACACTTGAACCAATAGCATAGCGTGAGGGGAGTCTTCCGAAGGAAAATATTAGTATTCAGAATATAATATAAATATTTCAACAGAGGGCATTCTTCAATTCTAAGACTCCTGGAGGCAGAAGCCAAGGGCGATGAGTCAGCGCCCCGCCAGCTACGACACGAGCAACTAGTGTCCCAGGGCAGCGCCTTGGCAGAGACAGTTCTCGCTGTGTTTTCGCGTTGTGTTTTTACTGAATTAATTTTATATGATTCCAATTGTCTCAATGCAGAGGAAGTAAAACAAAAACTCGGGTGTCCATTGGAAATCAAAGTCGGAACTATGTACACTGGAGATGTGTATAACTGATATGGACCTAATGCATAAAATTATGAAAGTAATATTTCAATATATAGACTTTTATTAAACTTCGTTTTCATGAATTTACATGAGTTGCTTACGTTTTGTTATAAATTAGTGTTCTGAATTTTGGAAGTTGTATTCCCGTCATTCGATGAAGCAGCAACTTCAATTTTGGGATGCATCAAGTGCCACTGCTTCAAAAGATAATTGGCAGTTTTATGAAATATGCCGCCAAGTGACTAGCATGCAGTTTATTGAGAATAAAGATATCACTCACTCACTTTCACATTCACACTCACACTCACACTCACACTCACACTCACACATACACACACACACACACACACTCGCAAACAAGTGACTTATCTATATGCACTTTATAGTATTTTACTGAGTTCTTACTTCCACTAGTGCTTTTACAATACTTTTGAAAATTTTCTGAAATTTTTACACTGATTTCCGAGGAAAGAAAATCCTTTGACAGCCTTCGGATCTTACTTTATTGTTGTTTGTCACAATCACAACACTGCCGTAACTGGACTGAATTAAGCTCTGTATACCTTAGATATAACAGAAGGGTTATATCTTGTCCCCGTGGCGCGTCGCGTTTTGATCAACGCGAAGCAGCCTGATCAAGGTCACTGGCTTCGATGCACCGGACGGAGCGACGGCAGCGGCAGAGGAGACGACGCGGAAATCGACAGTCTGTTTCCGCGTTGCACACAAGTGGAGGCCGTTCGGCAGAATGCGCACCTTGCAGTACCAGTGATTAGTTCTTAGAATGTTTATGGGTGCAATACACATCACCAGAATGGCCTCACCCATTCACCGACTTAGAGTTGCGGACACATCCAATCTTCACGATCCCAGAGCACGCCGACTACAGTGATGTAGTTGCAGATCGCGGTATGTTATAACTTTACGGACAGTAATAACGTTAATGTGTTTTGTGGTGCATAATGGGGTTGTTAAGTCTAAAGTTAATTTCATGGAAAGAAAACTGGTTTACCGGGAGAGGTGGCTCAGGGCATCAACTGATGTCCCTGCAGTGCCTGTGACTGGGAGTTTCAGCGAGAGCGGTAGCTCAGTGCATCAACTAATGTCATTGCAGCGCCTCTGACCGGGAGGTCCTAGGTTCGAGTCCTGACGGCGGCAGAATTTTCGACACTAGTTTTTCAGTTAGGTTGAATTCAGTCGCTGTCTGGAGGAGAATTCTAGCGGCCGGCTGCTCTGATCGGTAGTTTTCCGTGGTTTCTCCGATCAACACCAGGCGAATGCCGGAGCAGTACCCTATCAAACGGGCCACGGACCGCGCGCGATCTTTCCTTCCTCTTCCTTGTCCCATCCTCTCCCCTTACACACACACACACTTACACTAACATGCACTACACTACCACATATTCCGGGAGACCGATCGGGAGATTAGAGCTTGTCCCGGCAGGGGCGGTGCCTCGCTGGAGGGAGAGTCCTGGTTAGGGGGAATGGGTGAATGGGTGAGGCCACTAGCCGACGGTAGGTCGGCGCCGGATCTCGCCATCCAGCGGGGGAAGATCACTGCCATCTCCCAAGAAAAAACATGCACTTCACTAACGGGGCTAATGACCAAAGCAGTTGACGCGCCCGGAAACACGAAAAAATCAATCAACCAATCTGAAGTTCCTAGGTTCGAGTTCCGACGGTGGTAGGATTTTTGACACTAGCTAATTCGAATACATAGATAATTCGAATTCAGTCGCTGTCTAGAGAAGAATTACTCTGATCCGTAGTTTTCCGTGGTTTCTCCAATCAGCACCAGGCGAATGCCGGAACAAACGGGACACGGACCGCGTGCGATATTTCCTTCCTCGTCCTTGTCCCTTACTTACGCACACTTACACATATATGCACTACACTAAGATACCCGGAGACCCGTGGGGAGCTTAGAGCTTGTCCCGGTTGGGGCGGTACCCCTCTTGTAGGAGATAGTGGCCGATGGTGGGTCCCGGTAGGTCCCACCCGGTGGGTCCCGGTAGCCGATGGTGGGTCGGCGCCGGATCTCGCCATCCAGCGAGAGAAGATCACCGTCACCTCCCGAGGAAAAAGCAAGCACTACACCACACGGGACTAACAGCAGTTCACGCGCCGGGGAATCACTAATTAATCAATCAAAACTAGTTTACTAGACGCAGCGTTTCATATTGTAAGAACTCGTGTGGTGCGCTCGTAAACTCCATGCCGAACCTCACGTGTTATTCGTCCCTATCTTTATCGTCTTTCCCCTTGTTCTCTTGTATTTCGTCAGAAGTCTCACTTCCTTTCTTCTCCATCTGTATGTTGGTAGAATCAGTCTCGCTAGTTTAGATGTCGCGCGACGTCTCGTTCTCTGATAGGTCACGTACCGTACGGTTTCTAGAATGTTTCCTCACCGATTGCGTCATTCAATTTTCCGAATTTCCTTTTACGTCTATATTCTCTGCCCACTGGTGTGCAATTTTCGTAAGTTAAGTGTTAAGACGCAACGCCGAAGGGGATGGTCTGCTTCTGAAAACGTCCATTTTTTCTAGAGCGTTTAAATGCGCGAACTTGAGCGTAGCTAAAGTGCTGTCCTTGTTTTCAAAAGGTACCAAATCCATTTCAATAAATTTTAGACTACATTTATAAAATTATGTTTACATAATTGTGAACTTGTGAACTTGATAAATGTTCCCCTTTCTTATTTTACTAGTGCTAGCAATTACCTTTAATTGAATTATGAAACTACTTTCAAACTTTTACAATATTTGAAAAAGGTACCAAATCCATTTCAATAAATTTTAGACTACATTTATAAAATTATGTTTACATAATTGTGAACTTGTGAACTTGATAAATGTTCCCCTTTCTTATTTTACTAGTGCTAGCAATTACCTTTAATTGAATTATGAAACTACTTTCAAACTTTTACAATATTTGAAAAAGGTAGTTTGCATTTGATACTTTTTGAGCACAAATTGGGAAATGGTACATCTTGGTTTGAATTTGTGTTGCAGAAATCTTTCAGAACGAATGTAATTCAAAGCGGTTTCCAAAATATGTAAAACAGAGTACCAAGTTACAGCAATTTTTATTCAGATGAATGTTTCCCTATTGATTTAATCTTGGGGAATGTATTATCACAAAAATGTTCATGTTTTCTTTTACATCATTGTTTCAACAATGTACTTGTAAATTGCGTCATTGTATTCCTCGGCTGTCAAGTACATTAAACGTTTCTTTCTTGCCTCTTACACATGGTTTTTACAACGAACTGGTTTTATGCGGGATAGAACTAGATCATAACTTAAATATCTCTGTTATCATCTTATGGTGACATACTGGTGTAAGGGCATAAACTAAATTATGTTCCATCAAACATGATTTTGCCTGAATTGATGATCCTTTAGTCTCACTTAGTTTGAAATTATTTTTATTTGGAAATAAACATTCGGCCATCTCTTGCCAATATGTCCCTAGAGTGTCAAGTATTCATACACATGCAAAAACTTCATTATATTTTTCAGCAAGAATAGTTGTTTTCTTAACTTTTTTAAACAATTCCAAGGAATCTGAATGAAGATACTGTTTACTTATAAATATGTTCCTCTTTTTGCCCTTGATTTAGTCAACCTTTTCAGGAATTTTATGTCAATTTAGAATATAATAACTTTCTTTTAGCTACCAGCTTCTTTATTAGTTTAATATTTACATCTTCTGTAAGCTGTAAGGCAATGGGGAAATTAAAACATAATTGCAAGTTATCACCGGTTTTTTAGAAGCATCGTCTAATGTATTTCGAACCATTGTCTAATGTTTAGACGAAGCGTCTAATGTATGTTCAACGCAAGATTTATTTATTACATTTGGCTTGTAATCAATCATTTTTTAACGCATGGAGTTGCCTAATTATAGCCACTTTCCCACCATTATTGTCATTTCTGTCACTTTTCAGGCTTGCTTTTAATTTTATGCTATAACTCAAAGATTGAAGACTTCAGCACGCATTGCATTTAAATAAATTTTGCTGAAAATTCTCTTGTTAAATATTATATATCTACATTTTGTTTCCTTTGTGTTGACGTAATCCTCCGTATAACATCTACAGTAGTTAAATAATGATGAATGCTGTCACAATATTTATTTCAAGCAGTTCAAAGTTTTAAATAAATATTAATCATTTTTGGGGAAAACACTACTTTTAGAAGTTTGATTGTTACTCTTTCACCTATATGAGATTTTTAAAATTCTGAGTCATGGAATTTGTATTTTATCGAAGGTGATTAAGGATACATTTTCCCATTTCCGTAATATCTGATTCAATAATAGATTCACAGTCATTCATTGCAACTTATTTGAGTTTTCATTCTTTAAATCATTTATGTACTAGCGTACCCGTGCGAGAACTCTCGCATGTTAAACCCCACTCTCTCCTCTATTTCTCCATTTCCATATTAAGCCTGTAATATACCTTTTTCTTCAAGGCCTTCTTATCCTCCGTCTCTGGTTCTATTTGCCTCTGTAATTGATGACAATACAATACACCCCTGTCAATACAAACTATTCTTATTTAACGTTATTACCAAGCAGAGAGGTAGACTCGTATAATTCAATCACGTATCTCAATTAATTAGTTTAATTTCACATACAATTGCAGATTCAACAGGCTCTGAACAGATGGGGTAGAATCGAGAAGTGTCGAACCAGCAAAAATGTAATAGAATATTCAGGAAGATCTCATCCTGTAGGTTACGGTATGAGGAACTTTTCTTTGAGTCCTGCCTCAAAGATTTAGTTTTTAAGGCCCTAAAATGCTTCTTCTGGCAGTTATTTAACGATGTTGAATGAAAAATATTACCGAGTGTTGCGAGATACATTTAACATGAATATTTAGATGCGTTTTTTAAACAAATCCTTCATATTTTTAAAGTCAAAGTGCAATTCGTCACGTCTCCGTGAAATTCTCTTTCTTTAGAGACCTCATTAATGAAGACTGGTTGCATGTGAGAGCCGCAAAAGGTATATATACTACTGAAATAACATAGGAGACGATTCGTCATTCGCTCTAGTGGTGCGTTGCAACAACCACCCTCATTCATCAGATGTTTCATCAGATAAACATGGGGAAAATTCATCCCCGAATGACGTCCGGACACAAAACGGGAGATAAACCTCGAGAGTGAAACAATCTTGTTAATGCGTAACGAAAGAGCTTTGTTAGTACTAATTTTAATTAGGAAGATCAGGATTCAACTGATTTTGGAGTTTCACGAGTGCATACTAAGTGGATTTTGTCATTGTTGATAATGGAATGTAGATGCCAAATCCCGAAATAATCATCTGATATGTGTGCTCAATTTTATCGGCGAAATGACGTTTAACAGAAGCAGAGCTTTGTTTTAGCTATGCTCGTTTATTTAGGAATTTGATAAATATATCTCCAACATCGAATATACGGTATTTATGTGTTTTTTTAATTTTATGTTTTGTGCTACATACTTACCGATAAACAAATTAATTTAAATGTTTATCAATATTTCATGCTACCTCTAACAAACGTATATATTCATTCTTTTTTCATCAAAACGAGTACAGTTTATTAGCGTTAAATCTAGTGCCGGAGAAGTACCCTAACAAGTGGGTCACTGTCTGCTCGCGATTTTTCCTTCTATTCCTTGTCCTAACCTCAGCTCTGAATTACAAACACACTTACATGGAATACGCTATCACACTAGTCGGGATCTTAGAGCTGACCCGGGTGGGACGGTGCTCCACTGGTATGGGAGGTATCTGGACAAGGAATAACCCGCAAGTCGACCGACATGTAAGTCGGCGTTAGATCTCATCATTCAGCGGGAGAAGAACACTGCCACCACCCATGACAAAACATGCACTACACTTACGGGGCTAATGACCTTAGCAGTTGACACACCCTGAAACACGAAATAATCAATCATACCTGATTAATGTCCACACATTACCACTATACGTTATTTGGATTTCCCACACTATTGTTGTGGTTAGCCAAATTACACTAGGGATCACAATTTTTACCTCCAGGAAGGTAGAGTGCGCAACGCACTCAATTTTATACGTAGATTACGAATATCACATGTATTTAAAAACGTCATATGACGTCACAGTTTTTAAATGCATCGTATCTTTTATGCCATATTACGCTATTAATATAAATACATTCAAATTGCACCTGTAAGATATGTATAATCAATATGCATCACATCTATTTAAAAATAAAATATTTTTTCAGTCCATTTATACTATATTCATGAGATAAACTGTCAAGAATTCCAAGGGAGGATTCTTGACACCCATATTTCACTGAAAATTACGTGACAATTATAAATATGTTAAAAAAATGTACATGTCGTTATTAAGAAAATAATTGTAGAGAACAAATTTCATTTGAAGAAAAAATGTCAATTTTTAATAATAAAGATGTAAGAGAGGGTCAAAACAATTTAAAACTCCTGCAGTTTTCGAAAATTGAGAGTTAACCGTGAAACCATCTTTGCTATCTGTGTCAACTTTACATGTGAATTTCAATTCTTAAAATTAATATAACGAAAAAATTGGATTTTTGGCAGTTTGAGAAATTATGAGTACCAGGCAGTTGCCAACATTTCGGCCGTTATGGTGTGATCTTCCTAAAGGCGAAATTCAATGAATTGACGAGGACTCATTTATTAACTCCTGACGTGAAAGACTATTCCAAAAAAATGAAGTATTTTTTGAGAAAATTTTGAAAACGCTCGAGAGCCTTATGTAAAGAACCCCCAAAAGAAAGAAAAATGTTCAAAATCGCAAGGTTTCCTGTCGGGCCAGATAGTTTAGGCGTTAGTGCTGTTCACAGACGACGGACGTTTTGGAGAAAAAGAACATACAAACAAAAAAATAAAATAACAATATACAACAACAATAACTACAAAAAACAACTCTTTTTCGTTATCAAGGAATCCAAAAACGTGTATTTCCATTAAAATCTGGAAGTATGTTTTCAGTACATACGTACGTGTACCAGAAAGTAAAAAAGAGTCGAGAGCTTTCGGGCCGATACAATACTGATCGAGCCACCGCCGCACATTGGGCAGGCATGTGCCTCTGCGCATATGGCAAAGTAATGCATTTTTCAGACAAACTCCCGTGTCTTCCGCCCCATTTCCCGCTTCCGCTCCCAACGCGCACGTTCGGACGTCCATATTTAGCGCACGCGCGGCAACAGCCCGGGGCCTGCCCCTTTGGCCCCCCCCCTTTGCCCCCGGCCGGGGCGGCGGCGGC